>CM042814.1:12190401-12267319 GCA_009982885.2 Hyles vespertilio | reverse complement strand
GGTTGGCATGGATAATTAGTAGTTGGCGATAAAATTTACCCAAACTTAGTTCAGGCTTCTAGTAAATTAATGAAATGTTTTCATTATGGTTAACTTTAGATACATTAAATGAATAGCGTGCTAAAAACTTAATAGTGTAAATTTACAAATTATTACACCATGGAAGCCATTCCATGTGTAACATTACAAATGTATTATTAAATCGAATACAAAATAAGTTAAATACAAGTCTGAATACAATATAATGTTAGTATCTTGAAACCATATATGTATATAGATTAAACATAATATTTTTTTAATCACGAAGATAGTTTCTTAACATTCTGCATAAAAAAACGAAAATGTTGGATTCAATAATTTGAGGAAATTCAATAATTTATATTTATCCATACACTCCTATACGTGGGCCCCCTCAATAAACGATTGAGATTGAGATAGGTCATGGTCCACTAGATCATCATTTAAAGATATGATCGAAATTGCTCTTCCATTACATTGCAAACTCAATAAAAATATATGAAAGGTGCAAAAGCATGATTCATATAAACAGTTTTAAAACAACATATTATGCTTTTCAATTAGCAAAATGATAAACATATTGAAGATTACTTTGTTTTTAAACCATGTAAAGGAGAGTAGAGATACAATAGTCAAACTATTATATGATTCTACTATGCAATATTTCAAAGCATAAAATTAATTAATTACATTTTCCGGCAAAGTATTGCTATGGACATGATTACAATGAAGAGTATTGCGGAAAAAATGTCTGCTTACAAATATACTATTTGTATTAATTAAAAACAAGTCATTATGAAATTTAATACATCATTGCAGACTTTCATTCTATGTACCAAAATAATACATTTCAAATGGTTAATATAAAATACAATAAATAATACAACCCTTGAATACAATATAAATAAAACTACAAAATAAGTTTATAAATATTGCAACTTGTGAGACATTCCATGCATAATAATATAATTGGTACTACTATATAAAGGCACATTTACAAGCAAATGAATATAAAAATACTGGACGCAATATGATTAAGAAACAAACAAATTTCTATTTCAGGATTCTACATTTAAATTACATGTAAGATTTGGCATTCAGTTTCGTATATATAAATATTTTGAAACCATCAGGTAGGTTCATATTAAGGTGTAATAGAATGTTTGGCAACATAGGTCTATTTTAAAGAAAACCTTGAATTTAAATTAAAATGATTATACACCCTAAAAGGATACTTGAGCATCAACAATCAAATTTAATAAAATAATTTTAAATGTAATACAATATTTAAATGAATTAACAAAAGTTATTACAAATATTGCAACTTGTGAGACATTCCATGCATAATAATATAATTGGTAATACTATATAAAGGCACATTTACAAGCAAAATGAATATAAAAATACTGGACGCAATATGATTAAGAAACAAACAAATTTCTATTTCAGGATTCTACATTTAATTACATGTAAGACTTTGGCATTCAGTTTAATATATATAAATATTTTGAAACCATCAGGTAGGTTCATATTAAGGTGTAATAGAATGTTTGGCAACATAGGTCTATTTTAAAGAAAACCTTGAATTTAAATTAAAATGATTATACACCCTAAAAGGATACTTGAGCATCAACAATCAAATTTAATAAAATAATTTTAAATGTAATACAATATTTAAATGAATTAACAAAAGTTATTACAAATATTGCAACTTGTGAGACATTCCATGCATAATAATATAATTGGTAATACTATATAAAGGCACATTTACAAGCAAAATGAATATAAAAATACTGGACGCATATGATTAAGAAACAAACAAATTTCTATTTCAGGATTCTACATTTAAATTACATGTAAGATTTGGCATTCAGTTTAATATATATAAATATTTTGAAAACCATCAGGTAGGTTCATATTAAGGTGTAATAGAATGTTTGGCAACATAGGTCTATTTTAAAGAAAACCTTGAATTTAAATTAAATGATTATACACCCTAAAAGGATACTTGAGCATCAACAATCAAATTTAATAAAATAATTTTAAATGTAATACAATATTTAAATGAATTAACAAAAGTTATTACAAATATTGCAACTTGTGAAGCATTCCATGCATAATAATATAATTGGTAATACCATATAAAGGCACATTTACATGTAAAATGATTATGAAAATACTGGATGCAATATTATGATTAAGAAACAAACAAATTTCTATTTCAGGATTCTACATTTCAATCATATATATATATATATATATATATATATATAAACATTCAATTTAATATATATAAATATTTTGACAACGATCAAACAGGTTCATATTAACGTATAAGAAAATGTTTGGCAACATAGGTCTATTTTAAAGAAAACCTTGAATTGAAACTAAAATGATTTTACACCCTGAAAGTAGACTTGAGCGACACTCAAATTTAATTTAAGAATTTTAAATTTAAGATAATATTTAAATCAATTAACAAATTTATTCTATATAACAAAGCTAAGGATTGAGTTTGACAACATACAGTTGAGACTGCTGTGAGCTGAGGATGATGATGATGACTATTAGCTATTATTATGTACTACGTCTCCTTACTTTTCTATAACTCAATCCTTTTGTAACTTTTTCACGGATTAGAGTTTCCATTTCTACATCTTTAGGCCTGTGATCGACATTATTAATTCTATTATTAAATTACAACACCATTGTTTAACCTGCATTCTAATTACATACAACCAAAAAGATTCCATAAAAGACTCTTTATGATTATTACAATTATACCATGTAGTATCAATATTTTTCTTTAATGAACTTACTATTTCGGAATAAACGTAAACACTGCAAATGGATGGTAAAATCTTATCAATAATATATATACTCTGCCATACAATTTTACTCAAGTTCTTGGAAGGATAATACAACCTATCTACATCAGTACTATACTCTCTTAAACGAATTAATTGGTGAGATGACTCACTCTTACTTAATAGGGAGTTTATACAGTTACTACAATCATTACATTTTAAATTTGACATTAAAGAGCGACAAATTGCGCCAGCAATATATGGTATAGATTTGTGTTGATATATATTTTCATTAGGGATGGAGTTTTCTATAAGATTACTTTCCTCAGGATTAAGATGTTCAGGGTAGGAACTAAATTTTTGTTGATTAATTAAGTTATTTAATGTACCTAACATTTTATCGTCATCATCCGAACAATTAGTATATAATGATTTTCCAGTTGTAATATTATTAATCAATAATGTTTTGAAGGCTGACACAAAATGAGTACAGTCAGGATTGGTATTAAAAGTACCATGTGCCCTTATCTGTCCAAAAAAATTTTCTATCGGATCTTGATTAAGACGTCGGAGACTTAGAAACTTTACACCTTCAACAGAGCGCAAATCTGACCACAAATGTTTTATTGAGTTGACATTATGCACAAAATGCTTCAGTGATAGAGGTTTTGCTTCCCTTGGATTGGGAGAGTCAAAACGCATAGACATTAATTTTTTTACAGCTTCATTCCAGAAATCTATGTGTTCAGAGTTACAAGACAATGCATGTGTCAATTTGTTACCATAGCGGCCAAAACCATTTAAACTATCAAACAAATCATTTATGAAGGTAATTATTTCTGCTGTGAAAAAATTATTATCAAAATTAGGATTAAAAGTAGAATAATCATGTTCTTGGAGATGTTGGATACTCTTCGTATAAGCTTGTAGTGATGTAGCCACTTGCCGGCTAAAAACTTGGGCTGCAAGTTTGACCTGTAATGTATGAGCATTTTAATTATTGTGTAGCAATAATCAATATAAAGTCTATACTAATATATAACTTTTGACATCAGTTGCGCGCGGTGCCGCTTAACGAGTGCACGTATCGTGTTTATTTATCGGTGACGCGTCAATTAAATTCGTTTAATAATAATGTGATGGACGAGGTCCATCGCGGGCCGTCGTCTATTGGAAGCGATGCAATGAGTGAGGAAGAGATACGTGAAGATTGTGACCAATTAATTTCAGGGCACGATGAACGTAACGATAGATGTCAGACACCGATCTCGGGCATACTTATGAGTACTCAACGGACGGCGAAGCGGTTGCGTTATAGTAGCGAGGAAGGCGAATCGGATGGTTTTACATTAGTACAAAGAAAGGGAAAGAAGAATTATTTAATGAATACAAACATTAATATGAATGAGAATGAACAATATGAAGTATGTATGGCATCCCATCAACTACTTCCTAAGCAAATTGGTTTGGCGAAGATTTTGAAATCGGAAAACATTCAAAATATAACAAGAATAAAATATAAAAATCCATGCCGAGTGTTAATTACTTTTGAAGTGAAACAAGATGCAGATAAGTTAATTAATAATAAAAATATTATGGAGGAATTAGGTTACCGCTGTCATTCAACTAGCGAAGTAAGCACAACATATGGCGTCGTAAAATACTTAGAAATGGACGTAAGTGATGATGAATTACTCAAAGCATTTAAATGTGAACATAAGATAGTAGCTGCAAAAAGATTAAAACGTATGTCAGAAAATGGTGAATGGGTGGACAGTGAATCGGTGCGTTTCAGTTTTAATGGCCCGACTTTACCATTTTATATCTACGGATATGACTGCAGATTTAAGGTGGAACCGTATACCTTTCCAGTGACTCAATGCTCAAAGTGCTGGAAATATGGTCATTTGGCAAGACTTTGTCCAAGTAAGAAAAAAAATTGCCCTAAATGTGGAGCAGAACATGAAAACTGTGCGACAACGAAATTCAGATGTATAAACTGTAGGGGTGAGCATATTGCATTTAATAAGAGATGTCCTGTTTTCCTTAAAGAAAAAGAAATTGGTTCAATTATGAGCCGAAATAATTGCACATACAAGGTAGCTCTAACCAAATATATAAGAAGCAAAGCTAATGTTCAGAAACAACAACACAACTTTGTGGAAGTTAGTAATGACGGTAGCTACCCACATTTAGTTGATAACGAAATAATAAGAACAAAATATAGTCAAACAGGAACTACAACCAAACAAATTAATGAAGAGCTTACAGATGATAGTGAAGTGGAATCTGACGATAAAGTAAATAATAATACACTAGGAAAAGAGTAATCAAGAAGAAATAGATACCCAAAAAAGAAACAGAAAAGGAACATTGATGTCTGCGACAGAAACAAAAATGTGAAGACACCAGAAGACAGTAACCAACCATATGCAGGAGAATGTCATAAGAAGACAAAAATTGACTTTTGGCACATACTATGGAAATTGAAAGAAGTTGTACTGTCTAAAGAAAGTTGAGAAGTGAAATTGCAGCAAATATTAAAAATATTTTTGAAGAAATAATATCATACCTTGTAGAATTAGTCAAACGTGAAGATTTTTTAAATAAGATTGTAAACACTATCTATAATGGATAATAATGCCCTACTCTTAAATGTTACTGGGACATCGGGCGCTGACTTTTCATTTGAGCAAGTTCTTAATATTGCTCAATGGAACTCTCAGAGCCTGATGCCCAAAAAGTATGATTTAGAGTTGTTTCTTTCACAAGAAAAAATCAGTATTTGTATAATTAGTGAAACGTGGCTAAATTCAGAGACTAGTATCAAAATAAAAGACTACAATATTTTTAGGAAAGACAGATTAGATTCGTATGGCGGAGTAGCTATAATTACACATAGGTCAGTCAAAGCTCATATACTTACATCCTATAAGTGTAAATAATTCAGGAATTGAAATAATATGCATTAAAATTTGTAATTGTAAGAATTTAGATTATATAACGTCCGTATATTGCTCCTCATCTGTTAGAACTACTCGAAATGACTGGGAGCATATATTTTCTCAGTTTTCAACAAAAACTATTATAGCCGGTGATTTTAATGCACACCATGCAAGTTGGTCATGTAAAACAGATCAAAGAGGATTGCAAATTCTTGATGTATCTTTTGAATACAATTATGTGCCACTTAATAACGGAGACAGTACCAGAATTAACTCTTTAAGTTAACTCTTTTTTGCAAGAATCTTCACCAGATATTACTTTTGTTTCCTCCGATTTAGTGATTTATTGGAAATGGCAGGTAACAAGAGAATCCTTAGGCAGTGATCATATGTTAATTAAGTACTCCATGCAATATATAGCTTCTGCCAGAAGAGGAAATCGCCGAAATTTTAAACTGGCGAATTGGCAATTATATCAGGAAATCCTAAAAAGTCAGGTTGATTATTCTATAATAGTTGATGTTAATAATATTCAAACCACATACAATTTATTTATGGGGGAAATTAGCTGTGCGGCTAACTGGAGTATTCCTACATTTAAGGGTTGTAGTGGACTTATACACAAGTTTAGTCCTAAGCCTTATTGGACTCCATCACTATCTGCGGCTATTGCTGAACGTAGTTTTGCACTTAAAAATTTTAGGCGCAATCCTACACCTAATAACTTTATATTATTAAAACAAAAAATAGCGAACACACAGCGAATCCACAGACAGGCAAAAACAAAAAGTTGGCAACAATTCTGTAATAGTTTAGACGAGACGGTAAACACGTCAGAGATTTGGCGACGTATGCGTTGGTTGAAAGGTGTAAAAAACGAATATGTTGAAGCTCCTAAACACAAAAAAGAAGAACTTTTACGTAGCCTTGCTCCTGACACCGTTGAGCCTCAAATGCCATTATTTTTTTCTACAAACAGTTCTTTAGAAAGCAACTTTTCCATTAATTAATTAAATAATAGTATTAAAAAAAAAAAGATACGGCCCCAGGAAGTGATCAAATTAGTTATTCCATGATATACTACCTACCAACTGAAGCAAAACTATTGCTACTCAAGATACTTAACATGATTTTTAAACACTCCATAATACCAGACCAATGGCGTAATATAAAAGTAGTCCCTATACCAAAGCCGAATTGTGATAATGAGTTCAGGCCTATTTCATTAATGTCCTGCATATGTAAAATTTTTCATCATATGTTATGTAAGCGTATAGAGTGGTTCGTAGAAACCAATAAAATCTTAGCGCCTACCACAAGCGGTTTTAGAAAAGGTCAATCGTGTATTGACTGCTTAGTGCGATTAACTTCCCAAATTCGAAAAATATTTCAACTTTGACGGTTTTTCTAGATGTTCAAAGTGCTTACAATAATGTTTCCATAGAAAAATTAGTTTCAACACTAGATACTTTAAAAGTAGGAACTCAAATTTGTAAATATATTTGGTCTTTTTTAACCCGAAGACGGTTATTAATTAAAGATTCCATGGATAAGGACGAAATGTTTAGATGGACAGCGAGGGGTTTAGCTCAAGGTGATCCTCTCTCACCTTTATTATTTAATTTAGTTACTTATAAAATAGGTTTGGGGTATCAAAATGTTCAGACACTGCAATATGCGGATGATTTTGCTTTCTATACACAAAATAAAAATGTAGTTAATAGTGCACACGATATTCAAAATTGTTTAAACTCAGTTGTAGAGGACTTAAGAGAAATAGGACTAGAAGTATCCCCACATAAAACACAATGTTGTTTGTTTCGAAGAGGAAGGCAAAGTAATCAGTTAAATTTAACAATCAATAACATCCAAATAAAACCAGTAGATAATGTTAAATACTTAGGTATGTGGTTAGATAAATCTTTACTATGGCGAATGCATATTAATCAAACTCATGTTAAAGCTACAAAAATGGTGAACATTCTTAAAGTATTAGCAGGTGCATCTTGGGGCTTGCATCCCATTCATCTTAGAATATTATATAATGCTTTAATTCGAAGTAGGCTAGATTTTGGAAGCTTTATTTATGACACTAAAACACATTTAGAAAAAATTGACCGAATTCAAAACATTGCACTACGTACTATAGGCGGTTTTATTAGAACAACACCCATTCATGTCATGGAATATGAACTCTGCGTTCAGCCACTTTCCATTAGACGTCAAAATCTAGCCACGAAATATATTTCAAAAACCCAATCATTATTTGGTAATTTAACTGTTTCTCTCTTGGAAAAACTTTCATTAAACTGTCGAACAAGATATTGGAAAAACAAAAAGAAGCCATTGCATGTATCAGTTTTCGCAGAAACAAGAAGAGAAAGGTGCAATAAAAGTCAAACCCTTCAAATGTTTCAATTAAATACCTGGATGTCTAATATTAACACAGAGTTTATAAAGATAGATGTAGATGAAGCTCATGTACCTAAAAATCAATGCAATAGCTCACTATTAAAACACAATGTTATAGAAATGATTAATTGTAATTATAAAAACTGTTATAGGATATTCACGGATGGATCCAAAATAAATAACATGTCTGGGGCAGCTTTCTATGATCCCAATTGTAATGTCAAAGAGCTATATACAATTGTATCCCCTCATAATACAATAATGGCGGTGGAACTCTTTGCAATCTCAGAAGCAATATCGTATATCGCCACTTCGGATATTAAAGAGGTAGTCATATTAACAGATAGCCGAAGTGCTTTACAGCATATTGCTCGATGTGTCTCTGTAGGAAGAGGTGCTTCGGTAGCATATGCCATAATTAAAAAAGTATTACTTTTGCAGAGTAAAGGTGTTAATCTGAGGTTGCAATGGATCCCATCGCATATAGGTATTCGAGGAAACTAGATTGTTGATAGGCTAGCGAAAGAATCCTTGTGTAATGGCACCGAAATTTACATAAGGCTAGAAAATACAGAAATTTTAAATAAATATAGATACAAAATATTTGAAAAATGGAAAATACATAGTGATAAGATATTTACTCAAAAAGGAATCTGATACCGAACAATCCAACAAGAACCTCCTCGAATACCTTTTTGTATGTTAAGTAATATGAGAAGACAGTTTGTCGTCGTAGCGCATAGACTCAGATCGGGGCACTTGCCTCTCAATAAATTCAAACATCTAATGAAACATACTGACTCTCCCAATTGTTCACTTTGTGGAGTGATAGAAGATGTCCACCACCTTCTACTTAATTGCACCCGAACTGAGTCTATGAGAGCAAATATGATAGATAAATTTTATGTAAATCCAATGGATACAGGAGTATTTCAGAGTATTTTGGCAGAACCGACGAGTATAATGGCTAAATATTGGTGTTCTACAATTTTTGATAAAATAATGTAGCTAGTTTCAATAATTATATGTACAATAGGTCTGACATAGTCGCAGAGCTACTCAAAGATCTTATATTAAATAAATAGAAAAAAAAAAACTTTTGACATATTGATAACTTTTTGTGATTAGTGACCACATCAAAACAGAATCTTGATAGAAATTGTATACTTTAATTTACCTTCATTTTGTCATATGAAGTTGGATTAATGTGTTTCTCTGTAAGTTTGGTGCTTCTTGCTCGGCCACCAAAGCCATCCCATTTGTATAGACTTTCTATACATTCCCACTTTGCTCTTCGATAACCAATAAGGAGATGCTTTTTCTGAAAATTATTACGTAAACATTTTAACAAATGAGGTACATCATAGATATGATATAATTGGTAAGGGCCAATTTTGTAGCAAATGTCATTGGTGCAATTATTACTTCGTAAAAGTTCAGCATTGGAATCTGATATTAATGACTTAATAGCAGCAACATTAGCAGAGCCTTGATCACTAACTGTAGCTCTAACTATAAAACCAGATTTAAAAACTGCTAACACTATTTCTTTTATTATATTCTTTAAAACAAATGTTTTAACCCCATCTCGTGCAAAATAAAACGCTATCGGAATTTTCCAAGGAGAAAATAACCCTCTTAACATAAAGACTAAAGCTTTATCAGCTACATTATTTGTTCGTTTACCAGAACCCATATCTTCAAAACCCTCAATAACCCCAGTAAAATAATTAAAATTTAAGTTCTTTTTAATACTCATTTCATCAAACATTAAAGTGCATTGCCTGTCTATTGTAGGTTTATTTAATGCAGCATCTGCCAAATGTTTAAATATAAAGTCATTAATACCAGGCCTCAAAGGAATATTAGTAAGCAGGGAATTAATTCGCGACTTGCAAGGTAATGCTATATATTTTCGCAAAAATCCATAGCACTTAGGGCTTAACTTATATAACGACAAAGCAAATACTTTTTCGTCATTAGTATAGCGCCGACCTTTTAATGAAGTACCAGTCAAACGTAACTGTGAATCTACTAATAACTTTCCAAATTTACTTAATATGTTATATTTCTTTAAAAACAACTTAGTTTTAGGAGCATTAAGGGTTACTTTCGTCTTAAGCCTTGTTTTTTGCAATTGTGCAAGACGTAACTTATTTCTTAATCTGTTAATTGATGCACGTAAAATCTGCTTACGAGGGGTAGATTTATTTGGATCTAGTCTAATACGCTTAATTAACTGACATTTTACTTGACTACTACAGTTTCGTTTTTTTACATTAGACACAGCAAGGGTAGATGATGTGGATGGGGTAACACATATTTCTAGCTGTTCTCTATTAGGTGGTATGTAAGGGTCAACATGAGATATAGCACTACTACTAGGTTCATTACATTTAGATTGAAATGTATTTGAAACAACAGGTAACTCAGCAGAGTCAGAACTAATATCTGCTTTTACACTATTAAAGCATTCATAGTTTATAGTCGGTTGATTTACTATATCAGAAGGGACAACTACTTTAAAAATAAAAGGTTCTATATGGTCATTAGTGGGCGTTATTTCTAAATGTTTCTCTAAATTTATATTCAAGTTCAAACACGGAATTGCACAAGGTTTTAATTTTAATTTTTCATTAATATGTTCGGCAAGAAAATGTTTATGACAAAAACGAATACGGCTACGTTTAACAAAAGGTATGTTTTGTAAATATGGACAAACCCCTAACCACATTTCCCACCTTGCTTGGTTTGTGAAGGGTACACAAAAATATTTATTATTTGGTCCCCGAGTTTTACACCCGGGAACAATGCACTTATTTACCATAGTTCTTACAAAAATAACAAGTATTTTAACACAAATTCAATAATAAACTATTACTCGTTTGAGCCGGTAAACACTAAGGTCACTTAAGGCTATTTTATCTTTTACGAAAACATAAGCACACAAAATCAATAAAAAGGAAAAAAACCGCCTTTGATTGCAAACTGTAGCACCAGAATCCGTGATTAGAAAGTTATTAAATTCCAATTATAAGATTCGTTGTACTATGACTTGATCAAGGCACAAGAGAAAATGGCGGATGGCGGCAAACGAGACGAGATACGTTTGACATATCTTTCAATCCTAGTGACATAAAATACTACGTCACACACACACTAATATAAATATGAGTAAGATGAACGCCATCCATATTAAAATAGTGAGATAGCTAGCATAGCTTAACGTGCAACTTTTTTTATTCGGAGTTGGACGGGCCTGAATTTTAAAGATGTAAAATATTGACAGTAGTGACATTTTCACTATTGACATTTTAATTGTTTGTAATTGTTTATGCATGCGTTCAGAAATTTATTTTGTATAAACTAAGGAGAATATATCAAGCTACATTAATATAGGACAATGAAATAAATAATGTTCACACGTAATGGTGGATTTACATGTTGGCTGAGGCTGGGCCAACGTCTACCAACTCCAAGCTATTAACTATGAAAAACATTATGAAAAACATCTTGCAATTGTTATGTACCCCTAATAAATGATTAACTTAATTAATTACTTTCTCCATTATGTTATATTCTTTCTCCATTATGTTATATTCTTTCTCCATTATGTTATATTCAATTTGATCACTTTTAAAATTACTTTATTGTTTATTACTTAATTTCAAATTCAGTTTTAATTATTTTTAATATATTTTGTCATTGTATAATTATTTAAATTTGCATCCTGTAGTCTCCTATAATTGAAGATCACGTCGAAATGTAAACCACAACAATGCTATACCATTGTCCATTATATGTCATGTATCCATCCTTGGAGGTCCTCAATTTTTAAAAATAAAATAAACATAAGACCAGCCGAGCCAAACACTCCGTTTACACGCTGGCGTTGGTGGAGGCTGGCTGAGGTTGGCCAAGCGTGTAAATGCAGCATAAGAAGCGTAGACAGATAATACTAGAAGTTATAATTACTCCTTTTCAAGATCGAATGCCATTTTTATCACGAAGTTTTACAGTGGCCTTTCATTCGCTATAATTCAATGATAGAAATGCACATCGTATCGGAGTGAGATAGGTTATATTATAAATAAATGGGGTAAAAAAAGGGTTGAAATGTTATGTCTAAGAAAATCGAAACCACTGAAGTTATGTCTATGAAATTTTATATTTTAACTCTTTATTACTAACAAAAAGTAATGGCGTGCAATATTTTTTAGAAAAACAGCATTTTGGTGCTGAAATAAGGGAAGGAATATTGAATGGACAGTATAAAACGTTAAAGTTTTTAATGTCAAAAATTCATAAGGCAATCTTTATATGTATATGTATATGGATGTATATGGAGAGAAGGGACATAAAGTAAAATAGAATGGAAGGTACGGGAGAGGGCTGGGATAGCTGTCAGATTTGTTAGGACTAAATGTAAATGCACGTTATAAAACGGGATGGATAATAAAGAGAAGGGACGGGACAGATTGGGAAGAGACTGAACAGGCGGATGAGACGGGATTGAGCCGGACAGTAGGATAGCTACGTCAAGTTTAGGTTTACAAGAGTTTATACGAAAAACAACATGTATTTGGTGTGGAGTGGAATCAAAAAATATATGCACCCAGGCGAAGCTGGGTCGGGCCGCTAGTATATATATACATGGATTGCAGCGGCGGGCCATCCGCATTGTGAATGATGCAGACGTTACAAGCAACATAGAGTCGCTACAATTGCGGAGGGATGTCGCCTCTCTAAGCGTGTTCTACCGTCTGCATCACGGTGAATGCTCTGAAGAACTGTTTAATTCAATCCCTTCCTCTCCATTCTTAAACCACGCGTGCTGGCTTGCGAAGCTATAACTTGATGGTCCAAACCATCAGCACGAACCAAAAAGTTCGCAAATTCCTTTATGTCTGCACCATCAAGCTGTGGAATTGTTTGTCGTCACGCGTGTTCCCTCCTTTCTACGAACCCGGGTCCTTCCGCCGTAGTGTGAAGAGGCGTCTTAGCAGGCCGGCATAATTGTATCGAATGTCTTGGGACTGTCGTCTGATGCCATTATTACGGTACGGTATTTGAGCTTACCATCAGGCGCAGTGCTGTCATTACTAATTTTTACTGTTAATGTTTACGGGCCAGGGCAAAATAAAAATGATTTTTGATAGTTTTTTCTTCTACCGAGATTAATTATTGGCAAGCTATATGCAGAAAAAAGACTGAATGTCAAACAGCAAATTTTGCACTGGCATTGTTTATTGGCAACGGCCGTTTGAAGGGCGCAGATGCCCCCACTTTCGCATATCTCAGAGTCGCTCTTTACACGAGCGCATTGCCCTCGCTGTGTGCCCAGCCACCCTTGTCAAGAAGCCTGAGTTCCCGTCTGACAACACGCTAGCTGATTTCAATTTCAGACACAGACAGAAGACTCGCACAAAACGGTATGTTCGGCGGTGAGGATCTTTGGACTTTGAGTTGAAAACGAGAGTCGAGTTCGACGCAAATAATTCTGCCAAGAGGTTGGCCTTTTCCTTTGCACTATGGATCATACTGTTATCAGGTTTACGCAGTGGTGGGAGACTGGACAGGCAGAAATTGCCCACCACAATCGAGCGACCAAAAGAACGGCTTCCAGAGGGATAGCGGCTCTGAATGCGGCTGTGCTCCAACTTGACCTTAGCTAAAGCTTTCATATTGGATCTAGAGGCGGTATTGAACTTCCGTTTCTACTGTTTCTTAGGTACTTGGACGTCCACCTGTCAACGGTCAAGTGTCAATATTTAAAATTGTTAAACCCTATTTCTCTTATTTTCTATTTTATATTAGGCTGTCATATTGACATTGACAAGCCTCTAAATGTCAAAACTGAGGGTCGGGACGTTTGAGTACCTATTTGGATCTCGACTCCTAGCATCTTGCTACTTTGTGCCGTCTTTCATCGGTCTAGTGATTTAGAAAGAAAGAAAGAGAGAAAGAAGAATCATTTATTATAGCATGGCCACCACGACAGCAAAACTAATATAAATATACAAGTTAATAATTGAATGCTAATATGTACTACATACATGGCCAGACAACAATGATCCCCCATTCAGCTGTATGCTGTAATACAGCGCAGCAGATTTGGGCATGAAAAGGTAACAATTTACTTTCGAATTTTAGAGTGGCGTATCTAAAAGGTAAAAGGGAATCCTATTACTAAGCTTCCGTTGTCTATCTATTTGTCCGTCTGTCTGTCACCAAGCTTTATCTCATAAACCGTGATAGCTAGAAAGCTCAACGTTTCACAAATGTAATTCCGTTACCGTTGATCTTACAAATACAAAAAAAAATATATGGACATTTAAGGGCGAAATTAAGGGGGCTAGTATGGTACTTGTAACACACCAACACGCTGGGGATTGTCTACGTGACAATTACCTATATGTATGTGCCGCAGTGCTCTGTGGCAAGGGGGCATTTAAAATTCGAACTCGGTATCCCCTGCCTGTCGTACATAGCGGCTTAACGGGGCCTCTTTGATCACTGGGTGCACCTGGGGAGCGCCCTCACCCAAAGTGATCCAGAGGAGAACTTTTGACCAAGGCTAATGAGGGCACATACGCGGTCCCTTGTACTAAGACGACTAACTTTTTTTTAGTTCGATCCATGTCAATAGCAATAACAGTAAATGTAATCAACTGCGAACTAAACTCATTTGCAAAAAAAACGGGCACCTAAGCAATGAACCATTTCAAATGTTACTATTGGTTTGTTTGATAATTATAGGTAGTTTTACTTTCACAATTTTGTAAATTAATAAGCAAATAATCGTTTTCGTCAGTATTATAATAAAATGCTCGCTAGTAGTCCTATGCTCGTGAAGTAAAAGTTAACAAAGATTTTTGTTTGTCTTTTCTTTAATAAAGTAAAAGCAGATAAATATTTAGTATCGAGTGTGACCCCCTCTAGCTGAAATCACAGCTTGAACTCGTCTGGGTATGCTAGCGAGGATATCCCGGATACTTGCTTGCGGAATACGTTCCCACTCCGCGGTAATCACATTCTTCAGCTCTCTGATGGTCTGCGGAGCCGGTTGTACTGATCTCACGCGTCGTTTCAGAACGTCCCAGACATGCTCTATAGGATTTAGGTCGGGACTTCGAGCTGGCAAATCCAAACGACGAATGCCGACCTCTTGCACATACGTTTCCACATCGCCAGACAGGTGGGCGCGAGCGTTGTCGTCCATAAAAATTGAGTCTTCGCCTAAAGCGGCCAATGCGGGTTGTGCATGAGGAATTAGAACTTCCGTTATGTATCGATGTCCAGTCAGTGAGCCGTTTTCAATGAAGACTAACTCTGTACGATCCATTGAATTTATTCCTGCCCAAAACATAACAGAGGTGAGGCCATAAGGTGTGATTTCTTCAAAACAAGCCTCTGCAAAGCGTTCTCCTCGTCTTCGTAGCACTCGCCGACGTCGATCTTCACCGAACAGAGATATCCTGGCTTCAACGGAGAACAATACCCTATTCCAGTCTTCTTGAGTCCACGACTCACAATTTCGAGCAAACCTAAGACTGCGTATATTGGCCGCGAGAAGCCTCCTCCTGACCATCCATAGACTAATATGCACATTTCTTACTTCTTCGAGGTTGTTCTTAAGGTCCACATACGAAGACTTGCGATTTCTCAATGCGCGACTCACAAGAAAACGATCATCCCGTGGTTGGGTACATGGTTTTCTTCCAGAACCAGGCCTTTTCTCGACGGAAAGGTGTCTTGATACCGCTGCCAGGTCCTTTGAACCGTCGAGCGACTCACACTTAGCCTCTGAGCCACGAAGCATTGGCTGCAACCCTCTTCGAGCAGCGCAATAATTTTGGTAGCTTTTACCACTTTCTCTAACATTATTGAGACAGCTAAACAGCAATAAATAAAGCTTTGACAATTAAGAATATGAAATAAATTCATAAAAATTGACTAAAAGTTATGAAAACCGATATTATCTTTTGGAACTTCGCACCAAAAATGTAGGATAAAAAGTGGTTTTCTGTAAAAACGAGCATCAAACAAAAATTTGAATTCAGAACGTACTGTTTTAAACACCACGGCATTTTTAAAACCGGCCAGTAACATGTAGCTACAAATGATTGAAATCATTTTGGTACCGTTTTTTTTTAAAGAAGAATTAAAATCAAAACCGCCCGTTTTTTTTGCAAATGAGTGTATATTCGAACAGACAACTGTGATTTGAAATAATTCGCAGCTACGCGGACTTATTGATATACCTAATAGATTTTTTTAAAACAATGAGTGGCAAGACGAGCTTGTCGTTCGCCTGATGGTAAGCGACACGACCGCTCATGAACATTTGGTACAGTACAAGCACGGAAGGGCCCCGATGCCCCCGACTGTACAACGGGATTTTCGCCGGTTCGCGGGACAGCTTCCCGGGGAGGGAGTTAGACAGTTGTGTATCCCCGGGTTCAAGTTCCCTACTAACCGGCAGGCGGCCGGCGGTGACTGTTCCCACCGGGTCTCCCTGTACTCCACACCAGCATCCCCCAACCGAGCGCCCACTCCGACTCCCAACCACATCAACGAGCATCGCTTGCACCAACCCACACCTATTGTCGAAGAGGAAAGAACGGATGAGGGAAAGGCTATCCAGCACCGGAACATATCAGTATATATCAGTACCGGAACGCATTTCTACTTAGCGGTAGAAATAGACCAGACGGTGGTACCAACCCGCTCGGATTCAGCATTGAGTGAAAAATATGACTCAACACAAAAATCCTACCACCAGTAGGTCAATAAATAGTTTTTCTTTCTTTTCTTTCTTTCAGTAGTGGGGAACCAGGGGGACGCCAAAGTCGCGGATTGGGAAGTGCAGTGCGACAATGGTGGCTCGAGGGGCCGGGAGCGCGTGCCCGTGCCATTCTGTAAGACAGCCGGACAGGTTGCCAGAAGAATGACCCTCGGACCTGAATATCTTCGGATCTGCCGACCAGAACTCCTCAAAATTAAACAGTCCAGCATTAATTCTTTTTGTGTTAGATTAAGTACCTATAAGTGTATTACTACAACGGTGGGTGGAAATGGGAAAAGGGAGGGGGGGGGGGGGGTTTGTAGAAAACAGGTACAATCGTAAATACTCAATATCTCAGACAGTACTTTTTCGATTTAAAAATGACTTTTTTGTCGACGAGCATTATGTTAGGTCGGACCAAAAAAAACATCGTAAAGACCTGATGAATACCTTTGGACCTCAAGGGCACTCCTCAAAATTGAACCGTACAGCAATAACTATTTTTACATTAGGTTCAGTATAAGTGTATTACTACACAGGGGAGATAGAAAATGTATAGTGGAAGGGGGCGTGGTAGCCCCCCCCCCCTAGAATGTAACCTTCGACAGTATGTGTAAGTAACTGATTTAAAACTTTTCTTTGGAACGAATGATATGTCATGTTGATCACATAAAAATGGCGAAGATCTAATGTTTATTCATTATATAACCATTTACGAGTATATACCAAAATGAACTTAACAAAACATAGATTTTTATGACACTAAAGTTTATTCTGCGCGGCCAGTTGTCTATCGAAGCACGAACGAGGTCCATGTCAATATCGGCGGCTGCCTTAATCAAAGATGTCTTGAGTGACTCCAAATTGGGACGAGGCTTTGAGCACGCCTTTTCCTCCAAGTGTTGCGATATCTTGTAATCTAACGGATTCAAATCTGGACTGGAGGAGGGCCAGTCTTTGTGCCGGTTTTTTTTTTATTGCATTGAATGACGAGACGAGCAAGCCGTTCGCCTGATGGTAAGCGATACGACCGCTCATAAACAGTAGCATCATTCCACTGCGCTCGCCATCCTGAGACAAAAGATGTTGAGTCTCAATATATCCAGTAGTTACTCTGGCTACAATGTCCTTCAATCCGAAACACAACAGTGCATTTACGCAGTGTTGTTTCACGGGAGAAATTGACATTGCGGTGGTATCTACCCAGATGGCCTCTCACATATCAGAAACCTACCTCCAGTGAAATGCCGGATGAAGTCGATTTCACGCGCCGCCAGCCATTCTTGTGTGCTCTTCGCTCTATGAGCTGGTGCCGAATCTTGTTGGAATACCCAGCGCCTGTTATAAGTTATTGAACATGGTATGAGAAACAGGTTCCACAAGGTTCATCAGGACTGTATTTTGATACACAACTGCATTCGTTTTTACACCTTTCTCACAAAAATGTACCTCTGTTAAGTCCCAATAAGAAACTCCCAACCATACCATGAGCGAGGATGGAAAATGAACTCGTTGGACACGCGGAATACGGTTGCTCGCTTCTTCACTACTGTGTGCGTACACCTTATCATTTTGTTTTTTTTATCTGAAAAAATAATTTCCCGATATGTTTTTCCCGCGTAGGTACCGCTTCAACAAAGCGCGGCATCTCTTCAGTCTCAGGTCCATTAGACGAGCATTCAAACGATGTCCTGTTTTTCTTCGATATGCCCAAAGCCCTAAGTCTTTATTCAACACACTTTTCACCGTGGTCCTGCTTAACCCCATCTGAAGGGCCAATAGTTTCTGCTTACGTTTGGGATTTTTTTGAATTCGCGCCTTCACAGCTTTTATCACTGCTGGAGTCCTAAAAGACCGAGGGCGACCACTTCTTGACCTGTCATCTACACTAGAGTCTTTATTGTATCGTTTGATGGTACGATAAACGAATCTTGGTTATATTCAAATTTTTCAGTATGTCAAAATTTTAATTGGCGCGTAACCGCAACGATGCAACGCAATAACTGCAACACGGTCTTCTTTAAGCGTCCACTCCATATTTAAAAATGAGTAAAGTTCTAAAAAGTATACATTTTTATTTTCATGAACAATTCGAAATTCGAATTCAATAAACTTTTTTGTGGCCAGCATTCTAAAAGAAAAGTTTTTACTGTGTGACAATACTTATGACCTGACTGTGTATATTTGTTACTTTGTAGTGGCACTTTGAAGTCGGTTTATATTTATTAATAAAAAGCCTTTTGGCCCTAGGCAAATGGCAAATATGCTTCTGCTAGCGTCTCTGCCAACTCCTTCTGGAAAAAGACGTTAGTTTATGTACCTATACCTATCTGTATATGTAAATGTAGTGTTCCCGCGGGATGAGTTACAAATGTTTCCGCTCAAGATCAGATCAATTTTAATGAAATTTGGTATAGCGGTAGCTGATACGCTGGATAAAAGCATAGGCTACTTATTATTCTGAGAAATGTAGTGTTCTCGTGGGATGCAAAGCAAGGAATTCATACTATTTCAAACTCCCAGCGACTAGATGGGATAGAATATAGGGCAATTGATATGTGATATAATAGGTCAGTATTGCATGTCATGAGTCAAGAGTATGAAGGACGGTAGTCTCGTTGAGTTTAAATATCAAACAGTAAGAACGCGAAATAATATTATAATATTAAATATACCCATCTAATGTGGACTGGACTTAAAAAGTAACCCGGGCGAAGCCGGAATGAGCCGCCTGGTACTTATGAAATGCTTCCGAAAAGTATGAAGGGAGATATTAAACAAAACTATAACAGTACCTATCTTGGCGCTTTAGTTACGGGAGTTTAGAGTTTAAAGTTGTATTCTCAATAGAGAAAGAACTTAAGTAACTCGTTAGGCACCGCAGAAAATACGATAGAAGAATATCTGTGGATGCTTAGTATTATTACGTAATGGGAGGCGTGGTGGTCATAAGCGGTTAACGCAGGCGCGGCCCTGGAGCGCGCATAAGGGATCAGGGCGCGTCAGTCGGCGCTCGGCGTCTGGAGGTGCCTCGCGCTTCGCGCCGCGCCCCAAACAGCCGAAGCGTGGCTCGGGGCGTGGCGCTTACGTAAACACGCGTGGCTCGCAGATCGCGTTACAGGCGGCGCGGTGCCGTGCCACTGTCCGTCCTAGAACGACCCCATGTTGGCCCGCGCCGCCTACTAATTATATGTGGATAGCTACACGCACACTGTTGTGCCGCCGCCGCTGCCACTGTCGCCACCGCCGTGTAATGCGCTTATAGGTACATATAAGCATCAACTATTATTCAGTGAAAACAATGCGTCTACTAACTACATGTATCAATAAAAATCAGATTTCGTAATGTGTGTGGTTACTGTCAATTGACTTAATACACTCGACAATTTACATAAGCAAGATGTTACCGCGGACCATTAACGATAAGGCATTGTAACAATATGTCTGTACTTTACTGTGATAGGGCAACGCACTCTATTGATTCGTCTTTCCAAATCAATGATTCTTTCCCAATTTCCAAATAAGTGGGTAATATATTTATTACGCAATAGTATTTATAAACAAGTGCAAACGAAGGACATTGGTAGGCAATATAATGCGGCTAAAAGTGCGGTTTGATGATTTCTTTATTTATATCGTTATCGTTGGTGTGATTATATTTTTAAACTAAATGCTGTTTTAGGCACTTCGCTAATATTAAAAATATATTTATTGTAAGCAATAAAATGTGCAAATAAAGTTTGCCTGATTTCCTGCACCGAATTTTAATAATGTGTACATGGCTATGTAAGCTGATTTAACAGTATTTATATTCGTTAGTTAGTTTTATTGTTAGTTTTATTCAGTGAATTTATGTTGCAATAAATGAAGCCTAACTAATCACACCTTCATTTAAAATAGTCTTATAATTGCTGAACGAATCTTAAATGTCCCGATCTGTAGTAAAATGTAAACTGAGAGAGTTTATTTAAATCTGTATTTGCGAGTTACACCATAAAATTTGAATAACTTTATAGATATTTTCCTTAGAGTATTTATATATAGAGGGAGCGCTGTCATACATTCGCGTTTTGAAATACGTAGATATTTTCTTGTTCGTAATGTTGGTAGCGCTTATACAGGGTATATCAAGACTGCTACCGAAAACGAAGCCGGGTGGTAGTTAAAGCGACTTCAGACACAATGCAACAGAAAAAGTTGCAAAAAAAAGCGACCATATTTTTTTTAAAATTTTTTCCTATGACCATATTTGGGTGGTAAATACATTTTTTCCTAAAATAACAGTGTATATCCTTTTATTTATAAATAATCTAAGATATAAAAGTGTTTAAATTATTATTTTAGCAAAAACTATGGATTTACCACCCAAAAATGACGATATTTAAAAAATCATAAAAAATCATTGTCGCGTTTCTTTGCGAAATTTTTAGTTGCATTGTGTTTGTAGTCACTAAAACTACCACCCGGCTTCGTTTTCGGTAGCAGTCTTGAGATACCCGGTATATTAGTAAAAATTGAATTCATTTTTTAGGAATAAATTGCTATAAATTCCTTCGATAGCCGAAATTATATTTAGCTATTATCTTTTTAAAACAAGTTTGAGTGGAATTAAATAGACCTAAACTACTTAATTTTAATTATTTTTTTCAAATAATTTATGTATGTTGCACAACCTGTTCCAATATTAGCCAATAGGAGGGCAGAAAAAGGTGGCCCGGCACCACCATTTTTATCTACGTTTTTGAAGTACCAGCGCTCCCTCTATATATATATACTCTAAGATATTTTCATACTCTGATTAATAATATTAATGAGTATGGTAAATATCTTAAAATATTGCAATATATTTTAATTTAAATAAGTATATACCTATTTCAAAACCAGGACTAAAGATAAGTAGGTACTTGTAAGGCTTGTATCTGCATTTTTCGGCAGCAGGTATTATAACTAAAATTAAATATACTTATATATATACGAGTATACACATAGGTAATCCTCACGTTTGTATCCCATAAGGTAGGCCTAGTCTAGAGATCTCTGATTTCTATACTATAATATTATAAAGCTGCAGAGTTTGTTTGTTCGTTTGTTTGAACGTGCTAATCTTTGGAACTACTGGTCCGATTTGAATGATTCTTTCAGTGTTGGGTAGTCCATTTATCGAGGAAGGCTATAGGCTACATATCATCACGCTATGATCTATAGGAGGAAAGCAGTAGTGATATTTCTAGCAAATACGAGGAAATTTTGTTCGTTTTTCGTGGTCCGATTGGTCGATATTCTAAACTGATATTCAGAATTAAATTTTTTGACCGCCATTTTAAACCGTGTATGCACCCGGGCGGAGCCGGGCCCAACCGCTAGTATACTTATACATATACGAGTATTCTGTATCAGCCCATATACGTCCCACTGCAGGGCACGGGCCTCCTCTACAATCGAGAGTACGATTGAGAGTGGTTAGGCCATATAGTCCACCACGCTGGCCTAGTGCGGGTTGGCGAGTATACACATTATGGTAATCCTCACGTTTGTATCCCATAAGGTAGGCCTAGTCAGAGATCTCTGATTTTCTCAGTCCTGTCACTGTCAGTTTATCCACTTTCTTATCAGTCGGTACTTTCGACCCGATTCACGCTGTAGATACCCATCTGATTTGATTGTAATTAGTTCTATGAGGTCGACCCTCTACTCGTCCGTCCGTACTCGCCCGTAGTATTTTTAAGGATCCTTTATTTCTTTGGACCATAATATAAATCATAGGTGTTTGGTAAAATGTGCGTTTGTCTTACAATTTATAGGGAATACTTATGAGATCCTGAGTCGACACCAATTTTGCGTAATCAGAACAATAACAGTCAACATTCTTAGTTTGTTTTGGCTCCAAAGTTAGATACTACAATACAACACATTTTTTGTCAGAAACTTTATAAAGAAATACGACTTGAACTTGGTATGGGATTAAAATTCATTTTTTAAACAATAGCACGTTTTAAACATTTTTTTTTTAATTTAAACATTCGAATTTATGTCAACTAGGGGTAAAAATGTACTTAAACTTAATTTAAAAGTAGCCTATTACCGTAGAGACGGCTCTATGGTCCACTTAATCTCTGTATTAAAATTCGGTTCAGTCATTTTACCATTTTCATTTTAAAATGGAATACACTTTCGCGTTTATAATATTGGTAGGGGTTTGGAATACTTCCCTATCAAGGCGGTATAAATAGATACGCCCATTTACGAAATCAATTAATTTAGAGGATAGATAATAGATTCTAGCTTTGGTAGAGCCGGATTTGATACGCAAGAGCACACCGGCCGGCAACGGTTCAGGAGAAAAGTATTACAAAAAAGAAACAATGAAAACGTGGATCGCATTTGATTTTTTTAAACCCAAGGTTCAAGTTATTAAGAAATTTTTGCAGCGCTATAGGTATAATAGCACTTAATACCATACATGTATGGCCAAGTACTACCTAGATTATGAGTTCAAATAGCAACTGCATATTGCAGTAGTGATTAGATATTATTCTTCGCTAGGAATACTATTAATTTAAGTATCTAATTTCTCAAGATTGAATCTTTAGAAAGATTGCCTACACATGCATAAATAATTTATTTACATCATTGTCTACTTCTAATATTACCAGCGTAGTGTTGTGGTCGTCAACATAAACGTCGTATGTTATTAGCATCAAGAGTAGAGATGCAGACGCGTACAGCGTTGATGGCGCTCGCAGCGCTGGGGGCGCTGGCGACGGCGGCGGCGGCGGCGGTGGGAGAGCGAGGCAGTGGCATCAAAGTCGGCAGCGGAAGTGCAGTCGGAGGCACTGGACGCGACAGCGGCCGCGGCGGCGGAGTGCGTATTGGGGGTGACGGGCTGCGGCGGCCGCGTACCTCGCCGGCGCCGCTCCCGCCTCGTGCACCCTCTTCGATCACCGCAGCGCTTGTTGTGCCACACAAAGCCTTTGGCACACGTGATTATACGAAGGCCGAGAAAGCAGCACTTTCAAAACTGCCGCGCAAACTGAAACTATTTTCACATGTGCGTTTGAACATTACGCTTTCTACGCAAGGCTTGACGCCTAGTCCTATGTGTAAGTGCACGTACATCTGTTTCATCTTCGACATCTACTTGTCTACATACTACTTTCTTAATGCTACCAATCTGACGCATTGACGGTTTTAACGCTTTCAGCTATCCTGGACTCGCTATGTAAAGAATTTTTAGCAGTCAACGTGTCTGCTATCCTTTATCTTATGAATCATGAACAATATGGACGCTCTACTGCCTCTGCACAGTATTTTCTACAACTTGCGGGGTATCTTGGCATACCGGTAAAAGCTTTTCATTTCTATTACTTACTCGCTTTTTCACATACTTTATTTGTTGTTTAAATTGTAAAATTACAAATTATCTGTAACACATATATTTCTGCAGGTAATTGCTTGGAATGCAGATAACAGCGGCCTTGAGAAACGGGCTTCGCATGCGTCCTTACGACTTCAGTTAGCCCCGTCCATAGAACATCAAACGGCTGCCATGCTGTCTATTTTAGAAAGATATAAGTGGCATCAATTTAGTGTCGTTACATCAGCTATTGCTGGTCATGACGATTTCATACAAGCTGTTCGAGAAAGAGTAACAGCATTACAAGTAGGTATTTGTTTTCTTTTATCAAAATAATATTGGTATCCATGTTGCGCTATGCTATGTATCGTGATGGCCGATGGGATCAGTGTTCCGGTAGAGGATGCCATGATATGCCCAGCCAGTTGACATGATAAATGTTGCAACAATTTCCATCTTTTGGAACAAGCCGTTATGAGCAGGCTTATGTCGAGCACTGGACTTTTTGTAGTTGAAGATCATGATAATGAAGTTTCTATTGGACTTACTATTTCTATGTATCCATTTTTCAGGACCGTTTTAAATTTACTATCTTAAATGCAATTGTTGTAAAAAGAGGGTCCGATTTAAATGAATTAGTCACGAGCGAGGCTCGCGTAATGTTGCTGTATGCGACCAGAGAAGAAGCTGCAGACATTTTGTCGGCTGCAGGTGATTTACATCTAACAGGGGAGAACTTCGTTTGGATTGTTACGCAGAGCGTTCTTGGCTCTTTGCAACAACCTAATAAGTTCCCTGTTGGCATGCTGGGTAAGTTGTAATTGCCTTACCTAATACTTATATCTAACCATTGCACAAATAAAACAAGGATTGGTGGTACAGAAAAATGCAAATAGGAATGGATTTCTTTTTACCAAATACAGATTGATAAAATCTGATACAACATTAAAAGTACAATATACAATTGGCTATTTTTACCAACTTCACGGATGATTCTGCACCATTAAAATATAAATAGAGATGAAGTATAAAAATGCACTGCGTTTAAATTATGGGTAGATACCACATATTTATTATGGCACAAGGTCACTTCATTGTTGTTGACAAATAAAACCTGCATACAAATTACATTATTTTAGAGAGCGTAAGCTCTTGCGAATAGTAAGCTTGCATTTTTGAGAAGATACCGGGTATCTCAAGACTGCTACCGAAAACGAAGCCGGGTGGTAGTTTTAGTGACTACAAACACAATGCAACCAAAAATTTCGAAAAGAAACGCGACAATTATTTTTTATGATTTTTTAAATATCTTCATTTTTGGGTGGTAAATCCATAGTTTTTGCTAAAATAATAATTTAAATACTTTTATACCTTAGATTATTTATGAATAAAAGGGTATACACTATTATTTTAGGAAAAAATGTATTTACCACCCAAATATGCTCATAAGAAAAAAATAACAAAAAAAAAATTGTCGCTATTTTTTGCAACTTTTTCTGTTGCATTGTGTTTGAAGTCGCTTAAACTACCACCCGGCTTTGTTTTCGGTAGCAGTCTTGATATACCCTGTATAGGCAAGGATACCATGATTACATCATGTCATCTAAAAACCTAACATATAAAAATGATGTTGTTTTCAGGTGTCCACTTTGATACTTCTAGTTCTTCGCTAATTGCTGAAATAGCAACTGCTGTAAAAGTATTTGCATACGGAGTTGAATCTTATATTTCGGAACCAGAGAATATTCGACATCCATTAGGCACGCGGTTATCGTGCAGTGGGGCTGGTGCAGGCGAAGCGCGCTGGTCCACAGGAGAAAGATTCTATCGGCACTTGCGAAATGTTAGTGTCGAAGGAGAAGTGGGAAGGCCTAGTATAGAATTTACTCCTGACGGGGAATTGCGAGCTGCCGAACTTAAAATAATGAATCTGAGACCTGCTATAGGTGAACAGGTAAATTATTTATTTATTTATCATTTGTTGTTATTAAAATACTACGAGTCAACATCAATATTTTTATGAGAAATCAGGTACAAATTTGATTGATCAACAGATATTTTAATGTAAGAATCACAAAGGGTCCAATTCTATTTGCACCCTTATTAATCTGACTGGCAATTTAGTACTAATCACAGTATTAAAAATTACATTCTGACATAGGTACTGATAATAATTTTACAGTTGGTCTGGGAAGAAATAGGGACGTGGAATTCGTATCCAAAGGAGCGTCTCATAATTAAAGATATTGTTTGGCCCGGGGGATTACACACTCCGCCCCAAGGAGTGCCAGAAAAATTTCATATGCGGATTACATTTTTGGAAGAACCCCCTTACATCCACTTAGCTCCTCCTGATCCTGTTAGCGGAAGATGTTCATTAGATCGCGGTGTGATTTGCCGGGTTGCGCCTGAGACAGAAGTGGCTGGGTATGTTGCTCCTTCGGTATGAGTTACGTTCTTAGGTATTCGAATTTCTTTTCTAATAGAAAAATTGCATGTTTTAGACTAGAAGCCGGCACTGCCCATGGAAACAGTTCGTTGTACCAGTGTTGCAGTGGATTCTGTATAGATTTACTACAGCAGTTAGCAGAGCAGCTTGGTTTTACATACGAATTAGTTCGTGTTGAAGACGGCCGGTGGGGTACATTACACCATGGCAAATGGAATGGCTTAATAGCAGATCTTGTCAATAAAAAAACGGACATGGTATGATTGTTTAATACAAACTGAAGGGAATAATTTAATTGTATGTACTGTGTACATTATATTGTATTTTAACATTAATGAAATATAAATGTTTAGTTTATCACCAATATGATTATATGTTCTCCTTTAATATTTTAAATTTTATGAGTAACGATTACACCATATAAAGTTGCCAATTGCACTCTTCACTTTGTATAGTAGGATCACATTAGATAAAAATTAGTAAAACGTATTTAATTTCTATTCTGAGTATTTTTACGGCTCTATCAAGGTAATACAAGGATGGAAGGGGTATGAACGTAGACTCATTTATTCTATGATTACGTTCTTCCCACTTACGCATTACTATTACGTTGTTACTCCAACGCACCTTACATTCATGCTGTCCTCCCAAAACATGTTTTATCATATATATTCCATGTGCAGACATCAATGAGTTACAAATTGTAAATAAAATAGTTTGTCATTTTGCATAATATAATAAACTTAACAAAAAAAAATTGTACACCTATAAATACCATTGCGTTGCAAAAAATTATCGATAAGTAGTTTAGGTATACCTAATACCTAAACTACTTGGAACGTGATACTACATCACTAGAAAATTGAACGGAAAACCAGTAAACTTTAAATTTTACAAATGACTTAGTAAGGCGCACAGAACAGAATATTGTCATGCCGTAAAAGCTAAGGTACTGCCTCCCAATTGAAAAACATGACTGATAATGATAAGTGATAACACGATAATAATCATCTAGGGCTTAGGCAATTTAGCTTTTGTTTGTGTATTTTGACTTAATTCTTATTTATTATTTGTTTTTAGGTATTGACATCGCTAATAATAAATTCAGATCGGGAAGCTGTAGTAGACTTTAGTGTTCCTTTTATGGAGACTGGTGTAGCAATAGTCGTGGCAAAACGGACTGGGATTATTTCACCAACGGCTTTTTTAGAACCATTCGATACAGCCTCGTGGATGCTCGTCGGCGCCGTGGCAATACAAGCAGCAACATTTTCTATATTTTTCTTCGAATGGCTATCACCCAGTGGATTTAATTGTTCAACTGGAAATAACTCGAAGCGGGTGCCTCAAAACAGATTCTCACTTTGCCGAACTTATTGGATTGTTTGGGCAGTACTTTTTCAGGTTTGTTATTCTTAGTTGTGATAATTAAAATAAATTGCAGCAGTATCGCGTAAAACTTGATGAATTATATTGATTTGTTTTTGTTAAGAGTTTACGTCATTTAAGTATGGATAACATTTTTTGCTAGGTTAATATATTTATTTGTGACAGTCTCCGAGGACCTTGGCGCAGTTGGTATGACGAACACTGTGAACCGAGGGTTCGATCCCCGCACCAAGAAAATGTTTATAATACTATCCACTGATATTGCCTATTTTTAGTAATGGGACCGTACAAGCGGTGGATGATGATGATGATTTTATTTTTTATTTCAGGCATCTGTGCATGTAGATTCGCCTAGAGGATTCACAGCTCGTTTTATGACAAATATGTGGGCGATGTTCGCCGTGGTGTTCCTAGCCATATACACTGCCAATTTAGCTGCATTCATGATAACCAGAGAAGAATTTCATGAACTCAGTGGTTTAGACGACCCACGGATAGCAAGGCCTTTTTCTCAACGGCCGCCTCTCAAATTTGGCACTGTGCCATGGTCACACACAGATGCTACTTTGGCGAAATACTTCCCAGAACCTCATGCCTACATGGCTAGGTAAGTATAGAAGTTACAACGCTCAAAGTTTGCGCAATATACTTAGACTTTTACTTACTTACGTTACTTCTGCTTAATACGTGTGTATTTTATTATTTCTTAATCCTGTCTAATTTGTCTGACTGTCAATCAGATGGCCACCTGGCACCTTTTAAATGTTTTATTAATTGAGCTCTGACACTTGAATTTCAATCATTATTATGATGCAGGTATAATCGGAGCACCGTAAGTGCAGGCGTCACTAGTGTACTTACTGGCGAACTCGATGCGTTCATATATGATGGTACAGTACTAGACTTCTTAGTGTCTCAAGTAAGTATTAAAACAATGGGCTGTATCAATATTTACGTGAATTAATTTATTCAATGAGTACTCAATTTCCAGGACGAAGACTGCAGACTACTGACAGTGGGATCATGGTACGCGATGTCAGGCTACGGATTAGCCTTCACGCGTAATTCAAAATACCTCAGTATGTTCAACAAGAGATTACTTGATTTGCGTTCAAACGGTGATCTCGAACGACTACGCAGGTATTTGCATCATGATAGTATACGAATAACTGCTAACATTATATTATTTACTACCTTCCTACATGAAAGCAATATTGAGCATCTCAAGGAATAAATCGACACCAGTCTGTAAGATTATGTTATGTATGACAGATACTGGATGACCGGTACTTGTAAGCCGAACAAGCAGGAACACAAGTCCTCGGATCCACTAGCGTTAGAACAGTTTCTGTCTGCGTTCCTGCTGTTGATGGGAGGCATCCTGCTAGCGGCCCTGCTGCTGCTACTGGAACACCTCTACTTCAGATACTTTCGCACTCACCTCGCTGTGTCAAGCGCTGGTTCATGTTGTGCACTCGTCTCATTATCCATGGGTAAAATACAATGCTTATATGTTTAAAAAATGTATTATTAGATTTTATAAATGCTTATTATAAAATGATATAAAAGCATTTATATAGTATAATTTAATACTTAACACAATTTCAAAATTAATTTTATTTAAAAGTAATCACAACGGGATGTATTTATAATTTTAAACCAGCTTTAAAATTAATCATAGTGTATCTACATCATATTTGTGTTGACGATTATTCTTGGCAAAATATTACCTTATAATTTAACAAAATTTGACTAACTATTTGTGTTGTCTTATATCCAGCTGAGCTTCGGTTGAGCTACTACTGACAGCTAATGTACATATTTAACGCATAACAATAACCTTTAGTCATTATTCTGAGGTATATATTATGTACATATGTGTGTCAAGTATGGTACTTAACAATGTACTAGCACTGCTTTTATACATGTTTCAGGACAGTCACTATCGTTCCATAGTGCGGTAGTGGAAGCAACAGCTCGGGATATAGCGACAGCGGGACAAAACCCCTGTCGATCAGCGATATGTGCTGCGCAGGTTTTATTACCAGTATTTTTGTATATTTATTGTTTTTGAATAAAATACAGTAATGGAATAGTATATGAATCTAGCTGATCAAAATTTCAGAAATAATATTTCATTGGGTTTGTACATAATACATATCGTTCGGCTTGACCTGACTATATCTATCCTCCCAAATAAAATAAAGTAAAGCCTCCCAAAGCCTACGACATTGCCATTTGTTTTTTTGCGTACTGACACGGTTAGAATGTACCTGAAGGTAAGTGCAGTGCAATCGAGATAGAGTGCTTATCTGCCAACGAGAGATGGTTGTCACTTGTCGATACAATTTTGCCGGCTTGATTGTGGGTAGACGGAGATTCATTAGCGGCCGTTCTCTATATCCTATCTATCTTTAACAAGAGTTTAAACTAGTTACCATTACTATGTCGATACAATTCTACACTTCAATTAACAAATACGTATAGACATATGTACACATTTATCGTACTTACCTATAAACATATGCACTTAGGTGTATCTTTGTTAAATGAAACGTAAAATGAATCGAAATATGTAATGAAATCTTTAGTTAAAGACAGATAGATTACAGAGAACGGCTGTATATCCTTAACCAGTTTACAGTGGTTCTTAATGCGAGCGGTTACGTATATCATACCGCGAGTGAATCCGAGGTATCTAGACGCATATAAAGCGAGTGTTGTGTTGAAGATGTGGCGCGCGCGACACGAGCGCGACGTGGCGGTGGCGCGCGCGCGGCAGCTGGCGGCGGCGCTGGCGGCACACGGGCTGGCGCCGCCGCCGCGCCGCCTCGCCTCGGCCGCCGCGCTGCTGGCGGGCGGAGTCGCGCACGACGCCACGCGCCCGCGCACGCTGCGCCCGCCCGCCGATCTCCTGCCTGACCTCGACCGCCCGCTCTCTTGTGGTGATTTACGGACGAGGTATGCATCTAGTATTATTATCGTTATCACTCACAGCCTTATTCATAGACAGTTTTAAAACTTATTTTAGATATCGAATGTTTTGTCCTTTCCAAAAGGCTTTTGAATTCAGTTTGAGCGAAGAAGACATGTTGACGGTGGTCACGGGTTCGAATCCTTGGGCTCACTTTTGATTTTTCGGAGTCATGTGAGTATTGATAGTCAACCACCACGCACTAAAAGTGTGAAGGAAAACATCGTGAGGAAACCTGCATACCGTAGCAATTCAAAAGATTTTTTATGGTATGTAAGTCCACCAACCCGCATGAGGTCAGCGTAGTGGACTATATGGCCTAACTCTTGATTATAGAGGAGTCCTGTGTCCTGTAGTGGGACGACTATGGGCTGATAAAGTAAAGTAAGAAGAAGGCAAAGCATTCGGTAACTTAAAAAAGTTTAAATCTCTATGAATAAGGTCGTTAAAATGTTATTATAGACGGTCGTTCATGATACATTCGACCCACGGATTTGTCCGATATCGCCAATCAGTCGGTTGTGAAAATTTGTACGGCGCAGCTCGTTCGATCCTTTGCTACCGAACGGTGCGTTGGTTTGCCTGCACCAACTACGATCGACATCGTGTAAATACCCTTACAAAAATTTTGTAGGTACTTATTTACTAATGTTACAATTATTAAGCACTTGTTTAGACAAGGCGAGAAACAAAAGTACCTACCTTACCTCCATGTTATACCATAAGTCGTCCACCTAACAGTCAGATACTCTGCGAATTTACATTCTGCTATCATGTCTTCTGAGTAGGTACCTAAACCTCGAAACCTCCGTGAATGTTATCACAATATCCGTAATAAATGATATTTTTTGTTATTGCAGAGAGCGGACACGAGTAGAAATGGAAACAGTGCTGTGAGGCGTATATTACGCCATTCAATTTCAATTTCTGAAGGCTGTTCTTACACCAAGTTATACAAAAAATTAGTTATACTTTAATGTTTAAATATGGACAGATAAAAAAACGTTGTAATTATTAAATAAACTATTCCAATTATTAAAACAAACGGCTGGATAAAATATAGATAGCGAAGCGTTGTTGCGGGACGCGTGCGCGGCGCAGGCTGGGCTCCGGGCGCGCGCCCCCGTGTTGTCTACTACAATAAAATATATTTTTTGGACAATATTATTGTGGTATTTATTGGTTTTGTAACGTTTATATATAACTCTTTGACATACAGGGACAAAACATTCGTAAACTTAAAGTATTTTTAAGCTAAAATACTGTCAAGGGTTGTATTAAATTTAATGTCGGAAAGGATTATTTGACTTAAATGCTAGTTGCCGGCTCAGTACTTTCCTAATTGATGTTTTGAATACGCACAGCAGATGTACAAGACGATTCTTGCCCGGTAATTTATACAACGAACTTATTTTATTGCCGGTGACTTTAAGGTTTCATGAATCATAATAGTTAAAAGCATGAATCCAAGGAATAAATGATTATTCTTAAACAGCGTATTATTCGAAAGTATCTTTATTTAATATTATTACTGCAACTATCCCTTAACGTTGTACTTTTACTACTTGTCTATACTTACCATGAAATGTATGAGTACGAAACTTCTCAAGCATAACTCGGAAGACCGAACAATCTGAGGTGTGCCCTGAGGTTCGAATCCGCGACCACCATTTCAATAGAAACTTCTAATCCGTTACCTACAGGGCCACGCACCTTATTTACGCTACCTACCTTATATTTCCTACTAAGTCAATGCTAACTTATATTAATTCAATGCTAACTGAAGCTATATTTATACTTCGGGTTTGTTGAGGTATTAAGGCCCAAATAGGTTGCCAGGCCTCTGAACCTTGTGTTTTATTTATTTAAATGCTTTATTGTACACTAAGTTAACATAATTACAGTCTTCGTCATGCTTTTTGCTTTCTTCGTTCTTAAATCCACGATATACACATCTAAAATTCATAGAATGATCATCAATTTACATATTGGTAAATAAGTCTTAAAAAATCAGTGTTATTGTGTGTACCTACAAGGATTATAATAATGAAACAAAGAATCTAAAAAGCGGAAAATCTTACAATCGGCTTGGAAAATTAGGTTAAAAAAATATGTTTATAGATACGATAAGCAACTTAATGGATAGATATGATGTAGATACCTACATAAGTACTTCAAATAGGTCTTGATAGTACCTATTTTCATTTAGTTACCGTAGTTGAATCTATCAAGCTAAGCCCGATAATTCGTTATTCGACAATAAACAGCACAACTCTTTCCGTGATGATACATATAAACTCATTTGCAAAAAAAAACGGGCACCTAAGCAATGAACCATTTCAAATGTTACTATTGGTTTGTTTGATAATTATAGGTAGTTTTACTTTCACAATTTTGTAAATTAATAAGCAAATAATCGTTTTCGTCAGTATTATCATAAAATTTTGATAAAATTTATGGGTTTTAATGCTAAGGTTCACTAGTAGTGTATGCTCGCTAGTAGTGCATATGCTCGTGAAGTAAAAGTTAACAAAGATTTTTGTTTGTTTTTTCTTTAATAAAGTAAAAGCAGATAAATGTTTAGTACCGAGTGTGACCCCCTCTAGCTGAAATCACAGCTTGAATTCGTCTGGGTATGCTAGCGAGGATATCCCGGATACTTGCTTGCGGAATACGTTCCCACTCCGCGGTAATCACATTCTTCAGCTCTCTGATGGTCTGCGGAGCCGGTTGTACTGATCTCACGCGTCGTCTCAGAACGCCCCAGACATGCTCTATAGGATTGAGGTCGGGACTTCGAGCTGGCCAATCCAAACGACGAATGCCGACCTCTTGCACATACGCTTCCACATCGCCAGACCGGTGGGCGCGAGCGTTGTCTTCCATAAAAATTGAATCTTCGCCTAAAGCGGCCAATGCGGGTTGTGCATGAGGAATTAGAACTTCCGTTATGTATCGATGTCCAGTCAGTGAGCCGTTTTCAATGAAGACTAACTCTGTACGATCCATTGAATTTATTCCTGCCCAAAACATAACAGAACCCCCACCACAAGGTGTGATTTCTTCAAAACAAGCCTCTGCAAAGCGTTCTCCTCGTCTTCGTAGCACTCGCCGACGTCTATCTTCACCGAACAGAGATATCCTGGCTTCATCGGAGAACAATACCCTATTCCAGTCTTCTTGAGTCCATGACTCACAATTTCGAGCAAACCTAAGCCTGGCAACTCTGTGCTCACGGAGTAACTTAGGGCCGCGGGCCGGGCGATGACTGCGTATATTGGCCGCGAGAAGCCTCCTCCTGACCGTCCATAGACTAATATGCACATTTCTTACTTCTTCGAGGTTGTTCATAAGGTCCACATACGAAGACTTGCGATTTCTCAATGCGCGAGTCGCAAGAAAACGATCATCCCTTGGTTGGATACATGGTTTTCTTCCAGAACCAGGCTCAATCCTATAGAGCATGTCTGGGACGTTCTGAAACGACGCATGAGATCAGTACAACCGGCTCCGCAGACCATCAGAGAGCTGAAGAATGTGATTACCGCGGAGTGGGAACGTATTCCGCAAGCAAGTATCCGGGATATCCTCGCTAGCATACCCAGACGAATTCAAGCTGTGATTTCAGCTAGAGGGGGTCACAGTCGATACTAAACATTTATCTGCTTTTACTTTATTAAAGAAAAAACAAACAAAAATCTTTGTTAACTTTTACTTCACGAGCATATGCACTACTAGCGAGCATACACTACTAGTGAACTTTAGCATTAAAACCCATAAATTTTATCAAAATTTTATGATAATACTGACGAAAACGATTATTTGCTTATTAATTTACAAAATTGTGAAAGTAAAACTACCTATAATTATCAAACAAACCAATAGTAACATTTGAAATGGTTCATTGCTTAGGTGCCCGTTTTTTTTGCAAATGAGTTTAGTATACCTATATTTAAAATATCTTAAATCTTGTTCAAGGGCAATCGTCCCGAGGTGACCTACTCACCTTCCATAATTGCGATATACCTATTACCTAATTGCAGCTTACTTAATAGCTTAGTGATATTGGTAGATACTTCCGTTTCAAATAATAAAGGGCCGAAGTCAAACCGATTATGATAGATAGCTACTAATCGTATGATGGCATGTGCTACATTTAGGTAGGTACCTACCCAATTTTCTCAACCGCGTCTCATAAAAATTTATTAAAATTGACCATGAGTTTTCAGCTTTTACCAACCAAAGTTGTTAAAGCGGTAACTAATAGCTATACACACAATCGCGTGGTGCCGAAGGTCGTCTGATGCGGAATTGAAGATTAATATCATACAGAACGTAGAGAAGCAATAGAAAAATAAAAGAGGTAAGAGCGCTGTTCATACTCTCATCCCTATATTATTGTATGCTGGCAAAAGAAAGGAATATCTTGGATCTTGGATAATAGGTATCTACATATCCGATCAATAAACATATTTATGTATTCGTTGTTTTCTTAGAACTTATTACATTATTTAGAATAATAGTTAGAATTACCTACTGTTGAGTAGCGAAAATTTACAACAAAAATAAAATATTAATTTTCGGAAAATCTTGAAAATATTCCGAACATTAATCCATTTGAAATTTTACTGATTTACGGGGTGAATCGAAACTCAGGGAGAAAAAGATTTAGATTTATTATTTCAATCAATGGCTATACGAGCATGCCATTCGCCTGATGCATTAGCAAATTAATTACAGAATATAGAAGTATAAAATAAATTGGCAATTTACAAGCTCCAATAAAGCTCAGACATTGTTTTTTTTTCGAAATATTACACATCAGTAATTGCAATAGGTAATGCATTCAGTGACGATGTGACTAAAAATATGTTCAACATATTTTATTCAAAAACATCGATCCGCAGTACGAACTATTTAATTATTAAAATAGTTCGTACTACATTATTAAAATGTAAACCAAAATGTAAACCGTATGTAAACACGATGTAAACCGATATATTGTGTTTTTTATTCATTGTAAACATCATACAGACATGTAGCCGTACATGTAGTGCATCTTTGAAGTCATAGAAGTGCTATCAAGTGCTATGTTTGGACTGCGTTCCACCTGGCGCCCACTACGCGGCGCTTAAAATACTAATTTCGCTGTTCCACGTGACGATCACGATCGTTGTGGTCGCGTCGAACACGTCATGTCATACAGGGTATATCAAGACTGCTACCGAAAACAAAGCTGCGTGGTAGTCTAAGTGACTTCAGACACAATACAACAGAAAAAGTTGCAAAATAGAGCGACATTATTTACATGAGGTGTTGCTGGGAATCTAACTTGACTTAATAGAAATAAACACCACAGTTCTTTGACCAGTTGTTTGTAAATACTAGACTGGACGTAATTATCAGTAATTAGATAAAATTTCGTCTGTGCGTTAATTTAAAAAATGGAAGAAAAACGAATAGAGTATGTGCGTAATAGAGAAATTATTTATAATGTTAGATGTAAAGAATACAAATATGCTCACTTAAAGCAAGAAGAGTGGGAACAAATACTGATACTGATACTGAACTGAAGATAACCGAGTATTTTTTCATACAATCAAATATTAAGTTGTTGATGTTAAAATTTCAAAGTACGAACTATTTTAATAATTAAATAGTTCGTACTGCGGATCGATGTTTTTGAATAAAATATGTTGAACATATGTTTAGTCACTGAATGCATTACCTATTGCAATTACTGATGTGTAATATTCTGAAAAAAAACAATGTCTGAGCTTTATTGGAGCTTGTAAATTGCCAATTTATTTTATACTTCTATATTCTGTATGTAATAAATTCTAAGAAAACAACGAATACATAAATATGTTTATTGATCGGATATGTAGATACCTATTATCCAAGATCCAAGATATTCCTTTCTTTTGCCAGCATACAATAATATAGGGATGAGAGTATGAACAGCGCTCTTACCTCTTTTATTTTTCTATTGCTTCTCTACGTTCTGTATGATATTAATCTTCAATTCCGCATCAGACGACCTTCGGCACCACGCGATTGTGTGTATAGCTATTAGTTACCGCTTTAACAACTTTGGTTAGTAAAAGCTGAAAACTCATGGTCAATTTTAATAAATTTTTACGAGACGCGGTTGAGAAAATTGGGTAGGTACCTAAATGCACCTAAATGCAGCACATGCCATCATACGATTAGTAGCTATCTATCATAATCGGTTTGACTTCGGCCCTTTATTATTTGAAACGGAAGTATCTACCAATATCACTAAGCTATTAAGTAAGCTGCAATTAGGTAATAGGTATATCGCAATTATGGAAGGTGAGTAGGTCACCTCGGGACGATTGCCCTTGAACAAGATTTAAGATATTTTAAATATAGGTATACTATATGTATCATCACGGAAAGAGTTGTGCTGTTTATTGTCGAATAACGAATTATCGGGCTTAGCTTGATAGATTCAACTACGGTAACTAAATGAAAATAGGTACTATCAAGACCTATTTGAAGTACTTATGTAGGTATCTACATCATATCTATCCATTAAGTTGCTTATCGTATCATCTAGTGATTTAATTATTGACGTGACAACGTCTTAAATTAGGTTGCGGCTGGGAGTCACTTATGAAAAAGTGTAACGCCCGGTAACGTAACGGTGCGCGCGCAGCACTAGAGAATTATTTTTCAGTTTCACCCACTTTTTCCAAAATTGTCCCATAGCCCCCCCCCTGCCTTCCCCCACCCTTATTCCGAAATAGTGCCTATTAGCCTCCCCACGAAACCTACCCCCCCCCCCCCCCTCCCCTACCCCCACCCCGAAAATTTACCTCACCCCCCAATCCTATCTCGGCCAACATAGGTCGTAGACCCACCGAGTTTGGTATCCTCGGAACCGTCTTGGTGAGGGCTACAAATTGACCCCGCCAGAAATCCCAAATTACGCAAAAAATTACCCCCCCAAAAAAAAATATTTTACCTCCAAAAAATTAATTTAAGTTAGCCTCCCCACGAAACCTTCCTCCCCCCCCCCCTCCCTTACCCCCACCCCGAAAATTTACCTCACCCCCCCCCAATCCTATCTCGGCCAATATAGATCGTAGACCCACCGAGTTTGGTATCTTTGGAACCGGCTCGGTGAGCTCTACAGATTGGCCCCAACCAAATCCCCAAATTCCTCCCTCTCTCCCCTAAAATATTTGTCCAGGCATAACTCCGTCATTTCTTAAAGTAAACCCCCCGTGTTTGGAGTCAGAGGAATCGTCTTGACGAGCTCGACAATCGAGAGCAGGCAAAATACGATTTTTCTTATTGACGTGACAACGTCTTAAATTAGGTTGCGGCTGGGAGTCACTTATGAAAAAGTGTAACGCCCGGTAACGTAACAGTGCGCGCGCAGCACTAGAGAATTAGGCGCATTGAATCGGCGCATGCTTGTGTCTCTGTCTTTGTCTTTCTCGAACGTTCTTGGCGTTGGAAAAACAAGAAAGCGTCACAATACAAGTTCACACGTGTGGTTAAAGTATCGTCAGCTGTGTCTGTAGTGAAAATATGGAGTGCTTAGATTCGTCATTACATGTACAATGTTTTAGTAAACAAAATATATTTCTATAGTTAAAATTTGTGCAATTCTTATTTTCATTCAATTCCTTGTTCCTATTGTGCAATTTAATTATATTCATATCAATAAATATTCTACCGAGAAAAAGACGTTGTCACGTAAAATCTTCGCCCGTAAAACCGACTTTACAGGCAACCATTTTTTTTTCTCTCTTCAAATTTCATTACATTGGACATTATTATCATTACTACTATTGGACCATTAGTATAAATGTACATAGTATAAATTATGAAAGAATATATTAATGAAAGCGTTGAAGATATTTTTTACTTTCATTTGTAGTTCCTAATTTCACCACTTGTCAATTTATGGTAGATGCGCTGTATGTCTCAGACGTTTTTGTTTTTGAAGGCATTTCTGTCTATGTAGTCTGTGTTTGAAGGTCATGCCCTCGAATTTCGACCGACAGTGTGCACAGTGCACACAACAAAATAATCTATTGTTCAGATCGGTTATCTCTAGTATTTATTTTTTGTTGTTTTGACATTTCAAAATCCCGCCAATATTCTCAACGCGCACCACGACCCATCTCTTGACATGGGTCGTCGTGAGCGTCACGTGAGCGTATGTCATGACGTCATCAATGACGTGTTCACCGCGACCACGACGATCGTGATCGTCAAATGGAACGGCGAAATGAAAGTTTTGAGCGCCGTGAACGCCAAATGGAACGCGCCCTCTGTGGATGACATTTGTGTTTGACATTGACATTTTGTGACGCTCGATGTAACTTAGGAATGACTGTGAAAATTTTCAGTTGGTTTATGTTGTAATTAAATAACTTATTGTGTTTTATAAGCCGTTGTATATTTTTACCAATCATGTCTAAAGATATTATCGTGCTCACGCCCAATGGCAGGCGTCAAAAAATTCAGTGTACGCCGGATACCAGTATGCTACAGGTATAACGTAAATGTTTTTAATAGTCCTAAGTAAAATTATATTTATAATGGTTTTACTTAAACGGTTTAATGCAAAATAAAGCCTGCAATATCCTATAATCATAAATTACATAGATACTCAAGTTAATATATATTAGAAGCCAGCGTGGTGGACTATATGGCCTAACCACTCTCAATCGTACTCTCGATTGTAGAGTAGTCCCGTGCCCTGCAGTGGGACGTATATGGGCTGATACAGAAGAATTTTCTTCCCGGCCTTATTTAATTTATACTGTAGTCAAAATTTTAACCGGTATTGTAATTTTGAGGGGACTCCCCTAAATTGCAGGACTGGGTTTGATGGCCACTTGAGAGAACTATACTTTCTATATATCTAGTCAGAAATTAAAAAAACTTCTAGATACTAAAACATTTATATGTAGACAAAACAATCTAGATACAAATATTTCAGTATTTTTTCTTTAATTTCGTGTGTAATTATGTAAAAAATTAAAGGGTATAATATTATATCATTCATTAAATCCCTTTCTTTATTAGGACAAGTACCTCGTATGTACACAATAACAACTTGAATTTATTAACCATGTGTGATGTGAATATAGCCTGGCACATTGATGTTTTTTTTTCCAATAAGGTGCTGGAAGATGTATGCCAAAAGCAAGGTTACAAATCAGCTGATTATGATTTGAAATATCACAATCATATCATTGATTTGACTACTACAATAAGGTTCTCTAATGTACCAAATAAAGCCACACTCGAAATGGTTGAAATAGAAAGGAAAAGAGAAGAATTAAATGTAACTATTGGTCTTATGTTAGAAGATGGTGAGTTTAAAACACTTTGCTTTTTAAGTGTATTTATAGGCCAGACCCGTGAGGGAAAATACATTTTCTGGCTCTTGAATTGTCTTGATTTCACTCCACTAAATACCAGACACATTGCAATGACTGTTCTACTTATAAAAAATATAGTAATAATATTATCTCTGTGGGCCTTAAGTACTTGACTATGAAGAAATTATGGCAATACAATTAAAAAAATTAAAAGATATCTCAAATTATTACCCTTCAAATGAAAAGAGTTGGATAAATATTATACCAACAGCCATATAAATAAATAAATTTCAGGTGAACGCAGAACAGCTGATTTTTCACCCAACACTACTCTCTTTGATATGATCACATCTCTCGCACCACAAGAAGTGAACATGTTACAGCATCCAAGTATTTTGTACATGCGTCAAGAAGTCACAGGGTTATCTGCACTTAAAGAAAAGACCTTAAGACAATTAGGCTTAATCAGAGGACGGGCAATCCTAAGGCTTTTAAATAAGGCTGAAGAAGCTAAGTAAGTCTTTAACTTAGTAGTCAGTACAAGTCTTTTATTCTTATAAAAAAAAAACATGTAACGAAATGTCTCTGCCTAAATGAAATTAACTTAAAACACATAAGCTAACTTAGGCATTGACCCTTAGATTATATACTCGTCTAGATTGAGCAATGTCAACAAACGATGCGCTAAAAGTGTCCTCACTTTCGTTGATATGTGTGAGTACCGGTCGTGTAATTATTGTAATCCAACTGTCAAGGTGTGTGTGTTTAGGGATGCCTACTCCAGATTATTAACTTAAATTTTAGTAAAAACAATAAATATCTAAACCCATCTCCTAGTGTTTGTTTCCGAATAGAATTAACTCTTTGGATTTACTGCCTGGGCTGTTATCTGATTTCTGTATTTATGTAAAATATAAATCATCATAAGTAAAATGTTCGGAACACACAACTGAAGTCATGTGAGGCTACGAATGGTCTTCTTTTCGTTTCCGCTGTGTAATGTCTCTCCAGCAATTTGCTAGTACGGAATCCTTAGTCTAAAAATATTATTAGGGCCTTGAATAAGTTCTCTCTGTTTCTTCAAAGATGACAATAGCAGTACCCCGTTTGTGAAATTTTGAATGGTAATGCACATGCAAGGCAAAGAATTAATAAAATTACTATGAAGTGCATGTCGTCATGGGTTTCATTAATATCGTGTAGTTAAGTATTATTTACTCATTAAATAAATAATGCCATTCTTCTTGTTGTTATTCTGATCGAAATATTATGTAATGATATTTGTGTTTTATAGTTTCTCCCATAGTTTCAACAAATCTTCCTAGTAATAAATTGACAACACTGGCCAATGAAACTCATCTTCAAAATAATGAATTAAAAGTTCATGTTTTCTTCAAATAATAGTGGTTTAACAATAATGTTACCGATAGAAAGTGATATTGGTATTATTATACAGTTTTCCCACACAATTGCGATACAATTCAACAGCACAAACCGGCATAATTAATTATTTTTCGGGAGCACGTTATCCATATGTAGTTCAAATGACACTGACGTACGTGAGAAGCGAGTCTACCAAATTTGGTAGACTTTTTTTGAGCCGTGCGGTGAGTTGTGATGTGTCATCTAGACGAGTATATAATCTAAGGCATTGACCAATATACAATGAATAAATAAATTCAATGATATTATGTGGAATATTCACTACATGCTATTCTTTTAGGCAAGCTAACGTGTCTGCTGTTTATCGGGTACCAATCACGGAAATGAGCTCCAAAAAGGAATTGCTAGCTAAAGATATTAGTGAACGCACAACAACCGACGACATTTCTGATCCAGGTCCATCTAACGTAATTAAGGATAAAAGTCATGATTTAAATCCTCTGAACTTAATAAAACGAGAAAAACTCATGAAAGAACATGCAAAAATGGATACTCAGCAAATTGAAGAAGAAAGTATGGATGTGGCAAGTGAAGCAATGATAGTAGAGCCAGTAGATAAGGAACCTCAGTTAGAAACAAAAACAAGTTCAAGTAGCAATGCATCTATGTCTCAAGAGAATTTAGAGAGACGACTCAAAATAGAGGAGGAAGTCACTTTTGTAAGTTATTTATCATCCTTAAATACATAATTTGTGAAAATTTCTGCTTTCTAGCTATCACGGTTTATGAGACAGCCTGATGACAGACAGACAGCCAGCGGAGGCTTAGTAATAGTTTTCTGCTTTACCTTTTAGGTATGGAACCCTCAAAACTGACTTATTATTATTATTAAGTAGAGTTGCTGAATTTTAAGGTTCAAGGTTAGATTTGAAGGACTTTCCTGTAACATGTTTGGTTGTGTAAGATGAAGCTTTTTTTGTACACTATATACCGAAATACTTTACAAAACGTTCAATTCGTCTATCCGCTATCGTATGTCAAAGCACTAGACTAATCTCAAAGTGAAAAATAAATTCATAGGGAATAGTCTTGATTTATTAGAATTGGAAACCTTTTCTTTTATGCATAGATGTCAAATGTTCAAACATTCGAACTTCGCGTCGGCGAATAGAGTAACCCCTCTGACCCCACACTATGATCGAGTGGTGTGTAGTGGCTATCAGGAACTACGAGAGACTTTAATCTCACAACCACCCAGACCCGAGGCAAATACTTGTGGTCCACACAAACATTTGTCTTGGTGTGGGGATCGAACCCGCGGGGTTTTGTTTCAACTTTCTCTTTCGACGTCTAACCAACTTATACTATTATTTAACTATACTGTACCCGTAGCATCCAAGAAGCATTCACTGCATAGGTCGGGATTTCTACAATCGAAGTTCGAGTCCTGCTAGTCTTGAAAGTCATACTAATACATCATAATTCATATACCATACACATTTTTGTGCTCTGTATGCAAGTTTACTACGATATTTTTCTTCACCGTTAGGATGCATGGTAAATTGAAAAGTTGACCAGCAACACACATTGACTCCGAATACTTAGGGCTGAGTTGGAACCGCAACCACCGCCTCGGCATATGTCGTTCGGTGCGTTACTAACTTGTCATCACATTTTTTCAGCTTGGTACACAAAGAGCAATTGCTTTCATGCAGCCAGATGTCGGAGAAGATGATTTAGAAGACCTACCTGATGATTTCTATGATCTAACAATCGAAGAAGTTCGTAAATTATATCATGATTTACAACAGCATCGTTTGGAGTTAGAGAACACTCCATTACTTACATCCGCCAAACGAGATGAACTCTCAAAGCAGGTGATTAGTAATTTGTAATATAGATACTTACAATCCGTAAGTCTCCAGTGCAATAACAATGTACATTTTAACCACTTATTATGTTTTATAGTCATCTGACTACAAATTGAACACATACAAAAATGTGGTGGTGCGAATACAATTCCCAGACCATATGATATTACAAGGAATATTTTGTCCAACAAATACTATTGAAGATGTAATGAATTTTATCAAAGAGCATCTAGAGGATCCTAATAGACCTTTTCATATATGTAAGTATAAAACTCGCTTATTCTCGCAATATACAATGGGGAATTAGCACCTACATTTAAATGAAAAGTTACATTGATAATTAATTAAATAATAGTACTTTTTAAAAGTGCATTTGGTAAAGATTTTTTGGAAGGAGGAGTGAAGATGAAATATTTGAATAATAAATTATGTCAAATTGGAACGTAATTTCGAACACTATTCACACGATTCGAAGAACCCCTCTTAGGTATTAAAATATCGCATTCAAGTAGTACATTCAAGATTGTAGTTTTAGTTTCCTCATTGATTTAGGGAATTACATGTGAGACCCAGGAGGTCTTAGATTCGGTTACTAGATTGACCTGTTAACTTTATGACTTTTTTTCGGTATATTTTACATGGTAAACTGGGACTGAAATGTGTCCCAGGTAAAACGATAAGCTCGCCCATAAAAATATACATATATACTGGTATTAACCTCTATGAGGTGTGGGTATTAAATTCTAGTGACATCATTGAATAAATCATCTAGTGTGAAGAAATTAACCGTCCATGTACGCTTATATGTAAATATAATTGCAGTTACAACCCCTTTAAAAGAAGCATTGGATCCAAAAATGACGCTACAGGATGCAAAATTTGTACCATGTGTTCATATGCATTTTAAATGGTTAGAAGAGAACACAAATCAAATGTATTTGAAAGAAGAAATATATTCTAAAAAGACATCAAGTGACGCCGCTAGTATTTTAGCATCCAAATACAGGTGAGTTTACTAGTGTACCTCTTCCTATTAGTTCTAGTTCCAGGCCAAGATTAGTTTCTAAATACTTTTTACACTGGCAAGGCAACGTAACAATACACCTGCTGGTTGCAGGGCAATCCGAAAGGTTACGTATTCACCGACGTGTCTCTGACGACTTTTAATATCATCAGTGATCGCTCTACGAGGGATAAGAATTTGCTACTACTGCTAATACGCATCATTTACTAATTGCAGAGCACCGAGCAGGCGGAAAATGCAAGACACGTCAGACATATCGCAGAGATCAAGCGCGAACACCGCGTCCACTTCGAAAAACAGCAAAGTGCCAAAATGGTTTAAGAACTAGTCCGCATTATGAAATAAATTGATTTATAACAGACATAATATTAACTATACTTATTTCCACTACAAACTGCCACAAATTGTAAACATTGAGAGGTCCCGATCCAGTCGTGACTCGTGGTTGGTTAACACGCGGATCACGAAGCGACAGACTGCTGATTCACTCTCCCCGCCGAAATAAATGTTGTGTAATGTATAAAGATTTTGTACTAAAGATCAATAGAAGATATTCTCCTAAAACAGGTCGTGAGTGTACAAAGTCGGATGGTCTGGTCGAAAAATTCTTTGATGCTTACGACAACCCGAATTTACCTACATTACTACTTATTACCTACATTACTAACATGATATTGTATGAATATATATAAATTGTATAAGGTCAGGGTGGCTAATTCCGGCATAGTTTAAAAAAAAACATATTTGTTTGCTCATAAATTATCAACGTTTATTTTTTTTATTATATGATAAACAGAGTTTTAAACTTTTAAATACATTTAGCATATGTACTTTGTATATGTGCGTGGTGGCCTGTTGGTAAACGGACGCGACTGCCAACATGTTCACGGTGGTCGCGGGTTCGAATCCCAGGGCACACCTCTGACTTTTCGGAGTCATGTGTGTATTGATAGTCAATCACCACGCACTAAAACGGTGAAGGAAAACATCGTGAGGAAACCTGCATACCATAGCGATTTATAAAAAAAAATATGTTATGTAAGTCCGCCAACCCGCACTAGGCCAGCGTGGCGGACTATATGGCCTAACCACTCTCAATCGTACTCTCGATTGTAGAGGAGGCCCGTGCCCTGCAGTGGGACGTATATGGGCTGATACAGATATACTCGTAGTTGATGTTAATGCCGAATCCTTTCCACTGCAAGAGCTTAAAGGCGTTTTCCAGCGCGGCACTGAACAGTTTCGGAGATATGACATATCCCTGTTTCACGACTTTCTGTAGTGGAATATCCTTCGTACTCGGATCTTGTACACGGAGGGTCATGGTGGCGTTGTTGTATATACCCTTCAACACTTCGATGTACCGATAGCCGTCAATGTGCGACCGCTGGAGGGACTATAGTAAAGCCCCGGTCTCGATCGAATCAAAGGCTCATCTCGTAGTCCACAAACGCTAAACAAAGCGGCAAGTTATAATTCTCGGTTTTTTGTACAACTTACCGAAGCGTATGGATGTGATCTATGGTAATAAAGCCTTTTCGGAAATCGGCTTATTCGGGAGGCTGGAACTCTCATTAAACCTGCGTTCGAGACGATTTGTGATGACCCTCGAAAACAACTTATAGACATGACTCAGGAGCGAGATGGGCCTGTAGTTCTTCAGTAAAGTGTTATCACCTTTTTTGAAGAACAGTACCGCCACGCTCCTGCTCCATGCATGCCTCTGGCGTTGAGCCCTCGAGGAGAACGGAATTGAAGAGCCTTTGAAGGACTTTTGGTATCGGCGTTTCGTCCGCTTTCAGAAGTTCTGAAATGATTTCGTCCTCACCCGGCGCCTTGTTGTTTTTAAGTTGCTTCAGGATCGTCTCGATCTCTCATAGGCTGATGTCCGGGATATCATCGCTAAAGTTTCGAATCAATTCAGCCCTCGGGTCTTGGGCCGAGCTAACAGCAGGTTCGGCAAACGAGGTGTAAAACTATCTGTAAAATCTCTCGATCTTCCTTAGTACCTCTGCCCTCGTCGACACTACGCGGCCTCTGTCCGTCTTCAAACTAGTCTCTTGCAAACACTTTGGAGCCTCCGTTCCACTTAATTATCTCTTTACTGCTCATAGTATTGTGAGCACGTACATCGTGCCGCAAGGAATTCCAGATCCGCCGAACGGAAGACTACAGCGCCATAGATCGACGTTTGGCCATGAGGTCAAGAGCATGGATCGAGAATTTTTGTGGTCTATCGCTACGGCGAAGTCTAAAATACTTAAATCCCACCATATGGACAGCTACCAAACTACTTCACTTTTGACAATCAAAGCGATTTGTTAGTTCATGTTGAAAGCTCTCGGGGTTTTGGATATGGGCGCGTAAGGTCGGAGCGTTGACTTCATCAAGCGACGCCTTTCTAATAGGACATTGATATTCAATGTGCCCCTAACCATTCGGTGATCACTGCCAGTTTTCACCCTGTTGGTCACAGAGACATCATTGCACATCCGTCTATTCCGTCCCGTCCCGAAAAGTGTCGCCATTGAGGGGGTATTTGTCTTTTCTCACCACGCTTGGTAGGCGTGTTGCCAAGCGCAGTATGGGATTCGCGTTAATGACGCTGCTGCCAGTCATTAACCGGGGAAAGGAAAAACGATTTGTGGGTAGAGGATGTTATAGGAAAGGAGAGTATAGCCGGTAGGAGTGGATGCTGCAGTTACCAAAGGGAAGTTTAAGTGACTGCAGTAGCTCGGGGGCCGAGGTCGCGTACTCCTAGTACCTATACTAAGACAGGCCATGGTCAGTAGATAGAAGCATCCCTGACCACGCTATAAATACAATGCAATTAATTTTTTTGGAAAGAAACGCGAAAACTTTTGGGGTTTTTTAAAGATCGTCGAGTTTAGGTGGTAACTATATAGTTTTTGCTAAAATAATATTTTAATCACTTGCGTACCATAGCACCTTCAAAAATAAAAGAGTGTATGTTATTATTTTAGAAATAAAACTATGTAGTTGCCACATAAATAGGTTAATGGAAAAAAAATTCGTTGCTTTTCTTGAAAAAAATTTACTTGCATTTTGTATCTGTATCTGTACCTGTATCAGCCTACTCTACAATCGAGAGTACGATTGAGAGTGGTTAGCCCATATAGTCCACCACGCTGGCCTAATGCGGGTTGGCGGACTTACATACCATAGAAATTTTTATAAATCGCTACGGTATGCAGGTTTCCTCACGATGTTTTCCTTCACCGTTTTAGTGCGTAGTGATTGACTATCAATACACACATGACTCCGAAGTCAGAGGTGTGCCCTGGGATTCGAACCCGCGACCACCGTGAACATGTTGGCAGCCGCGTCTTGTCCGTTTGCCAACAGGCCACCACGCACTTGTGCATTTGCATTGTGTATGAAGTCACTTAATACCCTGTAGATCTACATGGTGCTATAGAGTATAACCTTTTAGTATGAAGAAAAACAACTGGGGTGAGACAACGGGCATAGTTTGCTTCTTAAATATTATTTTAGACTTCTGCCCCACCCTGAGCCCATGGCTGGCTACGCCCACGTTCTCCTGCCCTTCGTTTTAAAATCAATAATACTACATAAAGGTGCGGTAGGCACTTGGATATTTATAAATAATAAATACATATTTTATATGGCAAATAAAACATAGGTTGTTCAATTATTTTTTATAAAAAAACATTTACTAACAAAATAAAAACTATGTATATTTCTAACATAACTAATCAATTACTTTAAACATGCGACATAGATTTAAAAATAGATTGTCGTTGGATCACTTTGATTTTCATAACTTACTTACGTATAGTATGTGTCATTTTAATTGAATAAACGATGGCAAACTCCCTAACTTACACCGTGTTGGTTTTATAACTTCCGATACATTATCCATCGTTTTGTCGTCCCACTTTCCACAATCTTGATAATATCTATTTTCTGTGACTTTCTCTTCGTGAATGGATTTATTTACAGGGTTTATTTTAGGAATGTTAATGGATTTCTCAACATGTGAAATTTTCTTTCTGACCTTTGTTTTTTCTGTGCTTTTATATTTACAAATAAATTTCTTGTTAGTAACGCCTGATGCTGCAACATGTCGATTACTGCATTTGTTCCCTTTTTCACAATAACCCTTAAGAAAGTCTGGACAAATCTTCGTATTTTCGTTTAATTTCACGTGAATATATGGACAATCTGCTTTGGTACACATTCCTTTTAGATAAAAATAGCAAGTGGGCATTTTGTTAGTAGTCACATCATGCGAGAGCAGACAATTATTGTCGATACAAATTCCTTTCAGAAATTTTCTACATAAAGCAACATGTTTTTTGTCATGTAAAAATTCGCAATTTCCACGTGAGTTTCTTATACATTTACCAAATTTTTTAAACAATGGGCAAGGAATATTATTCTTTTTGAATACTCTTTTTGTTGCCCTAGTTTTAATTCTGTAGTTCTTTTTGTTAATGACTTTGCTACTAACAACTATCTTATTTACGTCATGGCCCTCTGATATCGTTTTACATTTAACAAACTTGAACCTGTTCATACTTTTATTCATAGATTCAGGATGTATTTCATTTTTATTATTTCTCGGCAATATGTTGGTTTTTCTCATATTAATAATTGATGTTTTGGTGACATTGTTTACATTAATAGTATTTTTAATATCACTCAATAGAACTGATTTGTATTTGCTAATTTTAATCGTTTTAGATGGTTTTTCTGGGACATGATTTTCGTTCACTTTGTTTGGACCATGTCTTACTATACTGTAACGTGATTTGTTTACAGTCGATATTTGTATTTTCGCCTGATTATTAGTTTGTTCCGTATTTTGTTTAACAAAGGTGTGCACATTGTTGACTACATTAAGGTTGGGGATATTCACAGGTTGTTGGTAAGGGCCGTGTGCAAGGGCAGGCTTGACAAAATTAGGATTTATAAAAATCCTCGAAACGTTTGCACTGGTATTTCTATTTTGGGCATGTGGCAAGTGAGTAGAAAATTTTGGATTAAAGTGCATTGATACATTTTCTCGCGGAACATAGTTTGTACTCTGATAATTATGAAAATTAGGATTTATGTACACTCTGGCCGAATTTGTTTCATTAGGTTTGCTGTTTGTGTGATAATTCATTTCAGTATACCTCATATCCATGTTATTGCAAGTTGTATTGAAATTGTTTGTTACCAATTTTAGAGTTAACTTTATCAATAAAAACTGCTGGCGAGCAGTTGTTTAATTCTGAGTGTAAAAGTTCGTTAAATTTCTCTAAAAGTGTAAAAGCCTCTTCTTTTTTATTTCCATTCGCCCATAACACACTCATGTGAAAAGCGGGCTCCTGAAAGAGAATAACAAAACATATTAATTCAAGCTTTTAATCACTGCTTGTTTAAGGCGTAGATGGTTTGGCGAACCAATGCCCAATAATATTCTAAATTATTATATACTAGCGGCCCGGCCCAGCTTCGCCCGGGTACAAATAGATTTCTATACAATATGTACGTATTATACACATAAACCTTCCTCTTGAATCACTCTATCTATTTAAAAACCCGCATTAAAATCTGTTGCGTAGTTTTAAAGATTTAAGAGCGTTTATACCCTTTGCGCGCTTTTTGGCTAAAAAACAGGACTTTTCAAATGAGTTAATAGCCATCAATAAACAATTTCAAGGAAAAATAATTAGTACTAATTTTAGAAAAGGTTGTTTGAATCTAGGGATTTTGGTGGAAAACATTATAAATTGATGGATAATTTGTGAGTACTATACGGATTACTGAACACTAGTTTCGTTATTTAGGCTTTAAGTGGCAATTTAGAAGCTTAAGATATCCGAAATCACTAAATATAAGATGAAAATAAAAATATTATCCGAATAATAAGACCCTTATGGAGGGATTTTGCTGAGAAAATTAATCTTTTTATGTTTAGTTCCAGAAAAATAAAAGTTTAAACAATGCGAAATTATTCAGAAACTCTCGTCAAGAGCATATTCTTTTTTCACCAACTTATCATACATAATTTTTTATCGCAATTGCATATTATAATAGAAAGAAAGAAAGAAAGAAAGAAAGAAAATTATTTATTTGTAACAAGTAACACTAACAAAATCAAAATATTATAGTATAAGTAATACAAATAGTGCTCGTTACAAAAACGGACCACACTCAGCATGTGCTGGTGTTACCAGCGCTGGTCTTCCGTGTGGCCGTGATGTGATGTCACGGGCGTCAAACAAACAATATATATTATGTTCATAACTATCTTAAGACAAATCAGAACAAAAAGAAAAAAATAATAATAATAAAAATTAACAAATTTTGGTTGTCCAATACATTGAGACAACACAAGCGTAGTACAATACCTGCACCAAGAAACCTCAAACTTGAGTACACGTTGCCGTTGCAATGGGTGGGCATCCAGACCATAGGGATACACATTACAAATTGTATAATAATTTGAAAAATAAATAAATAAAATAAAGAAATTTTTAATATATGAAGTTAAATATTATTAAATATAAATTAATGTAATAAAATTATAGAAAAATAATAATAATTAGCATAGGAACAATATGTATAGGCATTTATGTGAATTAGGTAATTATTGAAATAAATATAAAATAGTAGGAGTATTATTTAGAAGATACATTATTTAAAAAGCACTGGTGTCATGTCGTAGATTTTCATTAGTTATTTGATGAGCAAGGATGAATTTTATTAATTGTTTCCTAAAACTATAAATATTTTGTACATTCCTTATTGGTGGAGGTATGTTGTTCCAACACTTAGTGGCAACATAACTAAAACTTCCTCTAAAAGCAGCAGAGCTATGACAACGCGTGGAGAGTTGCCTTGCACATCGCCGGGGCCCATAGGGTGTGTAGCTAGATGCCCAGGATAATTTGCTATGAAGATAGCCGGGTGCTTTATGCTTCAACACTCCAAAGAGAAGACAAGCTAGATGTAGTTTCCGTCTATGTTTCATTTTTAAAATATTGTGACTATTTAAATAAGGAGTGACGTGGGCTCTTAGTGGAATGTTGAAGCAAAATCGAGCACAGGCATTTTGCACTCGCTGAATTAATTTTTGAGTTCTAGCTAGCAAACGGGGACCAATGACTGTATCCATATAATTTAGTTTGGATAGTACTAGTGTTTCCACAAGCTGCAAACGCAAACTTTCTTTTAAATATGGCTTAATTTTATATAAGACCCTAAGTTTATAAAAACAATTTTTTACTGAATTTGCAACATGCTTTTCGAAACGTAAGTCACAGTCCATATGCAACCCTAAATTTCGAGCTTCATAGACACGCTCAATAGGCTCACCCATTATCGTGACTCTCATCGATGAACTTAAGTTAGATAGCTGATGTTTGCTACCAAATACTAGGTATTTCGTTTTGGAAGGATTCAGTAATAAACAATTCCTTGTAGACCAGTTTGCAATGCTTGAAAGATCCTCATTCAGCTTAGTTATTGCACTATCAATTTCAGCTGGACTACAAGAAATATATAATTGAATATCATCCGCATAAATATGATATTTGCAATGCCTTATGTGTGTAATAATATCAGTTGTGTATAAAATGAATAAAATAGGTCCCAAGATGGAGCCTTGAGGTACTCCCCTAGTAACGGCTACTTTATCCGATGTAAAAGACGAACCATTATTACAAGTCATCTTAACACACTGAGAACGGTTACTTAAATAACTATGGAACCATTTTAAGGTTTTATTATCGAAACCATAGTAGGATAACTTAGACAGCAAAAGATTAATATTAATTGAATCGAAAGCTCTAGAGAAGTCCAATAACACAAGTAGGGTGCACATTCCTCTGTCTTGGGAGCTCAATATGTTGTCTGTTACATCCAGCAAAGCTGTCACCGTGCTACGTCCCTTTCTAAAACCAGATTGTGTATCTGGCAGTATATTATTATTTTCTAAGTATTCCACTAACTGAGAACAGATTACTTTCTCCAAGACTTTAGACAGACACGGCAAAATGCTAATGGGTCTTAAATCTTTCAATTCCAAGGGGTTAGAAATTTTGGGTAGAGGACGCACATACGCATGTTTCCAGGCATCAGGGAATGTAGATGATGTAATGGACAAATTGATTAAGTCCTTTATAGTGTCAATGGTGTGAGGAAACGTCATAATGAGCATATCCAAGGTTAAGCGGTCACAACCTTCAGCATTAGATCTTAAAGTATTCATTATTTTAATTATCGTATTAAGATCAACTTCTTTTAAGCAAAATATGGCGTCACTAAACTTATTAAATTCAAAATATGTTAACTGAGAGAGACTGACCACTGAGGGTCCGGGTATATTTAAAAAATGGTTATTTATTCTATTAGCGTCATCAAAAACAATAGGTAGTTCTGCATTTATACTTGGAAGCAAGGTTTTCTTTAGGTTTTTCCATAATAATTGAGGTTTATTTATGTTACGATTTATGTGGTACTTAAAATAGGCAACTTTTTCATGGAATAATCCCTTACTAACAACTGATTTTAATGTCTTATAATAATTCTTTTTAGTAACGCACTTATTTTTGTGATAATCCGCCGAGGCTAAGTCACGCAACCGCATCATTAGTTTTATGGTATCCGTAATCCAAGGGTGAGAACGTTCTTTAATGACAATTAATCTTAACGGCGCATGGTGATCGAAAAGTGCAACTAAATTAGAATTAAATGTATTTACAATGTCATTAATACTATCTTGTTCTACAATTAGGTCCCATCTAATAGATTGTAAATCTGCGTTGAAAACATCCAAGTCAATATTATTTTTAGGTCTATAAGTGATAGTATATGGTATAGATTTACAACGTTTAATTTGAAATTCACAAATCACCAGGCAATGACCATAGAGAGACCCCACATGTTGAACAGATACTTTTTTTATGTCCAGGTCAGAACAGACGACATCGATTAGTGTTTGACTGGTCTCAGTATAATGAGTTGCCTCTGTAACTAGCTGAGATAGACTAAGACAGGATAAAAATGTCATAAATTTACTTGTTTTAATGTCATTGCCGCAGAATAAATTAATATTAAAATCACCCAATAGAATTAAATTGTCATAGCTAGGAAATGAACTAATTGAGTCGGATATAGCATCAAGAAAAATATCAGTGTCCAGCCAAGGTGGACGGTATGCGGTCCCAATAACCAACTTCTTTCCATTTAGAGTCATAGAAAGCCACATTTGCTCCACAGAAAGATGCAATGGGGACACTGGGTGCAAAAGTCGGCGTACATTGATGTCTCGCTTAACGTAAAAACCAACGCCTCCTCCACGCAAGCGTACTTCCCGCGGTCTAGGAATATGCCGTAAGCGATACTCAGGTATTGTTGGGGCACGTCCCTCCTCTCCTGCTTTCAACCAGGTTTCATTTATAGCTAGTATATCAATGTCATTACGGGTCACCGCTGCTGTGAAATTGTCATGATTTGTACCAAGGGAACCTGCATTAAACAAACCAATCTTTAAAAGCTTACTAGGCATTGTTTTTACGGAGAATAAACATGATGTGCCATAAATAATAAAAGGGTTGTAAATATTTAAGTATTATAAATATTGATAGTAGACGAAAGTAGTAACAAATAAACAATAAAATAAATGATCTAGTATATTTATAATTAAAAAACTCTTGTGTATAGTAAAATGTAAAGAACAAGTGTAAAATTGAATGTATGAAACAGTCAGTAAAATGTATATTAATAATTATAAAATTTATCTGTGCTAGGGTGTAAAAAATATTACCGATATGGTCTAGATGTCCACACAAGGCCACGGCGCATAAATAGAACAATTCTACAATAAAAACACATTCAAAAACAAAACGGTTATTTGGACGTTCTTCCAGATGTTGACTTAGGCAGGACCAACAGTATGCTTTCCAAAAATTCGGGTTATATCGTCCTCACACGTAATACGCTGAACTTTCTGTCCGTCCTCCTTACGAGCGAATATCTTGCCACCTTTAGTCCATACATACTTCCAGTTATGCATCCCACCTGCTTGACGGGCTTTATAAAAAATTGATCGGTTAAAGCGGGTCAAGCGCTCGTTCACGTGGATCCTGAATGACCTGGATGGATCGCCGAAACCAAGTTCGCCCGCGTTGACCCCGCGGCGCACACGTGACTCTCGAAGCAGTATATCACGAGGCACGCGACGTGTAAAGCGAATTATTAAGTTTCGCGGGCGCTGCACAGGGGCGTCGCCAGAGTCCCCAGAAGGCTCCACCCGATTTCTCCGCGATGATCCTGCACGCTCTGCGTGTACAATATCTGTCTCATCAATGACTACGCCCAGCTTAGTGGAGAGAACCTTTACGAGGTGCAGGGTGCTCTCTTCTTTGCTCTCCGGTATTCCGCTCACTTCAACATCATTGCGTAAAACCTCCTGATCACGCTCGTTTAACTGGCATCGAAGCTCCTCTACAACTCCTTCCATCGAACTCTTGTCTAAAGTGCTTTGCACAAGTTTGAGTTCAAGAGCATCCACCCTAGCGTCTAGGCTGTCCATACGCTCACCACATGTCCTAATAGAGTTCCGGAGTTCTGACACTTCTGCACGCAACTTAACTACTTCTTCTCGCATTAAGCGGAACTCATCCCGAATTTCGTCTTTAAATAGTCGTAGTTCAGCTACCACATCGGCGGACGGGGATGTCACCTCAGATGAAACATGCCTCGCTGTCACCGGGCTGACTTGCTTGTGTTCGGAGGACACGTCTGAGGCCAGACATGTCACAGCCTCTGAAGCACTACGACACGTTGCACCCGGACTGACCAGACAATCAGAGGTGTGTCCAAGGTCAATTCTTCCACGCACTGGGGTCTCCGCTTTGTTATCCCTTCGATCGTGTTTTGTGCATTCTGGGCAGCGCCATGACGGCATAGACATTCCTTTGGAAAGTCCTACACACGTCCTATGATAAGCGGCATAACATACCGTACATTTAACGCCCTCTGCCGGCGATAAATACTTAGCGCATCCGCCACACTTGATTGCTGGCATAGCTAACGATCGCAATTTAAAATACTCGCGCAAAACCAACAGATGGCGCTACTAAATTTTGATGCACAAACTCTTGTGTACAATTTCACCAGATGGCGCTGTATATACAGCCTTGCACAGATGCTCTATGTAGGTATCTATGTGATTACGAACACCATAACACACCCGCAACAATATAGATTTAGGGCGCGCGCACACGACTACACTGCTATTTGTTAGTTTAATTATTGTAAGTTTTGGTATAATATTTTCTTTTTTTTTTCTTGGTTTAAGGTAGGATTACGTCCATTGTTAAAGTTGTGAAACAAAATCACGAATTTTATGTCCATTCACTGCACTAAAACTTTGGATAACGTTTTCGGATATTAATAAGTCTATGAAGAAACTTATAATGCAAAAGAACTGATTACTTAAAGACACTAACTTATTTTAATGAAAAAAATAAACGCGACCAGCTTTGACTAGTTTGTCGTCCGTGACGTCACTCCAATAGAAGAACATCTTATCAATAAATTGCCATTTTTATATTTCAATAAAATTAGTTTTCATGTTTTCTACATATATTTTAAAAACCACTATAAAACACGCTGTCCGCCGTGCATCAAATCAGACCGCCGCAAGGCCTTCTAGAGGGAGGACGTATCGCTCGTCGCTCCGGTCTGGCTGCAGTCGATTTTTGCCGTGCGTCGTAAAAATAGCCACGCGCGGACTGCGATTGCCACATCTTAGTACTTTGGTAATAAAACATATTTTTTCTTTTTATTACCTACAATGATTTTGTAGTGAGTATAAATTATGTTTCAGATAATATAATGGGATGTAATTCCGAGGCTAAATTATGTTATGTATTGTAATATAAAATTAAATATATTTCGTAATTGTAAGGGGTTGTAAGGCCCCTAACTCTTTTCATGTGTTCGAACACGAAATGATTAATAAACGTCCGTAGTGTCTACTGATATAATATTATTGATATCCATCCATCCATCCATCAGCCAAAGGAAGTCCACTGCTGAACATAAGCCTCCCCCAATGATTTCCACAGAGACCTGTTGGAGGCAGCCTGCATCCAGCGACGTCCCGCGACCTTTACCAGGTCGTCGTACCATCTTGTGGGTGGACGTCCTACGCTGCGCTTTCCGATACGCGGCCTCCATTCGAGCACTTTCCGACCCCATCGGTCATCAGATCTCCGCGCTATGTGCCCTGCCCATTGCCACTTCAACTTGCTAATCCGGTGGGCTATGTCGGTTATTTTAGTTCTCCTACGGATCTCCTCATTTCTGATTCGATCTCGTAGGGAAACCCCGAGCATAGCCCTCTCCATAGCTCGTTGAGTGACTTTGAGCTTCCTAATAAGGCCCATAGTGAGAGGCCACGTCTCGGTGCCGTAAGTCATCACTGGCAACACACAACTATCGAAGACTTTCGATTTAAGGCACTGAGGTATTTTGGACGAGAAGACGTCGCGTAGTTTCCCGAACGCTGCCCAACCGAGTTGGATTCGACGATTGACCTCTCTCTCGAAGTTGGACCTGTCTAACCGGACCACTTGTCCTAAATAGACATATTCGTCAACAACTTCAAGAGTCGAGCCCCCAGAGCCGAGAGTGGTCAGGGATGCTCCTATCTAGTGGTCATGGCCTGCCCTAATATAGGTGCTACGAGTACGCGACCTGGGCCCCCGAGCTACTGCAGTCACCTTAACTTCCCGTCCGTGACTGCAGTATCCACTCCCTCAGGCCATACTCTCCTTTCCTATAACATCCTCTACCCACAAATCCTATTTCCTTTCTCCGGTTAATGGCGGGCAGCAGCGTCATTAACGCCAGTCCCCTCGCCAACCCGCCTGCCAAGCGTGGCGAGTATTGGCAAATACCCCCCTTAATGGCGACACAAATTGAGACCAGGCCCCCAGTCCCCGGCAGCCCCACTATTCCTGGCTATGGTATTATCGATATATTATATTATATAATATTACTAGCTGTCGGACCCGGCTTCGCCCGGGTGCAGATAGCTTTTGAGTCCAGTATTGATTTGGCAACAACATATTATTTCGCGTAATAACTATATTTCCCGTCCCGTTCTATCCGGTTTATGTCCCGTCTCATTCAGTCACATGATGAAATTTTAATTATCATTTATTTTCAGTTTTTAGTATTAGCTTTATTGAAAAATTGCTTTATATACAATATTTTGTAAATGTGATATTTATTCGTTGGTGGGAGAAGTGGTGGGCGGCGCCCGACGTGACAGCCCAGTGGTGGCATGCGCGTGAGCTGCGCGCGGGCATTGCAACATTACTTTATTTTTCTAAAATATAATATTTTTTCTAAAATAAATGTAGCCTAAGTTACTCCTTGTTATATCAGCTACCTGACAAAAAAGTCCCGTCAAAATCGGTCCAGCCATTTCAGAGATTAGCCGGAACAAACAGACAGACAGACAAAAATTTTTTAAATATCACTTTCGGCACAGGTATCGTGTATATAACGATATTTAGGATTTTTTTTTTTATTTTCACTCTTAAAACAGACACTTCAATTTTATTTATATGTATAGATTTAGTAGGACATTTTTTTTTATTTTCACTCTTAAAACAGACACTTCAATTTTATTTATATGTATAGATTACCTAATATATACTCTAATCAGTCTATACATTGTTTTTTCTTTGGACTGGAATAGTTCCTCCATTTGCAGTAGATGTCGCTTATCTCAACATCGCGTAATTATTGTTGTTAAGAAAAAATATGAAGAGAGAAAAACAAAAGTATCTGCATATAATTATTATCCTCAAAAGAAATGTAATAAAAAACAATACAACCGCAAACTCTTATTTTATTTACTTAGGAACCTTTCCTTATCTCTAATTCTGTTTTCCTTAAAGCAATTTCTAAAAGCCGGCTCAGTGAAAGTTCCGGGCTTTGGAAATTACTGGGGGAAATTATTATAATATATAAATTAATAGCAGCGAAAACCGGCGTTGCTCGGGTTAAAATACATCGCATGTTTAATGGTATAAAAAATATTTAAAGATCTAATTTCTAAAGTAAATGTTAAACATTTTTATCTTAGATGTTGAGAGATTATATGATATTCAACTATTAAACATACGGTGTATATAGAGTGCATCAAATTAATTAACGAATTAACGATTTGAAATAGTTATAAGAAAAATAAGAAACACTTTAGTAAATGATAAATTTATGTTTTATTTATACAATTATTTACATATTATATTGTACATATTACATATGACAAACACATATTCATATTACATATCATCATATTATGTATTTACACTTTCTATTTTAGTTAAATTTTTTTTGTTAATTTCTTTTTATAATACTTGTTTATAAACTATATTTATCGTTTTATTGTCCGGACTGTAAATGAACAAATTTCGAGGTGATCCTACTCGTGAGCATGCGACGTATAATTGGCCGTGTGCAAAGCATGGTTCTTTCAAGTCAACGCCACAGTATTGAATAGTTTGGCCCTGTGCTTTGTTGATAGTCATGCTGTAAGCCAACTTCACCGGAAATTGTAAACGTTTAAAAGTAAAGGGCAATCCATTTGAAATTAAAGGTATCCGTGGTATAAATACTGTCTGTCCTTTTCCTTTACCAGTCATTATACTGGCTTCAATGATGTTCGTTTGTAGCTGTTTAATGTAGAGTCTCGTGCCATTACACAGTTTCGGCGAGTTCAGATTTCGTAATAAAATAATTGGTGAACCAACTTTTAACTTAAGACAGTGTAATGGCATTCCTGGAGGATTTAATGAATTTAAAAATTCAATAGGGAAATTGACGCTTTCTTCTTCATCAATCATTGTATCAATTGATGTGTAAATTTTCTCTTCTCCCGGAATCTTTTCCTGGATGATGTTGTTGATGCCGTTGACAATGTCGTTTTTCGTGGCTAAAATAATTCGCTCGCGTAACCATTCTGAATTGGTATAATTCTCAGCAATACTTAGATATACTTCATTTATAAGTTTTTCCGGTGTTTCAACTATATTACATAACTCATTAGATAATGTAATTTGGCCAGTACTTTCGTCGATTGGATAGGTGCCCTCTCCTATTTGTAACAGTTTTTCAGAAAATTCTTGCGCGTTTTCATCTCCTGAAATTCGCGCTTCTCATATTTGTTGTTAATTTAATTATTTTTGCGTGTTCCCATATGACCGACTTCTTTATGCAAGCGTTAATTTCATCCGCCGGCGTTGATTTCGGAATGACAGGTAGCGTTTGACGAAAATCGCCTGATAATATTAACAATACACCTCCCATTATATTCGTGTTGTCACGTAAATCTTGAAGTGTTCTATTGAGTGCTTCTTGTGATTTTTTATGGGCCATTGTGCTTTCATCCCATATAATGGCTTTGCACTGTTTCAATATTTGTCCACGTGCTGATGATTTTGTGATGTCACATACCGGGAATTCATAGTCAGCTACATTTAATGGTAATTTTAAACCAGAATGTTGACGCTGTTCGTCCACCCTTCATAAGTGTTGCCGCCATCCCAGATGATGCTAGGGCGAGAACGATTTCTTTATTTGCATGGATTTCAGCCAAAATTAAATTTATCAAAAATGTTTTCCCGGTGCCGCCAGGTGCGTCTAAAAATATTATACCACCTTGCTGCTTTTTATAATAATCCATTATTATATCATATGCTTGTTTTTGACTCTCAACTAATAATGGCTTGTTGTGTTCGATGTAAAGCTTCAATTCGTCGATATTATAATTGGTTTCTCTTAAAAATTCACTGTTCATAACATCCAAATGACTTCGTTTAGGAGATTGAACACCTAGTTGTATTAACGTTTGGTTAGACATTGCTAAACATTTATCTTCTATCAATATCAAAGCTTTGTTAAAAATTTCTTCATTAAAACTAATTTCTAAGTCCGGGTTTTGTTGTCGTAATCCAGCCAAGATGTCATCGCTCGTATATTCTCGGTATTTTAGCCATAGTCGATTTGGATTAAAAGGATTACATGTAGTTAATATAATTGCGAATAGCTCACGAATTTGATTTGCTGTTGCACTTTGAGCTGCTTCATTCATAGCTAAGTCCCAATGATTATCGTTTTCAGGTAGACCCAATCTTTGACATGTTTCGCGATATGTATCACAAACGTAACCATTGACAGTTTTTAAGTCTTCAAAACACGTTGGGCCACGAAAGTTGTGAAGTAATAAACGTAGATAGAAACATTCAGCGTTTTTTGGATGCACTGTGTAGACTCGTCCTATTGTGTTACTCTTAAACACTCCATCATGTCCTTCTACTGGCATTCCACGTTTCCGGGGATTAAATTGTTTACTTGTTGTATTCCATGTATAATAGCTGGGTACTTCTGAGTAAAATAAAGTCTTAGCAAATGGGTCATTCTGACATAGTTCAAAAAATGCTGTTAAAGTTGTTCGTGTTGGTGGTTCCGTCGCAACTTTTTGTGCCGTTTCTGTAGTGAAAAATACACGTTGTCCATTTTCTAGGTGGACGGACAAATGAAGAACCGGTGGATCTCGATCGTGTATTGGAAAACTCAAAATTCGCCAAACCGCTTCATTGGTATTAATGTAACGACCCATTTGATACTGTACTATTTCATCTTGTTGGTTTTCTTTGGTTATCGTAAAGACAGCCATATCACTGCCTTTATTAATATATTTGCATACATATTTTATCGATTTAACAGAACTACAGTATTCAGCATTGATATGGGCATTAAACATTTTAGATAGAAGTGGATTATATGGTACTACCCATTGATTGTTAACTTGAATTTCTTCATTACCTCGTATTTTTATTTTAGCCGGAAATCCACCCTTTTCTGGTGATCGACGTCTATATTTAGGATATCCATCTTCGCCTGTAACTGTTTCGTTCAAAAATGGCTTTGGATAACGTTTCGTACATTTTTCATCTTTCATGCATGGAGAATTCCTATTTAGTTCACCACACGGGCCATGAACCACGTTTTTTACGATTATACTATAAAGATCAGGATCTTCTTCCGGGTTTGGAAATTCAACTTTGATGATATCGTCTATTTGATTTGGTCGAATTTTATTTTGAAGCCAAATTAAGTTGTGAGAATGTGGCAGTCCTCGTTTCTGCCATTCAATTGAATACATCCAGCAGATAACAGCACCAAATATTTGATTTTTCACGAAGGCTTTAATAAAGTTAATTTGTTTTTGACGAAAAACTCGGGCAATAATATCATGACGATCGCTGGCCGTCTGTCCATATTGTAATTCTTCTTTGATTTCCACCCATGAAGGATTACATGTAAATGTTATAAATAAATCTGGTCTGCCGTGTTTTCTGACATAAGTTATCGCATCCTGAGCATATTCTTGCATGTGACGTGGACCTCCAGTAAATGTCGATGGCAAGATGACCAATTTTCCCATGTTATCAACGTTTCCATCATTTATCATTGCATCTCTCAAATGAATGTATTCATCCGAACGCAATTTTCGTTGATTATAGCGAATATACAGGGAGCGCAAATAAATGGCGCACTTGCTCAGTTGGGTACAAGGGCATAATATTAATATCGTAATAAAAAAATAATATTTGGAAAATACCTATCCGTTTTGAAGTTATGACCGTTTAAAGTTTTAAGTTTAATCACCACTTTTTCGCATAAAATCAGTTGGAATGGATGAAGAACAAGATTTAAACACATACGTATTTTTTCGTTTCGTCGTTAATTGAACGGTTAACGAAATATACCACGAAAACCATTTTTAACAGCATCAAAACTTTCTTAAACTTCGCTTTAACAGCTGTTTACACATGAGTAAGGTCATGAACTCTTAGCTGTATAATTTATCCTTCTCTAACTTCAAAAAAGGATATTTTTTGTTTCATTTCAAATAAATCAATCAGTTAAACAGGGACGTACTTAGATTTAAGCGTCAATAAATTAACAACATAATAACTTTAGGTGCAGTTGCATCGTGAATGGATTGACTATTTTGTTTGTCATTATTTTCCTTAGTGTCACAAATCCAAACTGAAAGATACCAAGAAATCACACTGGTCATCGCTTAAATCATGTAAGATTGCGAATTTAATTATAATTAGAAAAGTTTTGGTAATACCTACATAACATTTAAATTTTCTAAATAATTTAGATTCATTGAAAAAATAATCTGATGACACTGATAAAAAATAATATTTTTAAAATGATGGCCCAATTCGGCCCTATTAGTCAAAGGAAGCCGCCGGTCATAGTGTACTTTGTCGGATCCAACGCGGCTCGATTATTCTTCCTTTGAGGTCGCCGCCGCCGTTTGTGAGTGCGTGCCGAAAGGCGGCAATTTCTTTGTCGGTAACTTTTAACATTTTGCAAAAGAAGACCGACATCTTGAGGTGTGTTCACACTACACACTTGATATAACTTAATTGGATTAAGTACTCCGATATAAAAGTTACGTTAAAAAAAAGATCTTATTGGACTGATACTGATACTTGCTCAAGAGCTTATAATGTTATTTAAATATGTCATCAGCCGATCCAGTCAATTACAAATTGCCTATTTACTTTGCTTATTATTGTATTTGACATTATTTTAATGTATTTTGAAAATAATGTTACTTTAAAGTGATAAAATTTCTTCTAAATTCTTATACCTAGAGAAATGTCGTCTACCATTATAGCATAGAATTTGCATATGAGACTTATTTGAGATAAAATTAGTGAAATCAATAAACACTAACTACTAATTTACTGCACTGGAGACCCCGTGCCCTGCAGTGGCACGTATATGGTCTGATACAGTAGTAATACTAATTGTTTAGATGAATTATTATGAACTCAAATAGGAAAGCTTTGTATCTAATGTGAACAGGCCTTTATCTTTCAAGAATCAAAATAATAATTTATTTTTTATTAGTTGAATTCGGATTGCGATCGCGTGTGCATGTATTAGTCGTGTGCATATTATTGTAAATTCGTTTTCAGTTATTTTGAGTAAATTTTATTAATTTCACTATGCTTTGAACATTACCCAATTTGATAGCTTTTGATGTAACTTGTGTTATGTGAAATGTAAAAGAAAAAGTGATTTGTGCTACCAAACTGTGACAGTGTTTTCGTGCGGGTTTTGGCGGATCCTGCGCTTCCAGCTTTGCCTATCAAGGTCATTACGGTTTAAATTACAAGGTCAGTTAACTATTTTGGTGGTCTTTAATGACAACTAACCAGCCCATATGAGTCACCGACGGCCTCCGTGGCGCAGTTGGTAAGAACCGCCTGTGAAATGAGAGACCGCGGGTTCGGTTCCCGCCCCGAGACAAATAATTTCCGTGAACCATAATTATTTTTCTAATGCCCGCGACACAAGATTTGTATCTTAGTGTGGGGTTAGTACCCATGTATGTGACTGTTGGCAGTATTAATTTAATATCTTTTTTATGTACCCTGAGCGTGATGTACACAATCGACTTATAAGTAAATAATGAGCTCTGCTTATTTATTGTTGAATGTCTACCGTTCAGTTGTAAGGTTCAATCACTTTAGCTTAACATGTTAAGGGGTAGCATGTGTAACGTTAGTTTTTTTTTTCTCGGCATCTTTCTTAATATTCGCTAGCGCCATACAAATCCGTCTTAATTAAGATTCCTTCACCATATACTATAATGTATATTGGCAGGTGCGCCGTTTTCTTGTCCACCCTGTATATTCTAATCTTTCCGTCTCAATTTTGGCATACATGTCTACAATAAACTGCTGAAGTAACTGTCCACAATTTAAAATATGGTTATATTCAATTTCTAGTCATAATTCGATAAGCATAAAATTGCATAGCTGATACTTTTTTGTTAGTTTCGACACCTGTAGTTAGATCAACTTGTTGAATATTGAAGTGATAACCATCCTCACCTTGCCAAAAAATTAGCGGATACTGTAGCGCATCATAACTACGATGTGTTTCAGCAATACGTTGCAGTTTATCACTTCGGCGTTGAATAATAATATCACGACGACTAAATTCATTATCAACAACTACTACAGCAATTTCGTTCGTTTGAGGTGCATTAAACCTTCGTTCGTGTTGACCGGCTGGTCTTTTATCTGCTCGAATGACGATCTTATAATTATCTGCAGCCATTTGGTCTAGGGAAGTCTTGAACACATTAATTAGTTGATTATGATTATGAAGAGGGAAAGAATTGTAACTTTTGAATAATATCTCGGTTTAGTCCCTGAAAATGAGAGGAACGTTGATCTGCTTCAAGTTCTTCGTTACCAACAAAGTATATTTGTAGAAATTTTGGAGTTTCATTGGACATCGGCAGAAGTGAGCCTATTCGGTGGAAAATTTGACCTTGAACCTTGAAAATTGGGTTAAAATTTTCTTCATGGCATATCAATGATGCTCCAAATGAAGTCATTTGAAAACAACAGTTGTATCGACGTATATTTTGTAGAAAATGATTGGAATCTGGTGTGTTGTTAGTCATATATGTGAGTAATGGTGGTGGTGGTACATCTAATGCTGGTAAATTGACTTTACCACTCGCGCAGCACATACCAGCAGTTTCGCCTTTAAATTTCCGGGCATGACAATACTCGCATATCGTATCCATTTTTCCGATGACGACATCTGAATGTTCACTGTATTGTATTTTGCAATCATAATGGAAAGCCTGAAGTTCTAGACTCTTAATCTTAGATGTAGCAGCTCGTTGTTGACGTAGAGTGGCCATTTTGTCTTTACTTTTGCTCTTTTCCACTTCACGTTGAACAACAGACTGACGATTTCGGATTGATCTTACTCGTAATCGCGTTTCATCGTTAGTGCATGCTCTTTCTTCTTCAGTCTGATTTCCTCTAATTCTGTTCACCCCTTCACGAATATTCGAAAGCCGTTGCTCTCTTTGTTCTTCTGTTTCATTTTGTCGTGCTGCTTTCTTTTTTTTTTGAAACCGCTAGGTTTGGTTAATATTTTTTTACGTTTTGGCATTGTGCATGTGCAATGAAAAAAAGTTATACATAACAATCAGTCTCTCGACTGAAAAACACGATAGAACTGACGAAAAATCACTGGAGTTCGCTTTATATACTGTCAAAGATCGAAATTTCTAGAGCCAGAACACTCTAGAATATTCAAAATGTTCGGTTCTAGGCTTTTTAGAAGTTTCGAGATAATTCCAGAAAATTTTAGAACGATCTAGAACATTCCAGATCGATTTCAACGGTTCTAGGCTTTTTGGAAGTTTCGAGATCATTCCAGAAAATTTTAGAACGATCTAGAACATTCCGGATCGATTTCAATGGTTCTAGGCTTTTTGGAAGTTTCGAGATCATTCCAGAAAATTTTAGAACGATCTAGCATATTCCGGATGGATTTCAACGTTTCTAGGCTTTTTGGAAGTTTCGAGATCATTCCAGAAAATTTTAGAACGATCTAGAACGTTCCGGATCGATTTCAACGGTTCTAAGCTTTTTGAAAGTTTCGAGATCATTTCATAAAATTTTAGAACGATCTAGAACATTCCGGATCGATTTCAACGGTTCTAGGCTTTTTGGAAGTTTCGAGATCATTCCAGAAAAATTTAGAACGATCTAGCACATTCCGGATCGATTTCAACGGTTCTAGGCTTTTGGAAGTTTCGAGATCATTCCAGAAAATTTTAGAACGATCTAGAACATTCCGGATCGATTTCAATGGTTCTAGGCTTTTTGGAAGTTTCGAGATCATTCCAGAAAATTTTAGAACGATCTAGCACATTCCGGATGGATTTCAACGTTTCTAGGCTTTTTGGAAGTTTCGAGACCATTCCAGAAAATTTTAGAACGATCTAGAACGTTCCGGATCGATTTCAACGGTTCTAAGCTTTTTGAAAGTTTCGAGATCATTTCATAAAATTTTAGAACGTTCTAGAACATTCTAGATTGATTATATCAGTTGCACACATTCTGGAGCTTTCTAGATCACTCCAGAAATTTTCAGAACTTCCCCTAAGTTCACATAAGTTAGAGAAGGACAGATATATATTTTTTTACATTTTCGCCACCCACAACCACCCACTTCCACCCACCCCGACCAAACTCCCTTATTCACACCTGGAGACCAAGGGGTATTCACCACCCCAACGGGGAATTGATCGGAGTTGTGGATGATAGAGAAAACCGTGGATTTACGTACTAACATTAGCATTTTATCTGGGGGCGCGGCCGAGCCCCTCCAAGTCGAGCTATAGGCCGTAACATCCTTTTCTCGAAGCAATTCAGACCATTTTCAACCCCCTATAACTTCGTTGTGGTTAAAGCAAGAAGCCTGAAGTTTATTTTCCGGTACCCCGGAGGAGATCGAAAGGAATATATCAGAATATATCAGTGTCACTGGCCTGCCAGCACATTGCGAGGCGGGTCCCTAACAAAAACCTGCGCTAGCATACCGAATAAGACCCTGTCTTCCGCATTTCGGGCGGTACTGGATATAATCTCAGGACGAGAAGCGCCGCCATTCCTTTCCAGTGATCGCCCGGCGCAAAACCAGGACGCAGGTCTCTCTTAGTGGGGAGCAAAGTTGATATCCACTTATGTCTTGATCTGGACGCCCCTTTAAGATTTTGTGGGGGAGATCACGTGCTCTGTCGTCCATCTCGGAATCAAAGTTAGTAAGAGTGCCCCGCAGAGCAGTTACTCCGGTGGCTCCTTTAGGTAGCCTCATAAGTCTTGCGTGGGAGATCGTGCTGGAATTCTTACACCCGTATTCTAAGACGTTTCCTCGAATATTCCTCAACCTTATCTTTGTCGAGGTGAAGTTTAAAATGAATTCGAGGAATCCTCGAATATGGTATGCTTAGTTAAAACTATACCTTTCCTAGAGGATCCTCGAGTGAGGTTGAGTTATGGAAATACGTCATCTGATCTTCTCATTTATCCCACACACCATCAGGCGGAGGCATGGGATAGTAGGGGTGCGGTGATTACGGTAGGCCTTGAATTTTTTATCGAGTGCGCCATAGCGTCCTTCTGGTGAAGCTCCTGCCTGGTATTTCAACTTGGGAACTCTGAAAGTGACAGTCAGTCAAACAGTGAGAGTCTTGGCAAACGTAGCGTGGGACGTCCTCTGGCCAGATGGCGGGATGACTTGCACAAGAAGGCCGGCAGCGACTGGATGCATAAAGCTGCAGACCGGGCTCTGTGGTGTACCTTGGGAGAGGCCTATGTCCAGCAGTGGACTGCAACGGGCTGAAGATGATGATGATGATGAACTCTGAAAGTACATCGCCAGTTTTCTGAATGCTCGGAACATAAAAGTCGTATTGGACGCCTTTTGTATCGAGACCAAGACCATTAATTCTGGTGTTCCATAAGGCTCGATGCTTCCACCGACACTGTCTGTTTTGCCTAAGTGCCTATCAATGACATGTTGACTATCACCAGCTGGCATTTTTATGCAGATGCTAATAAAAGACGCAGGATACATCGGACTAAAAAATCTCTATCGGGGATCCGTTGAGAAAAGATGGTCTCAACTTTTGTCGTAAGCCAAGACCTCTCTGGGGCGTGCCTCCCAAAGGGGTAGATTGAACATAGCTCAGTTTAACCCCACGAAGACACAAGTTTACTCGTTTGCAACCAAGAAGACCCCTTTGTCATTGAGACACTCTCTCTAAGCATCCGAGAGTATTCCTGGAACCGAAATATTAAGCAAAGTGCGTTTAGGTGTCATTTGTTGACAGCCTCCGTGGCGCAGACGCTGCCTGTGAAACGAGAGGCCGCGGGTTCGATCTCCGCACCGAGACAAATGTTTGTGAGGCCCACAAGTATTTGTCTCGGGTCTGGGAGTTTGTGACACCGAAAAGTCTCTCGTAGTTCCCGATACCCATGACACAAGACTTAATTGATATGAATGTGGGGTCAGGACTATGTATGTGACTATTGGGTGTATTTATGTATATATTTATTTGGAAGACAAGGGCAGATTGGCCAGCAAAAAGTTAGGGATTCTCAACAGAGCCAAGCGATACTTCACCACCTGGAGACTGGCACCACGTGGAGTACTGCTCTCACCTCTGGGTAGAAGCCCCAAAATACCAGCTCGGCCCACTTGACTCCTTACAGCGCCGAGCTCTTCGAATCGTCGATAATACCGATCTCACGGAGAATGTGGAGCCGTTTAATCTAATCTAGGATTGCGGTGAGACTTCGGGTCTCTCTGTGTAATCTATCGATTGTTCCACGGAAAGTCCTCTGAGGAAGATGGTGCCACTATCGCTAATCTTCCATCACACTTTCCGCACCGCACCGCAGTAGAGTTCAATCTTACTACCTGGAAACTATCCGTTCCCGGAAAGTACATACGTTTTCAGTTATCTTTTCTACCACGCACGTGCAAGCTCTGGAATTAACTCCCTGCTTCGAAATTCCTTGGGCGCTATAACCTATCTGTGTGAGTGCTCTCCTTACGGTAGGAAGCGATTTCATTTTGCTGGATCCCTGGATTTGCGAAAATTCATGAGCGGCGGTGACCGCTGACCGTCAGGCAGGCTGTATCAGGGACCGAAAACGGTTCCGGAAATACCGGTATTTTTTGGTATCAACCGAAAAAAAATATACCGGTATTTTTAAAGGTAACCCCTATACGCCGATTTTATTAGATTCCTAGAATTTAACCGGTATCATACCGGTAACCGAAATAAGGATTACCTCTATGTTTCAAGCGTCGTCGGCAAAAGTCAAAGCGTCGATGCGCCGTGTGTCGACCAAACACGACCTCAAGGCCGTCGCCCCGGTTGGTGCATATTGTAACTTGCATTAATTCGACGCAAACGCGTTCTTTGTGATTTTTGAATTTTGAGAGTCTTAATTGATATTTCATTCAGTACGCACGTCGCCCGAGAGTGTTGAATTATTTGTTTGGTTTGGAATCGGATTACCTATATACTTTGAAAAAATAAGATAAGCCACGTCCCGAGCAAATGACCTTGAGCATTTATGTCTTTCTAATGCCTACTATACACGACGTCGTATTCGGTTGCGTCCGCCGACGTATGAAGGAGGTGATTTGTGCCTCTGTTATAGGTATTTAACGTCCACAGATGCGTGCGCCTCGAATCCGATTGTTGTCGGTTTTTGTGGCACGGATCAAAGGGTTTTGTCGCAAACGTCCGACTTCTGTCCACAAGTCTTCGCTTTTTTTTACCATCGCACCACACTTTACCGCAGTAGAGTTCATTCGAGGGGGTTAAGAGCGTTTACACCTTGCACGCAAAGCCAACTATAGGTATTTCTTCGTTAATTTCACGCACACATAAGCGACCAAAGCTGTGTGCGTAGAGCTGCCGCGTCGCCTCGCTATACAGTCAGCGCAACCAACTTTGATCCGTGCGCTTCAAAATTCTAATATTCAATTGAAATGTAACTTATGATTTATATATTGGTAATATTATATCATAAAAATATTTTATTTGCTTTATAAGTAGACAAATATTACCGTGCAAGCAATGAACAATACAAATTTAGATACTAATCATATTTTCGTTATTATTACATTGTTAAGTTGCATTCAAATCAGTGTTCAATCAGTAGACACTACGGACGTTTATTAATCATTTCGTGTTCGAACACATGAGAAGAGTTCGGGGCCTTACAACCCCTTACAATTACGAAATATATTTAATTTTATATTACAACTAGCGGCCCGGCCCGGCTTCGCCTGGGTGCAGATACTTTTTTATTTTACTCCACACCAAATACGTATTATTTTTCGTATAAGCTCTTGTATACCTAAACATGAATTAGCTATCCTACTGTCCTGCTCAATTCCGTCCCATCCCGTCTGTTCATTCACTTCCCGATACGTCGCGTCCTTTCTCTTAATTAACCATCCCGTCTTATACCGTGCATTTACATTTCGTCCTATTAAATCTGTCAGCTATCCAGTCTCTCCCCTACCTCCCACTCTATTATATCCAGTTTCTCTCTACTTTCTAAACACTTTATCGATTTTGAGTATCCATGCAATACCCATCCCTTATTTCACCCCCACTATGCTGTTTTTCCAAAAATATTACGCCATTACTCTTGTTAGTAATAAAGAGATGAAATATTAATTTTCGTAGAAATGCACTCACACACACAATTAACGTAGAAACAATTATATTTAACTGGTTTTTCAAGACACAGACAACGCCTAATTTGAGAATCCCTGCAATATTCTCCATAATTATATAAAAATTTATTTTATTCAGTTCAGCTCAGTTTTTATTTTTATGTGTTATTTTATTAAGATTTTTCATTTTCAAGTGAAATTCTATCTTGAAAAAGAAGTAAAACTTAATACATGTGAATATTATTTATTTAATTGTCCTATATTTATGTAGCATCATAATATACTCTTTAGTTTACAATAAATTCCTGAACGTATGCATAAATATTTGACAATCAATTTAAATGTCAACCACTTTTCATTACTGTCATTAATTTACACCTTAAAATCTAAAATACGCCATAAATTGAATATTGTGGCTATGTGTTGTCGATTCGAAACCTTTATTTAAATACGTTATTTAATTTTAGGGAAGAGTTTACCGTATCGACGCTATGAACATTAAATCTTTGACAGTTACAAACCCATGAACATTTGTATGGCAAAATGTTATTTCCTTTTTTTTATACTTTCGTCAATTCAATCGAGATAAAAACTATCCCACCTTTAAGTTGGAACAAATAACACATATCTACAAAATTTCATTATAATCAGTTGAGTGGTTTAGGAGTCCATCGCGGACAAACAACGTGACACGTGAATTATATATATTAAGATATATAACATAATTTAGCCTCGTATTACATCCCATTATATTATCTGAAACATAATTTATACTCACTACAAAATCATTGTAGGTAATAAAAAGAAAAAATATGTTTTACTACCAAAGTACTAAGATGTGGTAATCGCAGTCCGCGCGTGGCAATTTTTACTACGCACGGCAAAAATCGACTGCAGCCAGGCCGGAGCGACGAGCGATACGTCCTCCCTCTAGAAGGCCTTGCGGCGGTCTTAGTTGACACCGGTCGGACAGCGTGTTTTATAGTGGTTTTTAAAATATTTGTAGAAACATGAAAACTAATTTTGTTGAAATATAAAAATGGCAATTATTGATAAGATGTTCTTCTATTATATATGAAATTGCTATAAAAAAATTATGTACGATAAGTTGGTGAAAAAAAATATGTTCTTGACGAGAGTTTCTGAATAATTTCGCATTGTTAAATTTTTATTTTTCAGAAACTAAACATACGAAGATTATTTTTCTCAGCAAAATCCCTCCATAAGGGTCTTATAAGTCGGATAATATTTTTATTTTCATTTTATATTGAGTGATTTCGGACATCTTAAGCTTCTAAATTGCCACTTAAGCCTAAATAACGAAACTTGTGTTCAGTTAATCCTTATAGTGCTCACAAATTATCCATCAATCTATAATGTTTTCCACCAAAATCCCTAGATGACAACCTTTTCTAAAATGAGTACTAATTATTTGGGGCTTGAGTCCAGGCATGAGGTTGTACCGTGTGGGTATTTTCGGTCGTTTGTCGAAAGGAGGAATGTTGATCCGCCGACCAGGGAGACCCGTAGAAACGGTTGACCGCTGGCCGGCCGCGGTATAGTACAGGGGCTAACCACCTCAAGAGGCTGCCTCACCATGCCGCGCATAATCTTGGGTGGGTCCATCATGCCGGTTGGTGACTGGAAGTGGGGTCTCGGCGGCCCATCCCGGGAGGGTACGGGGGCCCTTCCGTCCGGCGCGGGCGGATCAATTCGCTTCCTGCCGACCCTTTCGTGCCGGTGCCCATTCGGCCTTCTTAGTGCCCAAACTTAAACCCTTCGTTGCTTCTGCACCAATCCCATCCTTTCAACCATGACAGTGCAATTAAACAGAGCAGGTCCTTCAGCGGTGCATAACCCCACCACTGCGTTCACTATGGAGTCAAATATATTCGCGGACCCCATACGAACCTCAATGCCGTCCATCACCATCTCGAGACGGCCCAGCCTGCTTTGTTCTTCCGAACGGAGACGCAGATTCATTGTCCGGCCTATGATCTTACCTGTTGTATCCCGGTTATTCGCTTGAAGTAAACTTCAAGCCTAAAGCCGGGGTATGGCTTGTGTGTTCGGTCGCGGACATCTGCTGTCGCCGTTTGCACTGCATGGAGGACCCCTCGTTCTCCGCTCTGTGGGTGCACGTGGATCTAGGTTCCCTGAGCCGCATCTACGTGTGCTTTACAGCTCTCACCACGGGGACGATGAGGCGACTCGGCTGTTCAGGTATCTTAGCCAGGCCGCTAATGACGCCCAGGCGCAGTTCCCGGTAGCCGAAATGGTGGTTCTTGGGGATTTCAATGCTCATCATGAATTGTGGCTGGGATCCTCCAAGACTGATCATGCTGACAGAGCTGCCCATGCATTCGCTCTGACTCATGACGTGACACAACTGCTGAATAAGCCCACCAGGATCCCGGATGTGGCGAGTCATGTGCCTTCTCTGCTGGAACTTTCTGCTGGCAGGTCACCCCGCCGGGTATCGTGTGACCGTTAGTGCGCCTCTGGGCACTTCTGATAAACTGCCTGGTTGGGTCGTCATTACCGTTCGCATCACCACCACGTTCCGTGCAGGTTAAGCGGAGGGTCTGGCATTACTCGTGGCAGATTGGGATGGTATGCGGAATATTTCAACATTTATCTTGGCGGCGGCAGCTGCCTTGAGGGTAAAGACTCAGAAAGTGTCAAAACGCTATTGCTGACGAGATCAGACGTGGAATGGAATCTACATCCTACCTTTGAGTGGCCAGTAAGGGCCGTGGACGCGCCTGGTGCGATCGTGCATGCGGCCGCTGCTGTCGGGGACAAACAGGCGGGCATACCGCGCGGATCAGACGGTCGCGCCATGAAGGATTCCCAATATCAGTTCCCTCAAAGAAGCCTACACCATGGCTTGCAAGAAGGCCTACGTTAGGGCGGATGCCCAGCGCGTTAGCGGATGGGCGTTGCGTTGGCCAAGCAACCAACTAGCAGGCGTCCCATGCTTATTGGAGTTTGGCCGGGGCCGTTCCAATCGAACTTCTGCCGTCCAGCGTTGCCACCCGCTGAGATACCCAGAAGGGTCGCTGGCACAAAGGCCGCAAGACAACAAGAGAGGGCTCTGCCTGCTGGCAATCTCTTTGCGGGCTAATTCCCTTCCTCTGAAGAAGTGTCAACTTGATCCTCTCCTCCTCCATTTCCTAACCAGAACCACGCGTGCTGGCTTGCGAAGCAATGGTTGACGGTCCCCACCATCCCGGGCGCGAACAAACGGTTCTCAAATTCTTTTTATGCCGCACATCAGGCTGTGGGATTTTTTGTTTGGAAGTTTTTTGTTGGAATTTGTGGGAATGTTGCCTTCTGCGTGTTCCTCCTTCTACAATACTGGGTCCTTCAGCCGTAGGTGTGAAGAGGCACATTAGCAAGCCGGCATATAAGTGTCGGACGGCCGTCCCCATTGCCAATGGATACTCTGCCTGGCGGTATTAGCGTTACCACCAGTCAATGCCGCCACTTGGCAGGCCATATAAAAAAAAAACATATTGTCGTTATATCAACGAGTGATCCTCCAGGTAGGCGGACCAATTCAGCGGTTATGATCCGCTCCATGAGCTTAACCATCAATGAGCGTGATAGCGTAGGGCGGTAATTGGTGGGGTCCACGGATAACCCTTTTTTGGGAAGGATGCACATTGGCCTCCTCCAAAGATTCCGGCACAAAACCTGTGCGGTAGGACGCTCGGTAGAGGCGAGGTCAAGTGGCAGGAGACACAATTGGCTGCATAAGCTCTAAAACACGGCTGGGATTCATATCCCATCCAGGACACTGGCTTTCCAAATATCGGAGAGACAGTTAACTACGCTGAACATCACACTCCTGTACGAATATCCGCACATTGAGAAACCGCAAACAGGCAGTGTGAGCAGCGTCGGGGAAACTACGGCCTTCGACGCGGGAATTAGCCGCAAAGAGATTTGCCAGCACGGCCGCCTTCTCTTGCGGCTTGTGGGCCAGCGACCCGTCTGGGTACCTCAGCGGTGGCACGCTGTACGGCAGAAGTTAGATTTGAACGGCCCGGCCAACACTCCAAGAAGCACCGACTGCTAGTTGGGGTGATTGGCCAACGCCTGCCAAATCTGGCTAACGCGCGGGGCATCCGCCCAACGTAGCCCTTGCAAGCCATGTTGTAGGCTTAGAAAGTGCCCAACGCGCCCTAACGGTCACCGATACACCGGCGGGGTGAACTGCCAAGCAGAAGGCCAGCAGAGAAGGCGCATGAATCGCCACATCGGGATACTGGTGGGCTGATTCAGCAGGTTGTGTCACGTCATGAGGCAGAGCGAATTGCATGGGCACTCTGTCAGCATGTATAAGTCTTGGAGGATCCCAGCTACAGTTCCTGCTGAGCATTGAAAATCCCCCAAGGACCACCATTCGGCTAACGGGAACTGCGCCTGCGGTCATAGCGCCTTGGCTCAGATACCGAACCAGCCGCGTGAGGACCGCCTCATCGTCCCGGTGGGGAGAACTGTAAGGCACACGTAGATGCGGTCAGGGACTAGATTCACGTGCACCCCACACGAGCGGATAGAAAGAGGGTCTCATTGCAGTGCAACTGGTGACAGCAGAGTCCGACCGAACACACAAGCATACCCCGGCTTTAGGCTTGAAGTTTAGTCAAGCGAAAGAACCGGTATACAAACAGGTTAGAATCATAGGACGGACAATGATCTGCGTCTCCGTTGGCAAGAAATAGAACAAAGCAGGCGGGGCCGTTGTTAGAGATGGTGCTGGACGGATGATGGTTCGGCTGTGTCCGCGGATATTAGTTAAACTCATATGAACCGCAGTGGAGTGGTGGGGTTTATGCACCGCTGAGTGGAATGCTCTGTTTAATCGCATGTCATGGTTTGAAAGGTGGGATTGGTGCAGAGGCAACGAAGGGTTTTAAGTCGGGGCACTCTAGAAGGGCGCATGGTACGGCACCGAAAGGGTCGGCAGGAAACGAGTTGATCCGCCGGACGGAAAGGGGCCCCGGACCCTCGGGATGGGCCGCCGGACCCCACTTCCGGTTCACCAACTGGCATGATAACCCACCCAAGATTATGCGCGGCATGGTGAGGCCACCTCTTGAGTGGTTAGCCCCTGACTATACCGGGGCGGGCCAGCCCCCCCCGGTTCAACCGTTTCTACGTGTTTCCCTGGCGGCGGATCAACATTCCTCCTTTCGACAAACGACAAAAATACCCACACGGTACATATACAACATCAGCGACTCAAGCCCCCGAAAAATCCGGAAAACATGAGCTGATCACGGAACGCGTCCTTGGAGATCACTATGACGGCCTTTACGCATCGTGGACGGTGGTCGCTACTAGGGGCGGACACTTAGTCCTACACCAACGAACTGTATCACTCATTTGGCACTACCAGGGGCAAGTGTAGGAACGAGGGTCAAAGCTACGGACGCGAGTGAGTTAACCCCCTCCGAATAACTCTACTGCGGTAAAGTGTGGTGCTAGGTTTAAAAAAAGAAGATTGTGGACAGAAGTCGGACGTTCGCAACAACAACCCTTTGATCCGTACACAAAAACACCGACAACAACGGATTCGAGGCGGACGCCATCTCGTGGACGGTAAATACCTATAAAAGAAGCACAAAATCACCTACTTATACGTCGGCGCAACCGCAATATGAAGTAGTGATAGTAGACATTAGAAAGACATAAAGGCTCCAAGGTCATGGTGCTCGGGCGTGGTATCTTATTTAAGTTTTATAATTTAAAATAGAGGTTTTTGTAGAAATAATATTATTTATGGGAATTAGGTATCTATCGATTTATTGATTGAATAGATACTGAGATATAAAAAGGTCTTTACTATACAGTACATTACCACCAAAATCCTTGCCTTTACTCAGTCCTTTTATTTTTTCAAACTATTACATCGCAAGTAAAAGAACCGATTCCAGGAATATTGGGAAA
>CM042814.1:11753040-12190301 GCA_009982885.2 Hyles vespertilio | reverse complement strand
CGGGAAAAAAGGCGTGAGTTTATGTATGTCATAAATATTAAATTATGATAAATGTATTTGTAAAAAAACTAATAAAAAATGCAACTGCTAAATAAAAGCAATAGTAATATGATGTATTAAACATTTTGAGGTTCTGAGTGGAGGCCACGTACAGGCAAGCGAAATGTCGCACGCCCGCTTCAGAGTGGAGGATGCTCTGCTAAAGGTTGCAGACCGTCGCTGGATGCAAGTCGCATCAACAGCGTCATTGTGGAGTCCTTAGGGAGGCCTATGTTCAGCAGTGGCACTTACGGGGTGAGATGGATGGATGGAAACATTTTGATTTTAGTGTAGGGTTCGACTATGATGTGACGGTTGGTTGTATTTTCTATTTCAGTGATATTCCTACAAAATATAATTACTTACAATTATCGTTACCTATTTTAGTCGCCTACATATAAATATATGACAAACTAATACTAATTTACAGGTTACAACCGGTACACCAAGGTTATACCTGTTGAGACAAACACCCAGTTGCATATAATACATTTCGTTCATTATTACGTTGCACCATTCTTTGATAAAATCAAAAAAATACCTATCAGGCTATTTAATAAACACCAAATAAAATAAATAACATAGGGATTTTTATTGTATTATTTGACTGAGGGAAAAAAAAAATTTTTAAAAATTATGTCTCACTTAGAATTAAATCAAGGAATATGAAAGTGTGGTGAAGACAAACAATTATAATAATTAATAATAAAATATAAAACTATTTCGATTACATTAAAAGGTTCTCAGAACATGAGACATAGATTACCAATTGTCCAAAATTTACTTGAGTCATCTTTGTTATTGTTAACAGTGTATATAATAGGATATTAGGTAAAATATATAATTACTACAATTCACTTAGGGAATATTGTTGGAAATTGTTTTCTTTTTCAAATTTAAAGAACAAATAAATGTATTTATTGCAGGGTCCAATAGCTTCCAATTTTTTGTTATCCATGTGTCCTGGGTTGTGTTTATGGGACTCAAACAAAATATTTAAGTTCACTTGTTTGGTCGGTTGAATATATAGAAATATATTATATTTAATATATACCCTATAATTTTTTTGAAAAATACCCAGATCAAAATATTTAAAAATGATATCGTACGAAGAATTTCGTATCGAATCGACTCATCCCTAAACTTGGTGTGTAACAAAAAATACGGTTGGTATTCACTACACTTGTATAAATAACGCCTAGGAGAGTTCGAAAACTATCCCAAGATCAAATACATTTATAATGATAAAACAAACCCAAAATGTAAATTTAGACATATTTGTTAGTATTTCGTAAAAAACAGTTACAACCTATGAACAAGAATGTTGGAGTCCTTTTTGCTTGAACTCGACCGAATCCTTTGACACAACACTGAGGACATTTAAAAAACGTACCACACTAACTAATAAGCAAACGAAACATTATCGCTTAAACTACCACCCGCGTCGTTTTCGGTAGCAGTTCTTGATATCCACTCAACCGGTCCCGACCTCCAATTTTGACGTAAGCTGTCATTTTATAGGAAAATACACTAGAATGAAAAAGCGTCTAAATTCAAAATAATTATAAAACCGTTATGAAAAAAAATATATAATGTTGAATAAAGTAACCTTAAGGGATCCTCGAAAAATTGGATTTTTTAAAAGCCTACTAGCATAAATTACAAGATTAGGTAGTCCATTTTCAGATATGTTTTAATTGATGATAAATAACAATTTATGAATCAAAATACATGATACGCCACTTTGCCTTAACAAAAAATACAGTCCAAAGTAGCAGCTGTTAAGTTTTTTAAGAAATCAGAACTCCTAACTTACACGTGTAGACACTCAAGATTAATTTGACATACAAACATATTTTTAAATATTAATTTTTTCGCGAGAAAAAAACAAGAAAAAGAAAATAGTACGATGGACAATAAAATAAAAGTTATGGTTTGGCGATTTATGTTGTTTTATTTTGAGAAGCGCATGGGACATCCTTATCCCATTCTTGTACGTTACGGGAATATAAGCTATCTCATTGGGGGCGTTCACGGCAGACGGCCGCGGGGCCTTGGTGGACGACGGATCTGCGCTCGACGTTTCGAAATTATAGCCGCCGATTATTTTTTCCGTAATTTCAAGTTACGTAAGTTTTATTATTTTAGGTGGTACTCTTTTTGTTTGTAATTTAATTTTTTTAATATATTTAAAAAAAAAATAGCAGTAGGATATTAATTTTAAGGTTATTTTTAACTAGCTACGTTACCAAAATAAAAGAGAAAGGTCATGACTTACGTTATAAGCGACTCAACGAAATAGTCGAAGGGAGCGTAACATTTTAGACATTTTTGCCTCGTAATATATACGACGCTGAAGTTCTCGGCGTTCGAAACAGGGTCATTGAACTTTTTGTTTTTTTTTTTATTGTATCCGAAATGGTTCTAAATCTATATTTGAAAGAACCATCGTTCCGAAAAAAAAATTAAAATATTCTCAGAAAAAAAAACATGTGGTCCGCATTTTGATTGATTTTTTTGTTATTGTTCGCGTGAAATTTTATCATTTGCTCATATATGATTACGACGCTGAAGTCTCGGGTTCGGTCCCGGTCATTTTAATTTTTGTTTTTTGTTATTTATCCGCAAGTTCCTATCGATATTTGAAAGACCATCGTTCCAAAAAATGCTAAATATTCTCAGAAACAAAAAAAACAGAATATGTGATCCGCCTTTTTCATGGATTTTTTTGTTATATTCCCGTAAAATTTTTATACATTTTTGCTCCTAATATGATTACGCGCTGAAGTCTCGGGTTTCGAGTCCGGGTGCTTTGAATTTTGTTTTTTTTGTTATTATCCGAATGATTCCAAATCGATATTGAAAGAACCTTCGTTCATGACAACATGAAAAATTCTCAGAAAAAAATGTGGTCAGCATTTTATTGAATTTTTTTGTTATGTTCTGATGGTGTCTAATCGATATCTGCGAGACTCCATTTCAATAAACTAAATTAAGGTCAGAATTGGTAGATTCTGTTGTTCAGCACATAGATGTCCACTGCAGGGCACGGCTCCTCTACAAATCGAGAGTACAATTGGAGAGTAGTTAGGCCACCACGCACTTTGAATTGACAATTGGCCGGACTAAATTTTCAACTTCAACGATACCTGAGCTTGTAGATCCACGACTTGTAGGACTGCCTCAGTGCGTAGTTGTACTAAGGTACGGTACAAAGGGAGGCCTCGGGTTCGAATCACGGGTTAGGGCAAAGTGATATTGGGATTTTCGATTCATTATCAGCCAGAGTCAGGATTTGTGCCCGATATGGGATAGGATCGCCACCTATCACATCGTGGGACGGACATACATGCGAAATGGTCTTGGACCTCTGCCTACTCCCTTCTGGGAAAAAGGCGTGAGTTTATGTAGATGTATGTAGATCAACGACATACGAGAAATATGAAAATAAGGGATCCAAGTAATCCCTAGGATATGGACATTGCGATCATTGTCATCGATTGAATTCGGTAAAATAAATTCATTTCTCGTTTTTGTTCTTTCAGTATATATTAGCATTATTTTTCATCTGATATCACAATATTTCTTTTCTAGCTCCCTAATAATATGAAGGCTACGAGATATCCCACCAAGGACGCACCAATGTTATTATCAATTGAATTAACTTAGAATTTTAATTGGGTTTTGCCCAATAAATATATAATAGTGAATTAATAGAAAAACCTTTTTACCATCTATTCCGTTTCACTAATTCAAATTTAGAATTGAAAATTATGGTCGCCATTTTGAACTTTTTTCTTTTGATTCGATTGATTCTAAGTCGATTATCTAAGGTTCCTTCATTTGAATGAGTAAGTCAGTAATGATAGTTGAGGTCCGCCATTTTGAACTGTTTTGTGTCTGGAGAAACTGCCAGCATAATATTGTGATATTTTTCCAAACCCATCCAGTATAATACATTAGAAAATAGTACCTTTCGGGAGCACCCGTCTATCAATAGACAGATGAACCCAAACAACTCCATCAAAAACATCCTGTAAAAAAATTCCAAGTCCTCACAGCTCAGGTTTATATAAAAAAAATGTGAGATGCTCATGCATATACCGGATACCAAGCGATTAATTATGTAGTCCTTGCGTAGGGACCTCTGTATAAAGTTATTACGAAGCTATTATCATATACATATTAAAAATTCTTTTACGTTATAAATAAATGGAGAGCCTGGCCCATCGCATGAAACAATAAGGTATGTACAATTCATACATAAAGCTGCTGGATGGCTGAATTTGTTACAGGATGTTTTTGAATGGGATCTCACGCTTTTTTTAAGGGGGAAGTCTATTTTTTTTCTTTTCGTACTTTTTACTTCTAGAAATATCACCAACAATTTTCATAAAGCCTCTTCTTATAGTTTTTCTTATTTTTGTAGGTGCAATTTATCACAACTATCACGGAGATTTGATTATAATATTCTGTCTTTCATGGTAATTGATATTTTGGAGCTTTTAGGTCTATTTATTTGCAAGTTTTCTTCGTTATGTCTTTATAGAGGAATTTTGTACAGTTCATGGGATGAATACACCTCTCCCTATCAATACCCTTCATGGTTATGCCTTTACTTCTTAGGTCTCTCAAGACTTCTACCGAAAACAAAGTGGGTGCTAGTTTTAGTACAAACACATGCAACTAAAAATTTCGCAAGAAATGCGACATTATGTTTATGATTTTTAAAATATCGTCATTTTTGGTTTGGGGTGGAAATCCATAAGCTTTTGCTAAAAATTAATTTAAAACGCTTTTATACCTTAGATTACTTATTAAATAAAAGGGTATACACTATTATTGTTAGGAAAAAAATGCAGGTACCACCCAAATATTTATTTATTGAAAATTCTTTAGTGTTACACATAAAAAGGAATAAACGTTTAGAGATAATGACAAACAACAAAGTACAAATGACGGTATTATCGCTCTAAGGCAATTCTACCAGAAAAACCAATGGGATGGATATATGCGCAGGAAAACAAGATCGGGCAGTGTAAAATAAAGATACCCGAAAGCAGGAGACAAATAACAGCAGAAAAAAACCTATAAATACATTATATATCTACATACCCAACATATACTAACATATTATATACACACATATATTTTACATAGACATACTTATAACCATGATATAAAGTATATATACACAAATATGGTCATAGGTAAAAATTAAAAAAAAAATTTACGCTTTTTTTTGTAACTTTTTTGTTGGCATTGTGTCTTGACATCGCTTAAAACTTACCACCCGGCTTAGTTTTCGGTAGCAGTCTTGATATACCCTTTAGACTAGCGACCCGGCCCCGCTTCGCACGGGTACAATAGATTCGGTACAAAATATACGTTTATTCTTATTATACATATAAACCTTTCTACTTACGAACGCTACCTGCCGCCTGGCCGGCAGTACCCCGCAAGCGCTACGTCCCGCAATTTTTAAATCTGGAATATCTTCGAAAATATTCATTAATTCTCGTGCTGTAAAGGACCTATAGATCTATATAAACCACAATGTATTTAAGTTTAATTGGCGAAGGATTAATGCTGATTTTTCGTAAAAAGTAAATGCACAAAAAAAATGTATTGTGGATATTCATAAGAGGATGGACATATACCATCGCGGAGGTTTCTGTAGACCTTTTCAATGTGTACAAATAATTATACATTATTTTGATAAATCTGTAGGGTTCGGCCTGCGTTTGCAAGTAAGCGGAAAAAAAATTGATAATTACGACATAACATTAGAAACCTCAAAATATAACAGTATTTCTCCACTATTTAATGTGATGTTATTAACACGTAAAACCTTTATATGAAGCACTCTATCTACTAAAAAAAACGCATCAAAATCCGTTGCGTGTTTAAAAGATGTACGCACACAAGGAGACAGAGAAAGCGATTTGTTTTATATATGTAGGATACCATCTAGAAAAAATTATTCCATTATATAAGGGTACAATTATTCATTACTGCAAATGTAACTTTGTAATCCTATAAATTTTATCGGGGGGGCGGGATTTACAACGTTATTCACGCAGTTGGTGTACTAGAACAACTAGGCAGAAATTACGAAGGGTTAATTTTTCCTACTTTAAGACACTAAACACTAACTATACAGACGGGTTTCTTAAAGACTGCTACCGAAAACGAAGCCAGGTGGTAGGTTTAGTGACTACAAACACAGGCCAACTAAAAATTTCCGCAAAAAACGCGACAATATTTTTATGATTTTTGAAAGATCGTCATTTTTGGGGGTGGTAATCACAGTAGTTCCCGAGAGTAGCGCGTTCAAACAAACAAACAAACAAACAAACTCTGCAGCTTTATAATATTAGTAGGTATAGGTATAGACTTTCAGTGACATATAAAATAGATTCGTATAAAAAATATTCTAAATCTGGGGGCACGGCAATGCCCCCACCAAGTCGAGCTAAAAAGTGGCACAGTCGTACCATCCTTTTCTAGAAGCAATTCAGATCATTTTAAACCCCCCATAACTTCGTTGTGGTTAAACGAAGCAAGAAACCTGAATTTTCAGTTACTAAGCAGGCATTGTGTAAACACGGTATGTTTAAAATTTCATTCAATTTGAACCACTAGTTTAAGAATTGTAACTAGTCAAACTTTCTTAATTTTGTCACTCACTAACTGACTGACCGATCATCAAAAGTCTAAGGCACTTCTAGCAGACATAGAACCTTTAAATTTAGAATATAACTAGCTGTGCCCGCGACTTCGTCCGCGTGGAATTTAACAAAACTTTATTTTTCTAAAATAAAAGAACTTTTTTATAATAAATGTAGCCTAAGTTACTCCTTATTATATCAGCTACCTGACAAAAAAAGTCCCGTCAAAATCGGTCCAGCCATTTCAGAGATTAGCCGGAACAAACAGACAGAAAATAACTTTTCTAAAATAAATGTAGCCTAAGTTACTCCTTCTTATATCAGCTACCTGAAAAAAAAAGTCCCGTCAAAATCGGTCCAGCCATTTCAGAGATTAGCCGGAACAAACAGACAGACAGACAAAAAAATTTTAAATATCATTTTCGGCACAGGTATCGTGTATATAACGATATGTAGTAGGACATTTTTTTTATTTTCACTCTTAAAACAGACACTTCAATTTTATTTATACAGGGTATATCAAGACTGCTACCTAAAACGAAGCCGGGTGGTAGTTTAAGCGACTTCAGACACAATGCAATAGAAAAAGTTGCAAAAAAAAAGCGACAATTTTATTTTAAATATTTTTTTTCCTATGACCATATTTGGGTGGTAAATACATTTTTCCCTAAAATAATAGTGTATACCCTTTTATTTTTAAATAATCTAAGGTATAAAAGAGTTTAAATTATTGTTTTAGCAAAACTATGGATTTACCACCCAAAAATGACGATATTTAAAAAATCATAAAAAATAATTGTCGCGTTTCTTTGCGAAATTTTTAGTTGCATTGTGTTTGTAGTCACTAAAACTACCACCCGGCTTCGTTTTAGGTAGCAGTCTTGATATACCCTGTATAAATAAAATTGAAGTGTCTGTTTTAAGAGTGAAAATAAAAAAAAATGTCCTACTACATATCGTTATATACACGATACCTGTGCCGAAAATGATATTTAAAATTTTTTTGTCTGTCTGTCTGTTTGTTCCGGCTAATCTCTGAAATGGCTGGACCGATTTTGACGGGACTTTTTTTTTCAGGTAGCTGATATAAGAAGGAGTAACTTAGGCTACATTTATTTTAGAAAAGTTATTTTCTGTCTGTTTGTTCCGGCTAATCTCTGAAATGGCTGGACCGATTTTGACGGGACTTTTTTGTCAGGTAGCTGATATAATAAGGAGTAACTTAGGCTACATTTATTATAAAAAAGTTCTTTTATTTTAGAAAAATAAAGTTTTTGTTAAATTCCACGCGGACGAAGTCGCGGGCACAGCTAGTTATATTCTAAATTTAAAGGTTCTATGTCTGCTAGAAGTGCCTTAGACTTTTGATGATCGGTCAGTCAGTTAGTGAGTGACAAAATTAAGAAAGTTTGACTAGTTACAATTCTTAAACTAGTGGTTCAAATTGAATGAAATTTTAAACATACCGTGTTTACACAATGCCTGCTTAGTAACTGAAAATTCAGGTTTCTTGCTTCGTTTAACCACAACGAAGTTATGGGGGGTTTAAAATGATCTGAATTGCTTCTAGAAAAGGATGGTACGACTGTGCCACTTTTTAGCTCGACTTGGTGGGGGCATTGCCGTGCCCCCAGATTTAGAATATTTTTTATACGAATCTATTTTATATGTCACTGAAAGTCTATATCTATACCTACTAATATTATAAAGCTGCAGAGTTTGTTTGTTTGTTTGTTTGTTTGAACGCGCTACTCTCGGGAACTACTGGGATTTACCACCCAAAAATGACGATATTTAAAAAATCATAAAAAATAATTGTCGCGTTTCTTTGCGAAATTTTTAGTTGCATTGTGTTTGTAGTCACTAAAACTACCACCTGGCTTCGTTTTCGGTAGCAGTCTTGAGATACCCGGTATGTATAGATTAGTGTTTAGTGTCTTAAGTAGGGAAAAATTTAAACATTTCGTAATTTCTGCCTAGTGTTCTAGATACACCAACTGCGTGAATAACTTTGTAATCCCATATAAATGTATAGGATTACAAAGTTACATTTGCAGTTAATGAATAATTGTACCCGTATATAATGGAATAATAGTTCTAGATAGGTATCACTACATAGTATAAAACAAAGTCGCTTTCTCTGTCTCCTTGTGTGCTTAAATCTTTAAAACAACGCAACGGATTTTGATGCGGTTTTTTTAGTAGATAGAGTGATTCAATAGAAAGGTTTACGTGTATAATAACATCCATTAAATAGTGGAGAAATACTGTTATATTTGAGGTTTCTAATGTGATGTCGTTAATTATCAATTTTTTTCCGCTTACATTGCAAACGCAGGCTGAACCCTACGAGATTTATCAAAATAATGTAGTAATTATTTGTACACATTGAAAAGGTCTACAGAAAACTCCGCGATGGTATATGTCCATCTCTTATGGATATCCCACAATAACATTTTTTTGTCATTTACTTTTTACGAAAAATACAGCATTAATCCTTCTCCAATTAAAAAGCTTAAATACATTGTTGGTTTAATATAGATCTATATGGTCCTTTACAGCACGAGATAATGAATATTTTCGAAGATATTACAGATTTAAAATTGCGGGACGTAGCGCTTGCGGCGGTACTGGCCGGCCAGGGCGGCAGTAGCGTGCCTAAGTAGAAAGGTTTATATGTATAATAATAATACGTACATATTTTTGTACAGAAATCTATTTGTACCCGGGCGAAGCTGGGCCGGGTCGCTAGTCTATAAAGGGTATATCAAGACTGCTACCGAAAACTAAGCCGGGTGGTAGTTTAAGCGATTTCAGACACAATGCAACAAAAAAAGTTACAAAAAAAGCGTCAATTTTTTTTTTAATTTTTACCTATGACCATATTTGTGGTATATATACTTATATAAATGTATATAAGTATGTATATGTAAATAATTATGTATGTGTATATAATATGTATGTATATGTGGTATGTATATATATAATGTATTTATATGTTTTTTATGATTTTATTTGTCTCCATGCTTTCGTTATCTTTATTTTACACTGCCCTATCTTTTTTCCTGCTCATATATCCATCCCATGGTTGTCTGGTAGAAATTGCCTTAGAGCGATAAGACCGTCATTTGTACTTTGTTGTTTTGTATTATCTCTAAACTGTTATTCCTTTTTATTGTGTACAATAAAGAATTAAATAAATAAATATTTGGGTGGTAAATGCATTTTTTTCCTAAAATAATAGTGTATACCCTTTTATTTATAAGTAATCTAAGGTATAAAAGCGTTTAAATTAATATTTTAGCAAAAGCTATGGATTTACCACCCAAAATGACGATATTTAAAAAATCATAAAACATAATTGTCGCATTTCTTTGCGAAATTTTTAGTTGCATTGTGTTTGTACTAAAACTACCACCCGACTTTGTTTTCGGTAGCAGTCTTGAGATACCTAGTATATAAAAGGCATAACAGGAGAGGGTATTGAGAGGGAAAGGGTGTATTCAGCCCATGAAACTGTACAAAATTCCTCTAGAAAGACATAACGAAGAAAAACTTGCAAATAAATAGACTAAATAGCTCCAAAATATCAATTACCATGAAAGAAAGAATATTAATAATCAAATCCGTGATATTTGTGATAAATTGACACCTACAAAAATAAGAAAAAACTATAAGACAGAGGCTTTATGAAAATTGTTGGTGATATTCTAGAAGTAAAAAGTAACGAAAAGAAAAAAAAGTAGGACTCTAAAAAAAGACGTGAGATCCCATCAAAAACATCCTGTAAAAATTCAGCCATCCAGCAGCATTATGTATGAATTGTACGATACATTATGGTTTCATGCGATGGCCAAGGCGATCCATTTATTTATAACGTAAAGAATTTTTAATATGTATATGATAATAGCTTACGTAATAACTTTATACAGAAGGTCCCTTACGCAAGGACTAAATAAATTAATCGACTTGGTATCGGTATATGCATGTAGCATCTCACAATTTTTTTAGGTAGAAACCCTGAGCTGTGAGACTTGGAATTTTTTTACAGGATGTTTTTGATGGGATTGTGTTTTCATCTGTCTATTGATAGAGGTGCTCCCGAAAGGTACTATTTTTCTAATGGTATTATACTGGATGGTTTTGAAAAATATCACAATATTATGATGGCCAGTTCATCCAGACACAAAACAGTTCAAAATGGCGGCCTCAACTATCAATTCTGACTTACTCATTCAAATGAAGGAACCATTAGATATCGACTTAGATATCAATCGAATCAAAAGCAAAAAAGTTCAAAATGGCGACCATAATTTTCAATTCTGACTTTGAATTTAGTGAAACGGAATAATATGGTAAAAAGGTTTTTCTATTTAATTCACTATTAATATATTTATTGGGCAAAACCCGATTAAAAGTTATAAGTAAATTCAATTGATAATAAAAGTTGGTGCGTCCTTGGTGGGAATATCGCGTAGCCTTCATATTATAGGAGCTAGCAACAAGAAATATTGTGATATCAGATGAAAAATAATGATAATATATACTGAAAGAACAATACAACGAGAAATGAATTTATTTTAACCGAATTAATTCGATGACAATGATCGCAATGTCCATATCATAGGGATTACGTTGGATCCCTTATTTTCATATTTCTCGTATGTCGTGGATCTACATACATACATACATAAACTCACGCCTTTTTCCCAGAAGGGGTAGGCAGAGGTGCCAAGACCCACATTTCGCCATGTATGTTCCGTCCCACGATGTGATAGGTGGCGAGCCTATCGCCATATCGGGCACAAATTCCTGACTCTGGGCTGATAATGAATAGAAAAATCCAATATCACTTTGCCCTACCCGGGATTCGAACCCGAGGCCTCACCTTTGTAACCGTACCTTAGTACAACTACGCCACTGAGGCAGTCTACAAGTCGTGGATCTACAAGCTCAGGTAATAGTTGAAAGTTGAAATTAGTCGGCCAATTGTCAATTCAAGTGCGTGGTGGCCTAACTACTCTCAATTGTACTCTCGATTGTAGAGGAGGCCCGTGCCCTGCAGTGGGACATATATGGGCTGACACAGAATTACCAATTCTGACCTTGAATTTAGTTTATGGAAATGAAGAGTCTCTCAGATATCGAATTAGAAACCAATCAGAACAATAACAAAAAAATCAATAAAATGCTGACCACATTTTTTTCTGAGAATATTTTCATGTTTTCATGAACGAAGGTTCTTTCAAATATCGATTTGGAATCATTCGGATAAATAACAAAAAAACAAAAATTAAAATGACCCGGACTCGAACCCGAGACTTCAGCGTCGTAATCATATTATGAGGCAAAAATGTATAAAATTTTACGGGAATAATAACAAAAAAATCAATGAAAATGCGGATCACATATTCTTTTTTCTGAGAATATTTACATTTTTTCGGAACGATGGTTCTTTCAAATATCGATTAGGAACATTTCGGATAAATAACAAAAAACAAAAATTAAAATGACCGGGACTCGAACCCGAGACTTCAGCGTCGTAATCATAATATGAGGCAAAATGAATAAAATTTCACGCGAACAATAACAAAAAAATCAATCAAAATGCGGACCACATGTTTTTTTTTCTGAGAATATTTTAATTTTTTCGGAACGATGGTTCTTTCAAATATAGATTTAGAACCATTCGGATAAATAAAAAAAAAAACAAAAAGTTCAATGACCCGGTTTCGAACCCGAGACTTCAGCGTCGTAATTATATTACGAGGCAAAAATGTATAAAATGTTACGCTCCCTTCGACTAATTTCGTTGAGCGCTTATACGTAAGTCAATGACCTTTCTCTTTTATTTTGGTAACTTAGCTAGTTAAAAATGAACTTAAAAATTAATATATACTGCTATTTATTTTTTAAATATATGTAAAAAAATTAAAATGTACAAACAAAAAAGAGTACCACCTAAAATAATAAGAATTACGTAAATTTGAAATTACGTAAAAAAATAATCGGCGGGCTAGAATTTCGAAACGTCGAGCGCAGATCCGTCGTCCACCAAGGCCCGCGGCCGTCTGCCGGGAACGCCCCCAATGAGATAGCTTATATGGCCGTAACGTACAAGAATGGGATAGGATGGCCCATGCGCTTCTCAAAATAAAACAACATAAGCGCCAAACCATATTTTATTTTATTGTCATCGTACTATTTACTTTTTTCTTGTTTTTTTCTCGCGAAAAAATTAATATTTAAAAATATGTTTATGTCAAATTAATCTTGAGTGTCTACACGGGGTAAGTTAGGAGTTCTGAGTTCTTAAAAAACTTAACAGCTGCTACTTTGGACTGTATTTTTGTTAAGGCAAAGTGGCGTAATCATGTATTTTGATTCATAAAATTGTTAATTATATCATCAATTAAAACATATCTGAAAATGGACTACCTAATCTTAGTAATTTATGATATGTAGGCTTTTAAAAAATCCAAATTTTTCGAGGTATCCCCTTAAAGGTACTTTATTCAAGCATTATATATATTTTTTTCATAACGGTTTTTATAATATATTTTGAATTTAGGACGCTTTTTCATTACTAGTGTATTTTCCTATAAAAATGACAGCTTACGTCAAAATTGGAGGTCGGGACGTTTGAGTGGATATCAAGACTGCTACCGAAAACGAAGCCGGGTGGTAGTTTAAGCGATAATGTTTAGTTTGCTTATTAGTTAAGTTGTTAAGTTTTTAAAATGCCTCAGTGTTGTGTCAAAGGATTCGAGTCGAGTTCAAGCAAAAAGGACTCCAACATTTCTTTTCATAGGTTAGTAACTGTTTTTACGAAATACTAACAAATATGTGCTAAATTTACATTTTGGGTTTGTTTTTATCATTTATAAATGTATTTGGATCTTGTTGATTAAGTTTTAGACTCTCCTAGGCGTTATTTATACAAGTAGTGTGAATAACAACCGTATTGTTTGTTTACACACAAGTTTAGGGATGAGTCGATTCGATACGAAATTATTCGTATCGATATCATTTTTAAATATTTTGATCTTTATTTTTCAAAAAAATTATAGTATATATTTAAATATAATATATTTCTATATATTCAGACCGACAAACAAAGTGAAATTAAAAATATTTTTTAGAGTCCCTATAAACACACAAACCAGGACAAAATGGATACAAAAAATTGGAAGCTATTGGAACCCTGCAATAAATACATTTATTTGTTCTTTAAAATTTGAAAAAGAAAACAACTTTCCAACAATATTCCCGGTAAGTGAAATTGTAGTAATTATGATATTTTACCTAATAATCCTATTAATAATACAACTGTTAATCAATAACAAAGATGACATGCAAGATAATTTTGGACAATTGGTAATCTATTGTCTAATGTTCTGGAGAACCTTTTAATGAATCGAAATAGTTTTATATTTTATTATTAATTATTATAATTGTTTGTCTTAACCAACACTTTCATATTCATTGATTGAATTCTAAGTGAGACATAATTATTTTCCTCAGTCAAATAATAGCAATAAAAATCTACCTATGTTATTTTATTTTATTTGGTGTGTATTAAATATCCTGATAGGTATTTTTGATTTTATCAAAGAATGGTGCAACGTAATAATGAACGAAATGTATTAGATGCAACTGGGTGTTTGTCTCAACAGGTATAACCTTGTACCGGTTGTAACATGTAAATTAGTATTAGTTGGTCATATATTTATATTATGGCGACTAAAATAGTAACGATAATTGTAAAGTATTAGTATATTTTTAGGAATATCAATGAAATAAATACAACCAACCGTCACATACATAGTCTGACCCTACACTAAGATCAAAATGTTTCCATCCATCCATCTCAGCCACAGGAAGTCCACTGCTGAACATAGGCCTCCCCTAAGGATCTCCACAATGACCTGTTGGATGCGACTTGCATCCAGCGACTTCCTGCAACCTTAGCCAGATCATCCGTCCACCTTGTAGGCGGGCGTGCGACATTTCGCTTGCCTGTACGTGGCCTCCACTCAAGAACCTCAAAATGTTTAATACATCATATTACTATTGTTTATGTAGCAGTTGCATTTTTTATTAGTTTTGTTACAAATACATTTATCATAATATTAATATTTATAGATACATAAACTCACGCCTTTTTCCCTGAAGGGATAGGTAGAGGTGCAACCAGGACACCCACATTTCGCCTTGTATGTTCCGTCCTACGATGTTGTAGGTGGCGAGTCTATCACCATATCGGGCACAAATTCCTGACTGTGCTGATAATGAATAGAAAAATCCGATATCACTTTGCGCGACCCGGGATTCGAACTCGAGACCTCAGCTTTGTAACCGTACCATAGTACAACTACGCCTCCAAGGCAGTCAATATTTATACATAAATTAAAATCTATAGTACACATTATTCACCGCTTGTATTTATGTATGTATGTACCTCATGTATTTTTTGTTTGATTAATTTATATGAAATTTTTTTTTCTAGTGCTGATTTCCTGCCTTCGCTCGCGATGTCCGCTACAATTCCTTTATTCAAAATCAAAATATTCTTTATTCAAATAGTCTTTCAAAAGATCTTTTGGATTGATCATTTTTGCTACCACCGCTTCGGAACGTGTTGTAGCTGTGACGAAGGAGTGGCGCAAGAAACTTCGTCAGCAACACGAACTGTTTTTTTTTTATATCGCCATTTAAATTTACAATGGTTCATGTCACAGAACACAATAATGTCAGTTTATTTAGTTAATTGTTTAATTTCTATTTTAACATTTTAATTGTTAATTTTGTGTAGATATTTTATTGGAACGATGTTCCTTATCGCGCGTTGTGAAAGGGGGCTAGACGGAAAAAAAATCTCACGAAAAGTTGTAACGACACTTTAAAACATTAGACAATCGTTTTTTATTTCTTTATTTGAAAATAATGTCCTACATTTTATTTAACTTTAATAGAGGCAATTAAATATCCAAATACATATTAATATGTTAAAGGCTATAGTATAAACTAAGAATACGCTGAAGCCCAAAATTAAGTGGGAAACGTTGCGACAATTTCTAATTTTCATTAAATGTCATAAAACCGTAACACATTGATTTTCGATCCTCCTTAAAAAAATTATTATTATTTACAATTTTAGTTTGTTATCCTGCTGTCAATCATCAACCCTTCATTTGACTATATATCTTTGCCAATTATTACTAAAATTTAGCTTACTAATTAAGTTTATACATTATATTTGTTAATAATGAAAGGTATTATTTTTATAACTTAAAAGAACTAAAATTTTATTACAATTCCTTCACTAATTAATGGAAAAAAAACTTCGTTCCATTCGGGTATCCCTTGACACCTCTCAATTTTTTCTATTTATATATTTAAGTTGTTAGTTTAGTGTACATATTTTCATTGTTGTTTGCTAAATGTCTGTTTTCTTTTTAGATTTTAGTTATAATTTGGCAAAAAAATATTGACATGGTGAAAATTGGTGCTTAACTTCGATCAAATATACACTAGATACAACATGATGGCTTAGAAAATGGCACCAAAAAAAAGTGCTTAAGCACTCTTTTGCCTTCAGTCACGCACCGACCGTTGCTTCTAAAACGTCGCAGAACTTTAGACAATCTTATGTGAAAAGCTACTTTAAGGAACTGTGTATCTAGTGTACATTTGATCGAAGGTGCTTAAGGAAAAAAGTGTGGTAATACTATTCGAAGTCGCAAGCAAATTCTAGATATTAATAAAATTATATTTTATCTCACGTGTGTATTATTTGACAAATCCAATCCAATCATCAGGTAAAACTTACCCATGAAATAAATCATAGCATGAAAAAAATATCAAAACATTGACCTATTTTTATCGGATTTAATTTTTAATGATTTACTGTCAAATCCTAAAATCCCCTGTTTATACTCAATTGACATATAAAGCGAAAATTAAAAATGTTATATTAATGTTAGTCGTAAATAGATAGAAAATTCGGTACCTACTAGCGTATCACTATTTTTCGCGGTGCGCCGCCATGTTTGTATATCAAAGTGACCCGCGCCACGTGACCTTATGCTTTATCCTCTCTACTCTATAATCATTGCGTTTATCACACAATATGAAATACCCACAGCAAAGAGAATTTAAATCACTATGTTAATTATAGTCTGTGGGTGACGGCCTCCTTGACAGGCGAGGGGGGGGGGGGGCGGAGGGGTTATTAAAATAAAATAAAGTTGCGAGTTTTTACTTTCTCATACGGTTTATTTACTGAGTTATAGAAAAGTTATTGAATTATATTCATAACAAAAAATTGCCATAAAACAAGAACTGAGTGTTCGAAAGTTTTATGTATTATTATATTAAATTAATACAAGTCAGACATGTCTCAAAAGCAACGTAAACCCCAATTTGAGCCGGTAATTGAGGATACTGTACAGTGTTTATTTTTCTTTACATCCTTATCCAATTCCGACTTAACATGTTGGGAACAACGTTGCAGTTGTATAAATAACTCAATAGAAAAGTTGTCTGAAAATTATATATGGCACAGAGACGAATTCAAATTATTTTTACCAATTAACAACAACAAAATAACGACTGGTAAGTTTCTTGATTTAGAACAATAATACTTACACCTGTGCCACTGAAAAAGTGGACATGTGTGTCCACCACAATTTAAACCCACAGAAGTGAAAGACATGGAGGACATGTTATAAATTTTCATCAACATCCATTTTTCAACTGTAAAACACTCAAAGTAGATCAGTAAGTCCAGTACAGTTCACAGCTTTGTATGCCGCTAATACACCCATGTAATCTGTATAATTACATTTTGAAGGTGTTTTTTTTTATTTGTAGGTACTCCTCTTCATCTCGCCAGCAGCACTTGTTTTGGTGACAATGTAGAAGATGAGTGGTTTATTGTGTACATTGTATTACAATTGACTAAACAATATAATGATCTAATTGTTCAAATGAGAGATAATGATGGTGAATTTCTATTGATAGAGGCTGCAAATTTATTGCCGTATTGGGCAAATCCAGAAAATACTGAAAATAGAGTAAGTAATTCTTTCATTTTAAATAATATGTTTTATATATTTTACACAACACATAAAGTCTGAAACTGTTTGTTTTCAAAATCATTTGCATATGCAACTACACTGCTATCTAGTCTTATTTTATTTGCCTCTACTGAGGCAAGGAGTGTATTAAACAACCAGAGAGAGTCAGTTAAGTACATGTGAGAGTTGTCTCCTCACATGTACTTAACTGATGGTAGGTCTCCCATATGTGAGAGGCTGCCTGGGTGGGTACCACCGCAATGTCTATTTCTCCTGTCAAACAGCAGTTTAAATGCACTGTTGTGTTTCGGATTGAAGGACATTGTAGCCAGAGTAACTACTGCACATATTGACACTAAACATCTTATGTCTCAGGATGGCGCGCAGCGCAGTGGAATACCAAGCATTGCTTTGTAATTCAAGGTGTTATTTGGTTTTGCTCCTGTTCATGAGCAGTCGAATCGCTTACCATCAGGCGAACGGCATGCTTGTCTCGCCATTCAGAGCAATAATACAATAAGGAACTACGTTCCAATAAAAAAATGTGTCTCATCATCAATGAGAAAATAAATTGTGTATGCAAATATTAATGTAATATTTGTGTATGTGCCATTACCTGGAAACCATTTATTTATGCATTTGGCAAAATAAATTTTTTCCCAAACCTTTCTATAGAATTGTTCACTCAATTTATTATTATGTCAATATATTATCATATTGGAGATGTCTGAAATAATAAATAACATATTGTTTATGTTAAGCAGTTCTGGTTCTTAACCTATTCAACACAAGGGACAATGTGATAAAAAAATCTAGCCATTGACCACCCAGTTGATTGACTGGTTTGGTTGTTTGTCAATTGAGCAATTAAGTTTAAATAAATACAGGGTCTTTCTATCTGTCTATAGATAATAAATGAAATAATTCTTTTAAATCTATCCTTAATATGGATCTGTGGACCACTGGAGATGCTTCCATCGACCACAAGTGGCCTGCAGATCACCGGTTGAGAACCACTGATCGAAAGGCTATAATAAAAAACTGTAATAAAGTAACCTCGAAAGAAAAAACAAAATTCATAACTCATTTTTCATATCGATAATCACATGATTTTTTATTTAGCATTTTATAACCCCCTCTCGCCTTTAGTGATATGTGGTGAAATTTAAGACCCTCACCCTTCCCCCACAACTCCAAGATCACGTGTATTTTTACCACCAATAAAACCCAACAGTCATAGTCCTGACCCCAGCCTAAGATCGAGTCTTGTGTCGTGGGTATCACACACATCCAGACCCGAAAGAAATATTTGTGGATCGCACAAACATTTCTCTCGGTGCGGGGATCGAACCCGCGGCATCTCGTTTCACAGGCGGCGTCTAACCGGCTGCGCCACGGAGGCTGTCAATGAAGAATGTCTAGACAGAAGGTTGCAATTGTTTTTCATTGGCATACAAGTAATTATCAACGAATCGTATAGTCATACGAAAAACATATATCTACTGGTATATGAAGTAATCTATTGTAGATTGTCCCCGGACCACGGATTAGCAAGAGATTCTTCAACACTAATAACAGGATAAGCATCTCAGGCAATGGCAAGTCACACTACATGCCGCTTTCGGTTTAGAAATCGCGCGTATTAAATTCACGAAGATTTATTAATTGATATAGTTACCTATATGTAGCATTTAATCTGTCGAATAAAAACATGTGATATCTTACTAGACCATGTGATATATCGTGATTTTAGTCAAATTCCTCTTTCAAGCCTCGACTGATTAATGGACCTGGATGGAATTAAGGGACCGCCCTTACTATAGAATGTGATAAAAATACTAAAGGCCACTACTTTAATCTTCTTAACAAAAATTATATAATGCATTCACATTTTATTGTGTCCTTAAAAGTGGTTCCCAAAATTGTTGGTACAAATATTTTCATTACAATGAATGGTGAGATGAGCACAAGCTTCAAATCCCCATGTACCTTTTCAATATTATATTTTATGTATTTTGTTTGTTTCAGGTATTTATATCAAATAATCAAATCCATATAATTGAACCTAAGACTGTAAGTACAGAAGAAAAAATAGATTTGGCGGAGGCTTTGATAATAGTTGCAAATAAGAAAACATATGTATCAACAGAAATCAATCAAGCAATCTTCTCCAGAATTGGCAATTATCCAGAGAAGATTCAAAATAATATACACAAAGCAGTTGTGAGACTACCCATCCATATAGCTGCACTGTTAAATCTGAAACCTGCTCTCATTGCACCAATTGTCTGCGCATACTCCAATTGTGATGTGATTGATGCAAAGGCTTGTAAAAATATCACTTTTGATAATTGTGTCACTGTTCAAGTAAAATTTACCAAATTCCTCTATGCAATGCTTATGCATTCTAAGCTTTTGAATTGTGTAAACAAATACAAATTTATACCTGAAAAAGATAAAAGTGATATAATTGGTTTAAAACTAACATGCGGTTTCCAAATAATTATGAATTCATCTACTGATATATTTTCTACAAAAGAGTACAATAAATTTCTTTCAAGTTTAAAAGAAAATGGATATTTTAAAGATAACATTGAAGGGTCAAAAGACTATAAGATATTGTTAGAAAGAGCTCGAAATTTCTTCTCAAATGTGGAATGTCCTATGGATCTTCATGTTTTTAATCAGATTTCCCAATTAATGGCTACTGCAGAATACACAAATTTGTTGGAATCCCTTAATTTGCAGAATTCAACAGATGTAAAATTAGTTGAGGACAATGATGATTGGTTGACTGTACAACCTGATCAATTAAATAATTTCTTGGAAGACAATTATGGCAAGAAAACAAAATTTAAAGGTAATGATGACATTACTCCTGAAATAATAACCTCTGAACTCACAAAATTTCTCACAAAATCTTCAGACTTTGAAGGCATTGAAACAAATAATGAAGATGACGAAGATAAGCATATTAACTTTGATCCTGACGAGTTCACCAACTGTCTAGAAAAAATGATGAATTTATTGACAACTAAAACTGACAACAGTGATTTTGATTATGATGAAAGTGATATGGATGAATTAGATGAAAATATGCATTCATTTGAAGATGATGATGACAATGAAATGGATACGGAACTTAAAACGAAACTGAGCACCCATAAGGAAGATGACTTGTTTACTAATACTTCCATTTCAAGAAATCTACTACAAAGTATAAAAGAAGAGCACGCATCTTCTGGGCCAACCAGTAATCTATTGAATGCTGTTGGTATTAATAAACAAGATGTTTTAGACTCAGATGATGATGTCGACTAGTGTTTTCAAATAGGCACTGTAAGTAACTTTAGGGACATACATGGGAATAGTACTAGTGAAGTAACATTCTATTCAACTCAAAATGTCCGCAGGTGTACGCCTAAATAGCTAAAGGCAATTGATGTACAAAGTTGTTAATAAATGTTTGAAATCAATTACAGTTTCTAATAATATGTAATGGGAATTTTACACATTGATAGACTAATTGAAGTTAAAAATAAATCAAAGCCGCGAAAAACTCCGCAAAATAAGTTTTATTTCGATGTTTCAAATCCATGAACATATGCATGATCCATTACGTCTATTCAACTGGTATATGTTTGTTTTATAGCGAATAGCAATTTATAAAACGATTTTACTATCCGAACAAATAGAGAAGAGAATTAGTAATTGTATAGTCAGCATGTAATAGGAATTATTGCTATTTCAAATTAACATCAACACCTTGTTTTTTTAAGCTTTAGCATGCACTATATTTCTGCTGATGCTAATTTCCCCCACAGAATTTGTAAACAAAAGAACTGACCATATATTATATCCATTTTTCATCACTACATAGTATAAAACAAAGTCGCTTTTTCTGTCCCTATTTCCCCTTGTTCGCTTAAATCTGTAAAACTACGCAACGGATTTTGATGCGGTTTTTTTTAATATTTAGAGTGATTCAATAGAAAGGCTTACATATATAATAACATCCATTAAATAGTGGAGAAATATTGTTATTTTTGAGGTTTCTAATGTGATGTCGTTAATATTTTTCCGCTTACTTAATAACACAATAACATTTTTTTGTCATTTACTTTTTATGACAAATAATGGCTAATTTTCGAAGCGATTTTAACCAATACAGCATTAATCCTTATCCAATTAAATAGCTTAAATAAATTGTTGATTGAATATAGATCTATGTGGTCCTTTACAGCACAAGATTTAAATGAATATTTTCGAAGATATTACAGATTTAAAATTGCGGGACGTAGCGCTTGCTGCGGTACTGGCCGGCCGGGGCGGCGGCAGCGTGCCTATATAGGAATGTTTATATGTAAAATAATAATACGTACATATTATTGTACAAAAATCTATTTGTACCCGGGCGAAGCTTGGCCGGGCCGCTAGTCTAAAATAAAACATAAAATTGACTGTTCAGCTGTGCTGTTGTTTCTTTATTAAATGGGTACCTAAAAAACTCACTCATTCATAGACTACACAAGATCATTAAAATACATATTATCCCATCGGCTTTGGAATTTAGCGTATTTATATACTTACTTAACTTTGTAAAATTTTATAATCGATTTCACTTGCTATTTGTTCCAATCACAGAATACTAAACTAACAGAAGTCAAGCTTCATACAAAGCGTAATAATTCAACGCACACATAGACAGCGTTCACCGACATGATATTCGAAACCAGTCGAGACCACTGCGAGCGCGTGTGTCACCCGCTTCGGGCACGAAAATAATGATATTTTTTGTGCAAAGATGAAACAAATGAATAAAAGTTATTACACTTGTATATAAAACACCAGATTATAATAATAGAATGGATATATCATTAAAAAAATACATATATTATACAAAAACAATAAAAAAACTTGAAGAATAATGACATACACATTCTCAATGACTTCATAAATACTATTTAAAATTATTTATTTTATTATTGTGTTTTATATATTTTATTTAAAAAAATAATCAAACGACACGAGTGCTATTAACACGATACGTGTTTTCGCATAAGCCGGAGTTAACAACCCTAGCGCGAGGGCCGAGCGTAGTGTGAGTGTGGCAATAAAAGTGAAGTACATACACAAGCTTGACTTCTGTTAGTATTCTGTGGTTCCAATACTAGTTGCTGGTATACAGAGCGATAGTGTGGGAACGGGAGGTCGATATAAGTGCCGCCACAATCCCATTCTTTATTTATTTATGTACTACTTATTCATTGATGTGTCATGAAATATTTCAGATGAGGAAGGAAGGTAAAAGACTTGTAGCGATAGATAATTTTCTATATAAATTATATACTTATATTGTATATATTTCAGCTTTAATAAAACAATTAAACACATCTTTGTTCAAAACAAATGCATTAATTTTCTTAACATAATTACAAATATTTTACAGCCCCTTATAAAGACATCACAAGTTTTACTTGAAAGTGTTTGTTTCTAAAATATAAAAACAATATTGTTCACATGTTTTATAAACTTAGTTTAGAGATGTGCATGTGCTCCTCCAGCTACAACAATTGTTTCCCCTGTCACATAACTCGCATCATCGGAAGCTAAATATGCAACTGCACTTGCAATTTCTGACGGTTTTCCAAACCTGTTCATAGGTACTATAGACAAGCTTTTTTCTGCTGCAGCGTCGGAACTAGTAATCTGAAAAAAAATAGTAATGTTTTCAAACTCAATTTGTTATCGTAAAACGTATTAATAAAACGATTGTAAACCTAAATCAAAAAATAAATGAAGTATGGGCTCATCGTTAATACTTACGGCAGATGCAAATTTTGTAGCCACAATTCCTGGAGCAACGCAGTTTACTCGAATATTATCGTGGACAACTTCGTTAGCAATTGCTTTAGTTAGTCCCAAAAGCGTAGTTTTGCTAACACTGTAGGCCCCTAACGGCTAAAAAAAAACAAGTTTGTTCAATAGGATTCATTAATCATAAGAACTTGATAAAAATATAGCAATAATAATTATGTCCGTCCTAAAATAATGAAAACAACAAATTGAGACAACCTTGGAGATGTCATCGCGCATATATCGGCTCCCTATTTCATTACTTTATATATTTGGAGTGAAATTTTATTAAATAAGCCTTAGGTACACCATTAAGGCCGACAGGCTGCAACGCATCTCTATGTTCTATATTGCAGATGTTCATGGGCGATGGTGATCACGTCTAGGTTGAACCGTACGCTCGTTTACCGACCGTAACATAAAAAAAGTGAAACTAGCTTTTCCATATCTATCGGTTACCTCCATAGGTTGATATCCGGCAATAGAGGATATAAAAACTATGTTGCCGCCACCTCTTTTCATTAACAGGGGATAAGCTTCCTTTGCCAGCAGCCATGAACATTTAACATTGATTTCAAATATTTTCTCCCATACATTTTCTTCTGTCTATAAAGAAAATAAATTATAATTATGAATAATAAATACAGCCACACGCGTAATTTTCACCCCCCATTAAGATCATTCAAGTCTTATGTTCCTCGTGGGTAACAGAAACTACTAGAGACTTTCGGTTACACATATACCAGTAGATTAGACAATCGCGTCAAGGTGCCTGGATCGAAACCGCGGCCTCCCGTTAAGATAGTATTTAACCAGCTGCGCCGTGAATGTATGTTATTATTAATTTAATTTGATAGCCTCCCTAGCGCATTATGTTAGACGCCGATTGAAACGAGAGGCCGCAGGTCCAATCCCCGCACCAAGACATACATATGCTAATGAGAACGAAAAGTCTCTCGTAGTTTCTGATAACCACGACACAAGACCTAATTGATCGATTGATATGAATATGATTGTTGTAATGGTTGTATTTATTATTTTTACTATTTGCTTATTTTTGCTTAAAATTACATCTTTCCTTTAAGTTGATTTGTGTCATTACTTCCCAGAATTTGATCCCTATTAGAAACATTATCGAATGGTGTAATAAAACAGCATGTGTTTTTTTTTTTCAAAATCATTGGGTTCGATTCCTAGCTAGGCATATTGATTTATCAAAAATCTTACTATGCAGTTTTAGTTTTCATCAAAATCGGGCTCGGAAGTCCTTTGAGCATTTTTCGCTATTCCTCCTAGTTTTGGATTTGGCCATCCACGCCCACTTGAAAAACTCACCCAGTATAACTATAAGTCCATACTGGCAAAAAATATTTAATAACATAGCATAAACTTACGCCTTTTTCCTACAAGGTGTAGACAGAGGTACTGAATACTAAACAGAGGTACACTACCAGGCCACCAACATTTCCTATTTGTTCCGTCCTACGTTATGTGATAGGGGTAGCCTATCGCCATATTGGCCACAAATTCCTGAATCTGGGCAGATAATAAAATATATATATATATATATATATATATATTCCTGCCCGACTCAAGATTCGTACTCAAGACAATGGCTTTATAATCGCTTATACTGTAGTACAACTGCGCCACTAGAGCAGTAAAAAAACCTTCGAAACATCAGTAATACTTTAAAAGAAAAAAAAAAATAACTTCACTTACCTCTAATATCGGCGCTACTGTGGGATTCACAGCAGCATTTGATACAAGAATATCTAGACCACCGAACTTGCTGTTTGCCTGAAATTTTAATACTTAACATAATAAAATCTTAAACACAATCTGAACTACATTTACAGTACATGGATACGTACAACATCAAACAACTTTTTCCTTTGCTCAGCATTCCCGACATGGCACACCACACCTTCCACGGTTAATCCGTCTTTACGCAGATTATCTACGGCATTGTTAACGTTATTTTCTTTCCTGCTGCTTATAACCACTGAAGCGCCTTCTTGGCCTAATCTCTTTGCTATGGCATAACCTATACTGAAACAATATTAAAAAAAAATTGTTCAATTGCCGTTGTCTTGGATTACGGTCTACACGCGCGTATGTTACAAATATTAATTCTTGTAAGTATGTATACACAGTCAGGTCATAAGTATTGTCACACAGTAAAAATTTTTCTTTTAGAATGCTGGCCACAAAAAAGTTAATTGAATTCGAATTTTGAATTGTTCATGAAAATAAAAATGTATACTTTTTAGAATTTTATTTTAGTCATTATTTTATTAAACGGTTTTATTTAGCTCACCCCGTTTGTTTGGGTCAAATTTAGTAATTGAAATTTAACCCTCTTCCCGTTAACCGATTGATCTGAAATTTGGTATACGTCTTTAATTCTGGTGACAATACAATTATCCATATTCAATATTATTGTGAATCCAAGATGGTCGCCGCTACAAGATGGCGGACAACTTGGTTTTTTCAATCCCATCAATATTGGTATCAAATGAAAGGGCTTGTCAAGTAGAATTCAGTGCACTATACAAAATCCTTAGAGTATTTATATATAGAGGGAGCGCTGGTACTTCAAAAACGTAGATAAAAATGGTGGTGCCGGGCCACCTTTTTCTGCCCTCCTATTGGCTAATATTTGAACAGGTTGTGCAACATACATAAATACTTGAAAAAAAAATTGAAAATAAATAGTTTATTTCTATTTAATTTTACTCAAACTCGTTTTAAAAGGATAATAGCTTAATATAATTTCGGCTATCAAAGGAATTTATAGCAATTTATTGCTAAATGATTAATTAAATTTTTACTAATATAGGAGCGCTACCAACATTACAAGCAAGAAAATATCTACGTTTTTCAAAACGCGAATGTATGACAGCGCTCCCTCTATACAGGGTATATGAAGACTGCTACCGAAAACGAAGCCGGGTGTTAGTTTAAGCGACTTCAGACACAATGCAACAGAAAAAGTTGCAAAAAAAGCGACAATTTTTATTTTGTTTTTTTTTTTCCTATTACCATATTTGGGTGGTAAATACATTTTTTCCTAAAATAATAGTGTAAACCCTTTTATTTATAATTAATCTAAGGTATACAAGAGTTTAAATTATTATTTTAGCAAAAACTATGGATTTACCACCCAAAAATGACGATATTTAAAAAATCATAAAAATAATTGTCGCGTTTCTTTGTGAAATTTTTAGTTGCTTTGTGTTTGTAGTCACTAAAACTACCAGCCGGCTTCGTTTTCGGTAGCAGTCTTGAGATACCCTGTATATAAATACTCTAAGACTAAATCAAAATCAAAGATGGCCACTGCTACAAAATGGCGGATAATGTATTTTTCAATCCCATCAATTGGGTATCAAAATAAAGGGCTTGGTAAGCATAATACTATACAAAACTACAATATGAATCTCCCACCCAAGTCAAGAGCTCAACGAATTGAATAGAATGAGAAATAAAAACTAAACACTTAAAAACAAAAAAGTAAAAAAAATATTTTAAGTTAAACGGTTTTATATTGCAGATAAATGTACTAAAAGCTAAAAAATAATTTTAAACATATGCATTGATTAAACTAAAATAAAATCGTGGGGCACGTCCAATACACTAGTCACAAAAATTAAGGGATATAAAAAAAAATCCAAATTTTTGGGTGATTTTCAACAAGCTGTAACTCCGAGGAAAATGGTCGTACAGAAAAAATAAAAAAAGCAAATTGTAGCTCCGAGTGTCTAGTTTTCAGATCTGACGTGACGACGTGATGAAACATTTTTGTCATGTCCAGGTCTGGAGAAATCCTAAGAAAACTGCCGAAAAACAATTTTTCCAAATTTTTTCCCGTCTAAAAAAAGGTCCACGGGCTTCAAAAAAATTTTTTTGATTGTTTCGTTCAAAAGCTCTTTTAGGGAATTTAATACTCTTTAATTTGGCCTATTCAAAAAGCCTGTACGACGATTTGCCGCGGAGCTATCGTCAATCAAAGCAAAAAAGTTCTTTTTGACTTTGATATTCAATAACTCCGGAAATAATGATCGTACAGGAAATCGAAGGAGGGTTTTGAAAACTGCACGATATTCTCTATAAGAAAATGTAAACATCTTTCAGAAAAAAAAAAATTTTTTTTGAATTGAAAACTCGGACTGAAAAAAAGACAAAAATTCGCATAATTAAGGATATTTGGATAACTTGGTATAACTTTGGATAAAATGGATGAACGAAGGATATCGTCGGTAATTTTTCAACCTCTAAGTGTCCCCTAAAATCCATCAAAAATTTAAAGCGCTGCGATTTTTTTTTCATTGTGCCCCGAAGCTTCAAATTCTTTGTTTTTGCAAAAATCACCATTATGAGCAATTTTGTGATTTTTATTCATTCTTTCAATGAAAAAAATTTTTTTCTCTCTAAAATCTTTATTTTTTCGATTAAAGAGATTGACTTTTTAAAAATTCAATTTTTATTCGACTGCTGTTTTACCGCCGGCATTAGCATTACCCAAAGCGTACCACGTGGAGGTTGCTCGGTCGGATTTACGCTTCTGTGTGTGTGTGTGTGTGTGTGTGTGTGTGTGTGTGTGTGTGTGCGTGCGTGCGTGCGTGCGTGCGTGCGTGCGTGCGTGCGTGCGTGCGTGCGTGCGTGCGTGCGTGCGTGCGTGCGTGCGTGCGTGCGTGCGTGCGTGCGTGCGTGCGTGCGTGCGTGCGTGCGTGCGTGCGTGCGTGCGTGCGTGCGTGTGTGTGTGTGTGTGTGTGCTTCTGTGTGTTTGTCTGTCTGTCTGTCTGCAGCTGTTGAAGTACCTCTGTACGCACGGCAGTAACAGTTCAATTGGGTTCAAATCAGGACTCATAGCTGGATGATTCAGCGTTGTTACGTTGTTGGCGCGGAGAAAAGTTCGCGTGCGAACTGCAGTATGAGGACGAGCATTATCCTGCATCAAAATGAACCGTCTTGCTACCATGCGTGTGCGCATAGGCAGGACATGTGGTCTCAGAATCTCGTCGACGTACCTGTCAGTAGTCAACGTCCTACCAACGATGACCAACGGGGTTCTGGTATTGAAGGACACGCCTGCCCACACCATGACGGATCCGCCATTAAAAGCCGTAACTGGTCTTGTAAAACCATCCCGATCTCGTTCCCCGCGACGGCGCCAAACGAGAGATCGTCTATCGCTGCCATGAAGACGAAATCAAGATTCGTCAGTCCATAAGACATTGGTCCACTGTCTACGACCCCAATGGTGATGGTCATGCGCATAAGCCAATCGGGCTCGACGATGTCGTGGAGTGAGCATAGGCACGCGATTTGCGCGTCGCGCGCGTAGTCCCTGCTCTCGAAAGCGATTTCGGACCGTTGATGCCGAGATGTGTTGTTGGGGAGGATGTTGTCGACGATTGCGGAATTGAGGAGCGATCGTGTGAGCATGGGCAGTAGGGTTTCGACGAGCTTCGCGAATGATAGCTCGATCATCACGCTCGGTAGTGATTCGTCGTCTACCTTGACCCGGACGACGATCGTAACTTTGAGTCGCGTTAAATCGGGCATAGGCACGACTGACAACAGACGGACTCACTCCCATAGAAGCTGCTACTTCCACCTGACTGTAGCCCTCTTGAAGGAGGGTAACAATGCGAGCCACATCTGTGGCAGCTAAATGTCGGCGAGGCATATCAAAATGCCAAAGGTGATTATCAAAGAAAGCTTACAGAAAATTCACGAAAGAAATTTAAGCTAGAAAGAATACAAAAAATTTAAGTTTTGTGTGAATAAAAGCCGAAATCTGCGGGGGGTATATCAATTTGTTTTTATTGAATTTTTAAAATGAGATTTGAAACAAAGGCAGTTGTAGCGGTCAGAAAAAATTGAATTAATTTTTTTTGACAATAGTGGAGCATTCTGAAGACGTTAAAAAAAAAATTCGAAAAAAAATTTTGAAATAAAAATTCGAAAATAATTGGTTTTTATTTTTCATATTTTTAAAAAAATCAATCTTTTTAATCGAAAAAATAAAGATTTTAGAGAGAAAAAATTTTTTCATTGAAAGAATGAATAAAAATCACAAAATTGCTCATAATGGTGATTTTTGCAAAAACAAAGAATTTGAAGCTTCGGGGCACAATGAAAAAAAAATCGCAGCGCTTTAAATTTTTGATGGATTTTAGGGGACACTTAGAGGTTGAAAAATTACCGACGATATCCTTCGTTCATCCATTTTATCCAAAGTTATACAAAGTTATCCAAATATCCTTAATTATGCGAATTTTTGTCTTTTTTTTCAGTCCGAGTTTTCAATTCAAAAAAAAATTTTTTTCTGAAAGATGTTTACATTTTCTTATAGAGAATATCGTGCAGTTTTCAAAACCCTCCTTCGATTTCCTGTACGATCATTATTTCCGGAGTTATTGAATATCAAAGTCAAAAAGAACTTTTTTGCTTTGATTGACGATAACTCCGCGGCAAATCGTCGTACAGGCTTTTTGAATAGGCCAAATTAAAGAGTATTAAATTCCCTAAAAGAGCTTTTGAACGAAACAATCAAAAAAATTTTTTTAAACCCGTGGACCTTTTTTTAGACGGGAAAAAATTTGGAAAAATTGTTTTTCGGCAGTTTTCTTAGGATTTCTCCAGACCTGGACATAACAAAAATGTTTCATGGTCAGATCTGAAAACTAGACACTCGGAGCTACAATTTGCTTTTTTTATTTTTTCTGTACGACCATTTTCCTCGGAGTTACAGCTTGTTGAAAATCAACCAAAAATTTGGATTTTTTTTTATATCCCTTAATTTTTGTGACTAGTTTATTTAAAGTGGTTAAAATTCATTTAAAGTGGACTTGCCCCACGATTTTATTTTAGTTTAATCAATGCATATGTTTAAAATTATTTTTTAGCTTTTAGTACATTTATCTGCAATATAAAACCATTTAATTTAAAATATTTTTTTACTTTTTTATTTTTAAATATAGAGTGGACGCTTTAAGAAGACCATGTTGCAGTTATTGCGTTGCATCGTTGCGGTTACGCACCAATTCAAATTTTTTACATACAGAAAAATTTTAATATAACCAAAAGATTCGTTTATCGTACCATCAAACGATACAATGAAGACTCTAGTGTAGATGACAGGTCAAGAAGTGGTCGCCCTCGGTCTGTTAGGACTCCAGCAGTGATAAAAGCTGTGAAGGCGCGAATTCAAAGAAATCCCAAACGTAAGCAGAAACTGTTGGCCCTTCAGATGGGGTTAAGCAGAACCACGGTGAAAAGGGTGTTAAATGAAGACTTAGGGCTTCGGGCATATCGAAGATAAACAGGACATCGTTTGAATGCTCGTCTAATGGACCTGAGACTGAAGAGATGCCGCGCTTTGTTGAAGCGGTACGCGGGAAAAAAATATCGGGAAATTATTTTTTCAGATGATTTTTTTTTACCGTAGAAGAGAGCTACAACAAACAAAATGATGGTGTACGCACACAGTAGTGAAGAAGCGAGCAGCCGTATTCCGCGTGTCCAACGAGGTCATTTTCTATCCTCGCTCATGGTATGGTTGGGAGTTTGGTGGTTATAAGTGTAGGTATTAGAATAAGCACTCACTTCCAGGAACTAACTACTGTATCTTTTGTAAATTAACACTTAATACATTCACAGACAGAGTAAAATTATAATTATGCGACTCGGAGCGAGATGTGCTCGTGACGAGAGATGGCAGACTGTCTTCCTTCATCCAAATAAACCCTTTATACCCCTTTATAGGACCCTTTTATAGGACTACCCGAATGAGGATCGGTGGGGATAAATCTTCCAGAAAATATATTTAAGCCATAAAATAGGGTCTATCCTTTCAACTAAAAATTAAGGTCGGCCCAAACATCTGGGCTATTGTCCAAACAGAAAGGTTTACCCAAACATGTGTACTATTGTCTAAAAAACATAAATTTGTTGCAAAGGATTACCGCCACTAAAGAACTTAACTATAATAATACAGTTTTATTGCCCCGGCATGAACGGGCCATTACAATTAGGAAACAATAATTTAGAACAGCATCTTTTTAACTAATATACAATAGGGTACACAAAAATTCTTATTTTAGTAAAACGACTCGCAGATGTTTTATGGTTAAACATCTGCAGTCATATCTTAAAATGAAATGCGTGTTTAAATAATGTTCAAATTACAAATAATAAGCGTGTTATTTTATAAGCTAAATCTAAGTTGGCGTATTGCAACCGCTTTAAAAGCTATATCTAAGTTGGCGTATTGCAACCGCCACAGGAGTTTCTTATTGGGGCTTAACAGAAGTACATTTTTGTGAGAAAGGTGTAAAAACGAATGCAGTTGTGTATCAAAATACAGTGCTGACGAACTTTGTGGAACCTGTTTCTCATACCATGTTCAATAACAGGCACTGGGTATTCCAACAAGATTCGGCGCCAGCTCATAGAGCGAAGAGCACACACGACTGGCTGGCGGCGCGTGAAATCGACTTCATCCGGCACGAAGATTGGCCCTCCTCCAGTCCAGATTTGAATCCGTTGGATTACAAGATATGGCAATACTTCGAGGAAAAGGCGTGCTCAAAGCCTTATCCCAATTTGGAGTCCGCCGATATTGACATGGACCTCGTTCGTGCTGCGATAGACAACTGGCCGCGCAGATTGAAGGCCTGTATTCAAAATCACGGAGGTCATTTTGAATAAACTTTAGTGTCATAAGAATCTATGTTTTGTTAAGTTCATTATGGTATATAAATGATTACATAATGAATAAACTTGTTTCAATTATTTTATATGAAACATGTGACAGAATTTATGACCTGACTAGGTATTTATGGTATGCAGGTTTCTTCCCGATATATAAATAAAATAAATAACACCCAACTGGCTCAACACCAATGATATAATATACAAATAAGACGTAGATATCGCACTAGCACTTCAAAAGTGAGGCGTTCAAATTCGGGCAATTGGTGTAATTTCATTTAGTCGCATAGCAACGGCGACAGAGGGAAGACCTCAGTGCTGTCAACATAATTTATTTCGAAAATATTGTCTAAAGTGCCGAATTGTGTATTTTAAAAGTGTTAAAACAATGGTGCAAAAATATGAAACTAAATTGGACCTACACACCATACGTAAGTATATAAAAAACACACAAAATTTAATTTTTATTTTAAATTATTAAGCACCGCCTTCAATTGTGTAAGAAGGATCGCCTAATACAAAGATTGTGAAGTGCGATAGGGACAAAAAGCGTACGTCATAGATTAACAAGTCAGATGTGAAACCGATCATACAGAAAATTGACGATGAAAGTTTGAATGGATTTGGATAGTTTTATATTTGTTTCTAATTCAATCATATTTAAAACGAGTAATATATTTGTTATGAATTATTTTCATAATAAATAACTTAATCCAACCACGAACATTACAAAATGCATTAGCTTCCCCATATATTTTGAATAACTATATTTACATATATCATTGAATGTTTCCAGATTTCCACGTGATGAGCTTTTGAGACGTAAATGGATATGCACTAAGCACAGCTCGGACGAAAAGAGGGGATCGTGACTGGATGCCTTTAAAACTGATTAATATTGGTTTAGCACATTTAATTATGAATAAAAATATACAACTACGAAAATATATATATCCACCTAAAAAAACCCTGCATAATCGGTTGTAGTATCGCTTGTTTATTAGTGGCAGGTCGCTCATATGTTACCACCATGTGTAGGTACCATCGCAATGTCTATTTGCCCCGCCACACGGCAGTTTAAATGCCATGTTATGTACCGGTTCAAAGGACATTCTCTCCCGAGTAATTGCTGGACTTATACTTAAGATCTTATGTCTCGGGATGGCGAGCGCAGTGAATGCCAAGCATTGCTTTATAATTTAAGGTGTCCTATCACTTGTGATCATTACAACAAAAAAATATAAATAGATCGATTTTTTAGTGCATGCTTACCATAAACTAATATAAAAAACGGCAATAAATTTAATTTTTTATTTTATCAAGGTTGTAAGCAAATAAAAATGTATTTGTTTCAGGATGGCGTACCACAGGTCGACTCATGTAGCAACGTCGAAGTTAATATATTAAATACTTATAAAACCAAATAGGTAGTTTTATTTATCGTCACCCTTCTGTTTCTATCGCTTCGATTCTATAATATGTTTGGATAACGCAATGCTATCTCTTTTCATCTCGTACTTTCTGTATTATCTGTTTCATTCACTAAAATTGTCATAAAATATTAACAAATGAGTATGTATATGCATAGCAGTACAGTTTTTAAACGTCACGCAATATGGATATGCGTCATCTTTATTAAAACATCATTGCCCAACACCCAGGCTGTCGATATTTTCAGTAACCATTATAGTGCGTGGTCATTTACTTTTAATACACACTTGACTCCAAAAAGTTAAAGGTGCGTCCTGGAATTTGAACTTGGAATTTGAAAAAATCGCCTAAAAGCACATTACTCAAGTCTTTAATTAGGGTAACGGATTAGACGCGGCTGCCGACATATTTACTATGGTCGCCACAGATCACTATACTAGTCGCCAGATTAGTGAATTATGACCTAACGCCGTCAATAGAACTCTCGATTTTAACAGGAATTGACTCATACAGTACATTTGGTACAGTCGTTAAATTAAAAAAAAAACAGTCATCATTCGTCTAAGAATCGGCCAACAATAAATATATAAGAAGCGCTCTTCTAATCTATGTATTATCTAAAGATAACTACTATCGGGGACCCATATCTAATAGTGTTTATAATACACGTCTGTTATTGTAATCGTTTTCCACTGTTATCGTCGCTGTTGACTACATTGATTGCGAGGAAAAAACAATCATAGAAAAACTACTAACCAATTCGTATGTTGTGTTACGGTCTGTGAGGTCAGGCAATTAACTCGCGTTGTACAGAAGTTAGAAGAACACAACTGATGTGTTCGCCGCAGTCAACGTATTTTCCACATGTTTGCCGTTTTCTTCATTTATAATTAACTAGCTTTTGCCCGCGACTTCGTCTGCGTGTAGATTATAATACGGACGTAAAAACATAATATTATACCGCCACAACAACTTTATACTGTAAACTCGACGAAAGCTTTGTACAAAAATAAACAATGATAACATAAATCAGCTTCCGTAGTTCTGATTTTTATATAAAATGTCACCCTTAATTCATCCCCGTAGTTTTTCAAAAGTACTTCAGGCCATTATTTTTAGTTTAAAGTAAGAAGTAAAATATAAATGTTTATATGATCCAATTACGTCACGATAGGAACCTCAGAGCAAAATCACACGGTCCTAGCTCCAGTAGTTTCGGCTGTGCGTTGATACGCCAGTCACTCAGGTTCCTCTTTTAAATAACACCTAGAGTCTAGACTGTCAACTTGATTTTGAAAAAAGAAGAAACATACGTTTATCGAAGATTCGAAGAATGCAATTTGACAAGCTGCAAATGGATTGAAGATTTGTTCTAGAAGACGGAAGACTTAATGAACCCAAATGAATCATCTTTTGGTACGAGTGAAATAAGACGCAACTTAAGAAGCAATCCTATTGTAAAGAGTTATACTATTTCCACAGCTACGATGCCGCCAAAGAAACATGATTAAGACGAAAGTGAATGTGAAGAACAAAAGCATGACGTACAAATTTCATTAAAGGATTTAGAGTCGATGACAACTTTTACTAAACTTTTACTATAGAACCATTTAATGAGGAATTTGACGATACTGCTCAGATTATGTAGTGGACTAAGGTTGAAAAACTTATCCATGCAAAAAGTCTTTTAGACGGAACTGCGAAGCTGTTTCTACTGGTCTGGTCTGGTCCTTGGAAAGACTATACAAGTTTGAAAGAGGCACTTAAGGAAGAATTTGGAACAAAGATTAATAGCGCAGTAGTACATAAGAAACTTGCATCCTGTAAGATGAAGAATAATGAAACCTACCAACAATACTTCCTCTCTATGAAAGGATTGGCGCTTCATGGCAAGGTTGAAGACGCTACTCTAATAGAATACATTATTGATGGTATTCTCGACTTGGAAACTAATAAATCTATACTATGTGGTGCTTCGGATATGAAGTAATTTCACAAGAAGTTGGACATCTACAGTGAGTTTAGGAAGAAGACGTCTCCTAAAGTTGCAAACCCTATACATTCTGTTACGTCATTTGGTCAGACTTCAACTAGAAAGAAGTAACGTGTGCACAGATGTTACAACTGCGGAGATTTAGACGAATGTGTCATCGAACTGCCCAAAAAGAGTAAAATGTTTCTAGTGCAATGTTTTCGGTCACAAGTCTACTGAATGTACCAAGTCAACGAAGACACTGAATTTTCAAGACAAAGAAGAAGAAAAGAAAGTACCTTATAAAAGGTTAAAGATTAATGGCAAAGATGTTTTAACCTTAATAGATACTAGAAGTGATGTTAACCTTATTACGAAGTCAGAGTTTGAGAAAATTAGAGAAAATGTTAAAGATTACAAAACAGAATTAACGTGTATTACCAGCATAGCGAAAAACGAAGTCTACACTTAAGGAATGTTAATAGCTAATTTACAAATTGATGACTACTGTACAGAAAATAAGTTTCACGTCGTTAAAGATAATGAAATGCCTGTTATCGCAATAATTGGAAATCCCATTTGAAGGATTTTGAACTACGTTTCACCCCTGAAGGTATCTTCTTGAAAAAGATCATGCATATTACACTTCTAACCCAGTATAAACGCAGTGAAGAATTTAACCACAGAAGAAACTAATAAATAGATAAGTTAAAACTACAACAACAAACATTTGGTGTACCAGAAAGGATTATTACTGATCGAAACGCTGCTTTTACTTCGAACGAGTTTCAAGAGTATTTTAGAAGTGAAAATATTAAGCTTTACACTATTACCACTGGACAACCAAGAGGAAACGGCCAGGTCGAACGTGTCCATCAAATCATAGTAGCCGTGTTAAACAAACTGAGTAGAGATGACTCGACAAAATGGTATCGTCATGTGTCCAAATTACAAAGATGTTTGAATGGCACATACCAAAGAAGTATAAAAATGACACCATTTGAGTTGCTTTTTGGCGCTAACATGAGAGATAAAGATGATGAAATCCAGAAGCTTATAGAGGAAGAAAATATTCAAAGTTTTATGAACAAAAGACAAGACCTAAGAGAAAAAGCTGAGCAATCTATACAAAAATACAGGAAGATAATATCAGAGACTATATTTGAAGTAAAACTATTATTTACGGATTTTATCGCGGATTTGGTTTAATTTAACATTTTTTGAATTCCCGACGTTTCGATTACTTTACAGCTTTCGTGGTCACGGGGCGGACTGACTATATTATATATAGAGACTATATTATTACTAAAAGATGCCTTCAAGCTCTTGCAATGGAAAGGATTTGGCATCAACATCAATGGCAAGTATATCACTCACCTTCGTAGTGGTGGCAAAATCTCTGGAAGACCTGCGCCTTATTCGCAGTGGAGTTTCTCAACAGGTGGGCCTAAACATGAAAATGGACAAGACGAAGATCACGTAGAATGTCTATCGTGCCCACCTCGGTTGGAAACTCCACGCTCGAAGTTGTCGACGAATATTTATATTTTGGACAAGTAGCCCAGTTAGGCAGGTCTTACGAGAGAGGGGTCAACCACCTTATCCAACTCGGATGGGCAGTTTTCGGGGAACTACATCACGTCTTCTCGTCAAATATTCCGCAGTGTCTAAAGATGAAAGTGTTAACTGTTGTGTGTTACCAGTGATGATTTACGGCACCAAAACGTGGTCTGTCACTATGGGCCTCATACAACGACGGCTCAAGGTTACTAAACGTGCTATGGAGCAGGCTATGAATCGTATCTATCGTATGTATCGGAATGTCCCTACGAGATCGAATCAGAAATGAGGAGATGCGTAGGAGAACAAAGGTACCTATTGACATAGCCCATACGATTAACAAGTTCAAGTTGGCAGTGGGCCGAGCACATAGCATGTAGAACTGATGGCCGCTGGGGCCGAAAGGTTCTAGAGTGGAGGACACGTATAGGATAACGAAATGTCGGATACCCACACAAAAGGTGGATGGACGACCTACCTGAGCTGAGATGATAAAATTGCTATAAATTCACTTGGTGAACTAAAGTAAAGGAGAATGCCCAAAATTGGCCCTACACCTGCCCACTTTACCGTTTTATTACAAAATCATAACTCAATTTATCCACAACTAGCTGACCCGGCCACGCTTCGCTTTGCCTTGGTTATCATAGGATTCATATTATATTCAATTGTTTAGCATAATAACTTAACAACTTGTATGCCTACACTTGACGTAGCTATCCTACTGTCCTGCTAAATCCCGTCTTAACCCGTCTGTTCAGTCACTTCTCGATCCGTCCCGTCCTTTCTCTTCATTATCCATTCCGTCTTATACCGTGCATTTATACTTCGTCCTATCAAATCTGCCAGCTATCCCAATTCTCTCCCGTACCTCCCACTCTATTAAATTCCGTCTCTCCTTATCCAAATAGTGTGCCTTATGAATTTTGACATTAATAACTTTAGTGATTCTGATTATCCATGCAATATTCCATCCCTTATTTCACACCCATAATGCTGCTTTTCCAAAAATATTGCAAGCAATATTTAGGTTAAATATAACCTAGCCTCCGTGGCGCAGGCGGTTAGACGCCGCCTGTGAAACGAGAGGCCGCGGGTTCGATCCCCGCACCGAGAGAAATGTTTGTGCGGCCCACAAATATTTCTCTCGGGTCTGGGTGTTTGTGAGACCGAAAAGTCTCTCGTAGTTCCTGATACCCACGACACAAGACTCGATCTTAATGTGGAGTCAGGACTATGTATGTGACTGTTGGGTGTTATTATTATTATTATTATTATCTCACTCAGAGACGATATATTACATTAATTTCTATCAGTGAATAATAGCGAAGGAAAGGCTACTGTAAAATTCTGGATAAAAGTGACATTCGATCTTGAAAAGAAGTAAATATAACTTTTTTCGTGTGCAAATTATCTATATATTAATACGTGATGCAAAAACTTTGGATCCCTTTTTACGAAAATTGCGCGGACGCAGGAGCATAAAATTTGGCACACTTATAGTTTATGTGTAGGAGAAGTGGAGAATGCTAATATTTTTCAATAATAATGCTTATAAAGTACATTAAATCAAAAAATAAAACATTACACACACTGCCATGCATTTCACACACACATCCATACACAAGTATACATACTCTGGTGTCAAATTGTTTCTTTTCTTTTTCATTTTGTTCTTCTGACATAGACATATAAAAAAAAGGTTTTATTTGCCTAATGAGGTAATAATATTAATATTAAAAGAGAATATTAATTTTAAATGAGGCAATAATATTAATATTAAGCCTAATATTAAATGTAATATAAAACAAGATTTTAATAATAATGCATAAAAAGTACATTAAATCAATAAATAAACCAGCATGCATTTGACACACGCTTACACAAGTATTTGTACACGTATACATACTCTTTGGTCAAATTGTTTCTTTGCTTTATTATAGACATATGTAGTTGAATGTCAATCAGAAAAAATTGTTTACTGTGGTTTTGTTGAATATCAAACAGAAAAGATTTATTTGACGAATACTACGTGAAATACTGAACGCTATCATTCATTATATGCATAAAGAAAGTTTTGTAGCAGCAATCTGCAATAACAACATTCAGGTACAAAAAAAATATATAATTTACTATTGCTGGTTCAAGGAAATTATTGTAGTTTACGATTTTAGTAATTGCATATACTTCAGGGGAAATAAGTGATTTTGAGAGATACGTACATTTAAATGTGCACGATTTATCAGAATAACAACATCATCATACAGGTAAAAACTTTTTCTCTTCTTGATTTGGTCGAATTTCGACCGCTAGGCGACCACTATAACTCAGTCAAAATATCTGTGCACCCGGCGTTGATGACGTCATGTCGGCGCGTACGGAGTGTAAAATAACCATCCAAATACCAATCCATTACTTTTTTTGTGTAATGATTGAATCATAGATGTAGTTATACTAAATCTATGGATTGAATTAATGTTTGTGTTAAATGTTACGTAATTCAATGATAGAAAAAAAGTTAAACATTTTTTTAAAATCTTATTTAGTTTATAAACTGTACATCATGATTCCAGAAAATATTAATTTATAACATCAATATGTTTAAAAATTAAATCTTTATTAAGGACGCGTATCGGTAACGAAAGTGCTAACCGTACTGTCGTGTTCGGACGAGCGCGGGAAGGAGAAAGGACAGCGGGAGGGGTCTCGCATTCCTGCGAGGTGCAGAGATATTGTGACCGAGTAATAGTTTATTCAATTCTCTATTTATGTAGCTTGAAATATTCTCCTTAGTTCACACAAAATACATTTCTGAACGCACTATTTAACAACCAATTTAAACGTCAATCCGTTTAATTTAATGTCATTAATTTACATCTTTAAAATCTAAAATACGCCTTTAATCGAATATTGTGGATATATGTTGTCGATTCGAAATCTTTATTTAAATAAGTTTTTTAATTTGAGGGAAGAGTTTACCGTATCGACGGGATGAACATTAAATGTTTGACAGTTACAAACCTAAGAACATTTTGTATAAGAAAATGTTAATAAGCTAATAGAAACTCGGGAAACCGGGAACGTGATAAAGAGTATCCTATGTCCTTCTCCTGGTTCTAAGCTACCTCCCCACCAATTTTCAGCCAAGTCAGTTCAGCCGTTCTTGAGTTATAAGTGGTGTAACTAACACGACTTTCTTTTATATATATAGATGATAGTATTATTAGTATTATTATCAGATAAGTCGTTTGCAGTCCAAGCTGTACGACTGTGGAACGAGTTACCAACTATAGTAAGACAGGCTCAAACATTGGTATCGTTTAAAAAAATGGTGAAAGATTACTATCTCTCTCACTAAACATACAGACCGAGAAGTATAGTTTCTACATGTAGAAAATAAAACCTACAGGCAATTTATAGTATTTATAAGTGTTTATGCATAATCATAGTTGTATATGTGTATGTATGTGTGTATGTATGTATCTATGTGTATATATATTATATATATATAATATTAATTATAAATAGTTCGTCTATAATTCTTATTTTACTGGAGCTTGTTTCCTTTATTTCCTAGACTGCCCCTCTCTTCTTCTCCTTATCTCGTATCCATCCAAAGGTTGTCTGTAAGAAATCGCCTAGAGCGATAAGACCGCCTTCTGTACTTTTTATTGTATGTTATATGTTAATGTTGTCCTCTTTATGTGCAGTTAAGAATAAATAAATAAATAAATAAATATTATTTGTTTACTGAAATACCTACTCCGGGAATATTAATTTTATAATAAAACTAGCGGCCCGGCCCAGCTTCGCCCGGGTACAAATAGATTTTTGTACAATAATATGTACGTATTATTATTATACATACCAGGTATCTCAAGACTGCTACCGAAAACGAAGCCGGGTGGTAGTTTTAGTGGCTACAAACACAATGCAATTAAAAATTTCGCATAGAAACGCGACAATTATTTTTTATGATTTTTTAAATATCGTCATTTTTGGGTGGTAAATCCATAGTTTTTGCTAACATAATAATTTAAACTCTTTTATACCTTAGAGTATTTATAAGTAAAAGGGTATACACTATTATTTTAGGAAAAAATGTATTTACCACCCAAATATGGCCATAGGAAAAAAATAACAAAAAAAAAATTGTCGCTTTTTTTTGCAACTTTTTCTGTTGCATTGTGTCTGAAGTCGCTTAGACTACCACCCGGCTTCGTTTTCGGTAGCAGTCTTGATATACCCTGTATAAACATTCCTATATAGGCACGCTGCCGCCGCCCGGGCCGGCCAGTACCGCCGCAAGCGCTACGTCCCGCAATTTTAAATCTGTAATATCTTCGAAAATATTCATTTAAATCTTGTGCTGTAAAGGACCACATAGATCTATATTAAATCAACAATGTATTTAAGCTATTTAATTGGATAAGGATTAATGCTGTATTGGTTAAAATCGCTTCGAAAATTAGCCATTATTTGTCGTAAAAAGTAAATGACAAAAAATGTTATTGTGGGATATCCATAAGAGATAGACATATACCATCGCAGAGTTTTCTGTAGACCTTTTCAATGTGTACAAATATGTAGTACATTATTTTGATAAATCTCGTAGGGTTCAGCCTGCGTTTGCAATGTAAGCGGAAAAATATTGATAATTAACGACATCACATTAGAAACCTCAAAAATAACAATATTTCTCCACTATTTAATGGATGTTATTATACATGTAAACCTTTCTATTGAATCACTCTATCTATTAAAAAAAACGCATCAAAATCCGTTGCGTAGTTTTAAAGATTTAAGCGAACAAGGGGAAATAGGGACAGAAAAAGCGACTTAGTTTTATAATATGTAGTAAAGTACCTACCTACCGGAAAAACAGTTAAATGACTATTTGTTTTATACATTCCCAGATCAAACGCCATGAAAATATTTTGTATATTTGCCTTAAAGAAGCACAGACCAAGTAGTATTGCTGTAATTCTGCTATGGGTTGTAGAACTGCTGGATGCTGTGCCCATGTTATGACAGTTATATGGTATCTCGGATGGGCACGGCATCAAAGCAACATTTATCCTCCTGCTCAATATCTGGACAATGTCCTTATTGTTTATGACATGGAATAATATTAACACAAATAATGTCAATATTCATCATGGTACAAATCTGCTCATAAAATAAAACCCCATAGTAAGAGTTCGACATCGATGCTACTCTTGTACATAGAGGTATTTTTTCTATAAAATACATTGACGTAAAATATATGGACGGGGCCAAGATGGGGCGGAAACAGGCGGAAAGCAAGAAAAGTGTTGTCACCATGGACGTACGTCTATGGTTGTCACTTAGAGTATTTATTATATAGAGGGAGCGCTGTCATACATTCGCGATTTGAAAAACGTAGATATTTTCTTGTTCGTAATGTTGGTAGCGCACCTATATTAGTAAAAATTTAATTAATTATTTAGCAATAAATTTCTATAAATTCCTTTATTAGCCGAAATTATATTTAGCTATTATCCTTTTAAAACCAGTTTGAGTGGAATTAAATAGACCTAAACTATTTATTTTTATTTATTTTTTTCAAATATTTTATTTATGTTGCACAACCTGTTCCAATATTAGCCAATAGGAGGGCAGAAAAAGGTGGCCCGGCACCACCATTTTTATCTACGTTTTTGAAGTACCAGCACTCCCTCTATATATATATATATATATATAGAGGGAACAAACTAACTTTGCCTATACCTTTGCCCTTGAAACTGTCAATTCCATACATTCGCAAGGTCAAATACATCTCAAATGTATGGCGATGACATTTTCATAGGCAAAGGTATTGGCAAAGTTACTTGGTGCAACTGAGCCTAAGGGTTGTCACTAAATTGGTCCGCAGCACCAGTACAGCGGTTGTGACGTCACCGCGCACCGGTTTGTAAGTCGCCGACAAATGTCTAATTTATATGGTGGGTGCAATATAGAAGACCGAAAGTTCACAAAAAAAAAGATAATATTTCTTATCCCCGCCTAGTAAAAATTATATTACTTTAAGTCAATATAACATTTATATTAGCATTATTGATAAACTATTTCATGGCCGCCATTGACGTAAAAATCTGACAAATGGCGCAATTTTCACAGGCATCTTTTTGACGTACCCAATGTACTGAAAGGCCTATCCTTAGTTTTTAAAACAATGATCAAATATGTATAATTTCGCCTAACATATTATATTATTGCATAGTAAAATGAATATCGCAAATGTGAATACATAGTATGGTATAAAGAAAACTATGACAAAAAATGTGCTTTTAGGCGATTTTTAGTCAGTTTTTTGGGGGTTCAAATTCCAGGACGCACCTTTAACTTTTTGGAGTCAAGTGTGTATTAAAAGTAAATGACCACGCACTATAATGGTTACTGAAAATATCGACAGCCTGGGTGTTGGGCAATGATGTTATAATAAAGATGACGCATATCCATATTGCGTGACGTTTAAAAACTGTCCTACTATGCATATACATACTCATTTGTTAATACTTTATGACAATTTTAGTGAATTTTAGTACGGAGCCGAGACGTGGACACTGACTGTGGGGCTAATCCACAAGTTAAAGGTCGCTCAACGTGCGATGGAAAGAGCTATGCTCGGAGTCTCTCTAAAGGACAAAATTCGAAACGAAGCGATCCGTCAGAGAACCAAGGTAACCGACATAGCTCTGAAAGTTAGTAGGTTGAAGTGGCAATGGGCTGGCCACATATGTCGCAGAACGGATAACCGCTGGAGTAAGCGTGTTCTGGAGTGGAGACCGCGTCTTGGCAAACGTAACGTGGGACGTCCTCTGGCCAGATGGCGGGATGACTTGCAGAAGAGGGCCGGCAAGAACTGGATGCGTAAAGCTACAGACCGGGCTCTGTGGTGTACCTTGGGAGAGGCCTATGTCCAGCAGTGGACTGCAACGGGCTGATGATGATGATGATGAATTTTAGTGAATGAAACAGATTATACAGAAAGTACGAGACGGAAAGAGATAGCATTGCGCTATCCAAACATAGAATCGAAGCGATAGAAACAGAAGGGTGACGATAAATAAAACTACCTATTTGATTTTATAAATATTTAATATATATTTAATATTTAATATAATATAATTAACATTGAGGTTACTACGTGAGTCTACCTGTGGTACACCATCCTAAAACAAAATATTTTTATTTGCTTACCATGAAAAAAGTAAAGATATAAATTGATTGCAGTTTTTTATATTAGTATCCCATCAAAAACATCCTGTAAAAAAATTCCAAGTCTCGCAGCTCAGTTTTTCTACCGCAAAAAGTTGTGAGATGCATGTAATAAATAGATCGACTTGGCCATCGCATGAAAACATAATGTATCGTACAATTTATACATAATGCTGCTGGCCAAGTCGATCTATTTATTTAAAACGTAAAGAATTTTTAATATTGATATGGTAATAACTAACGTAATAACTTTATATAGAAGGTCCCTTAAGAACTAAATAAATTAATCGACTTGGTATTACATGCATCTCACAACTTTTTGCGGTAGAAAAACTGAGCTGCGAGACTTGGAATTTTTTTACAGGATGTTTTTGATGGGATCTCACGTCTTTTTGTAGAGTCCTACTTTTTTCCTTTTCGGTACTTCTTACTTCTAGAATATCACTAACGATTTTTCTTAAAGCCTCTGTCTTATGGATTTTTCCTATTTTTGTAGGTATCAATTTATCACAAATATAGCGAATTTGATTATTAATGTTCTTTCTTTCATTGTAATTGATATTTTCGAGTTAATTAATCTATTTATTTGCAAGTTTTTCTTCGTCATATTTTTCTAGAGGAATGTTGTACAGTTTCATGGGCTGAATACACCATTTGACTCTTTATATCCCCTCCTGTTATGCCTCATGTATATAGATATCTATCTACAACTATTATTCCATTATATACGGGTACAATCATTCATTAACTGCAAATGTAACTTTGTAATCCTATACATTTATATGGGATTACAAAGTTATTCACACAGTTGGTCTATCTAGAAAACTAGACACAAATTATGAAATGTTTGAATTTTCCCTTACTTTAGACACGAAACATTAATTATATTCTAAATTTGAAGGTTCTATGTCTGCTAGAAGTGCCTTAGACTTTTGATGATCGGTCAGTCAGTCAGTGAGTGACAAAATTACGAAAGTTTCACAAGTTATAATTCTTAAACTACTCGTTCAAATTAAATGAAATTTTAAATATACCGTGTTTACACAATGCCTGCTTAGTAACTGAAAATTCAGGCTTCATGTTTTAGCCACAACGAAGTTATAGGGGGTTGAAAATGGTCTGAATTGCTTCGAGAAAAGGATGTTACGGCCTATAGCTCGACTTGGAGGGGGCTCGGCCGCGCCCCCAGATATGCCTATATGGTAAGCATGCACTGAAAAATCGATCTCTTATTAATATTATTTTGAAGTGAAAACTTCTTTAGCGGCGTTGAGCACTTTTTCTGTAATGGGTATAAAATCTTAAACTCGCGTCAGGACACGTGACCTGATCGTAAGACGAAAAGCGTAAAACGGATGGAGAGTAGACAGCTGTCAGTTAGCTGTTAGTTTATAAAGCTTTGATGAATTGCCAATGATTTTGAGTGGAGATTTCAACATAAACTTCGCAGACGATAAAAATCAACTAATTGAATTTTTAAATAATGAATTTGGTTTAACTATGTCGAATGATCGCAATCTTAGCACAACGAAATACAAAACTACTATTGATGCGGTCTTTATTAGACATTTAAATAGGTTCGAATCAAAACTGTTCGTTTCTTACTTCAGCTACCATAAACCTATCGTATCAGTTTTAGAGATTGATGATGATAGTTCTGGTAATGATGATGGTGAAAAAGTCGTTGAAATTATGGATGAAAGTAGATTTTTCGGAGAGATAAACTTTTTAATGTAAAATAATTGTAATAGTTTTAAAGTGTTAAATTTTTAATGTAATATAAATTGTCATGTTTGTGTACGATAGCGCAATAAATGAATATTGTATTCTACCACATAAATGATAGTACTTTTATACTGATAAAGCAATTGGTGCAAAATTATTCCCTAACCATTCCAAAATATCAAACATGCTCAACGTTAATAATCAAGTTTTCACTTCTGCCGGCACTCCCGGGGTGTTTTATTGTAATGATGGCAAGTGATACGACCGCTCGTAGACTTAAGCAAAACCAAAAGACACCTGAAATTACAAAGCAATGCTTGGCATTCACTGCGCTCGCTATCCCGAGACATAAGTTCTTAATTCGCAATAATTACAGCGATTACTCTCGCGAGAATGTCCTTTAAACCGGAACACAACATGGTATTTAAACTGCCGTTTGGCGGGAGAAATAGACATTGTGGTGGTACCTACCATATGAGGCGGCCTCTCACATATGAGAGACCTGCCACTAGTAAGCAACCGATATTATAACCGATGGTGTAGGTTTTTTTAGGTGAATGCATATATTTTCGTAGTTGTATATTTTTATTCATAATTAAAATGTGCTAAACCAACCAAAAATATTAATCAGTTTTAAAGGCATCCAGTCACGATCCTCTCTTTTTGTTCGAACTGTGCTTAGTGCATTTACGGCCCAAAAGCTCATCACGTAGAAATCTGAAAACATTCAATGATATATGTAAAGTCAATCAAAATATATGGAGAAGCTAATGTATTTTATAATGTTCGTGGTTGGATTGAGTTATTTACTTATTATGAAAATAATTCATAACAAATAACTTAGTCGTTTTAAATATTATTGAATTAGAAACAAATATACAACAATCCAAATCCATTCAAACTTTCATCGTCAATTTTCTGTATCGTCGGTTTCACTTCTGACTTATTAATCTATGACGCACGCTTTTTGTCCCTATCGCACTTCACAATTTTTGTATTAGGCGATCCTTCTTACACAATTGAAGGCGGTATTTACTAATTTAAAATAAAAATTAAATTGTGCGTGATTTTTATATACTTACGTATGGTTTGTAGCTCCAATTTAGTTTCATATCTTTGCACCATAGTTTTTACACTTTCAAAACACACAACTCGACACTGTAGACAATATTTTCGTAATAAATTATATTGACAGCACTGAGGTCTTCCCTTTGTTGCCGTTGCTATGAGACTCAATGAAATTACACCAATTGCCCGAATTTGAACGCCTCACTTTTGAAGTGCTAGTGCGATATCTACGTCGTATTTGTATAATACATATATATCATTGATGACAACAATGTTGTAAAAACTAGAGCAAGGAGAAAATCAAAAGTGTTTTTCCTTCGAATCCCCAAGTTTTTAAAAGTTATTTATTAAATTGTATTATAATAATTTGAGTGTATTTTGAAACGTAAACAGCTGAAGCCGACATCTGTATGGGGAGTGGACATGCCCCTTTAGTTATTATATGTCTAAAATGATTTTGATTGAAATTAAATAGCACTAAACATTTCCTTTTTCCTATTTCAAACAATCTGTGCATGTTCAACAAATAGCTTGTTTACTTAATACTGTGAAGGTTGCCGTTGGGCGTGAGTACGTAGTTTAAAGTAGCTGAAAACCGTGCTCTACTCGCAAGGCAGACTCATGTGTAAAGACTAGACAAACTCACCTTTTACTTTATTCTGGCTATACTTTATACATGCCTACTCATAATTCCTAAATAGCCAATTTTTATCAGCGTGAAATATTTATAATCTTGATCGGTAAAAAAACTTGACCTTTAGTCAGTGAATTGCAAGCCACTCGATGCGTACTTTGTACTCTGAACATTGCAGACCGCAAAACTAAGATAAATTACTTAATGTGAGCTTTAAAATTTACTTACCCGTCTGTTGAAGCTGTCACAATAGCCACCTTCCCCTGTAACCTTCCACTATGGCTTTGCCTTGCAGCGGTTGTGTATGGAAATACTTTAGACATATTTAGATTATTTATATGTAAAAAATTGCGAAGCATTACTGTTTTAAATATCAGACCCTGTACTTGACTTTACTGTAGTCTGTCACTGATAGGTAATATGTATTTAATATCAGATAAAATATATTAATTACCTACTTATGTACTTTTGTTTAGGTTTTCTTCAAACCACAGCGAAGTTTGTAATGCTTTCTTTAAACTGTCACAATCATGTCACAATACTTTTTATTCGCTAGTGTACCTACTATGCGGTTCAATTAAGAATAGGACTGACCATGGACGTAGCATCAAATGGACTCGACATTCGAGTTCCACCGTAAGGGACAGACATAAAGTAAAGAAAAAAGCAGGGATACCAGGTCATATATTTTCCCATAAATATTTTAACTAAATAAATAAATAGATGCAACATTCAAATTCATAGTCCTGACCCTACAAATGATAATCTTGTGTCGTGGGTATCAGAAACTACGAGAGACTTTTTGGTCTCACTAACACCCCGATTTGAAAAAAATATCAAGTCACTCAAATATTTGTCTCTTCTTGAGCTGGTATCGAAACCGCGGCCTCACTTTTACATCTGGCGTCTAACCAGCTGCGATGAATGATGCGGATGAAGGGCGTCAGTATTAAACAACGTGACGTTTTGCAATATTTTCACAAAGGTTAGAAAGCATAAAAGGAAAATTGGCCTTGTATAATTATTAATACTTATATCATTTACGTAACTCGAATAATACACAGCTAGTAATGATAATATATACATAGAAACAAAACCTGGCGAGTGTTCTATAAATTATAGAAGATCAGAGAGTTCATAGTAACGTAACTACTAAGGATAGAATAACATCCTACTTTATTTTATTTATTTATTTTAAGAAAGCTTACAAACAAGTGTTTACAATATACTTAATATTTCCATAAATTAAGTTCCTAAAAACAAGTTTCTACAAACGAATCGTAAATAACAAAGGTACAGAAAACCTATTGATATTGACCTAAACATTTCTCAAATGTAACAAAATGGAAAAAAATATACCTACATATTTTTTCTTTTCTATATCTTAATTAAAATAAAATGATATAGCAAAGTATTGAATGTGTAATAATACAGCGCTTGTACATTTTTTTAATCATCTGGCTTTTTTTCCTGGAATATTGATTTTTCAAAAATACATTTATGCACTTTTTGTTTTCATCCACTTTATTGCATTGACTTTAAGTTTTGGCACTCAAAGTCTGTAAGTTGTAAACATAAAATCTTTGTTTTTGTTGACGAACACGACTGTTTGTGTCTAAAATAAAATAAATAAAAAATAAAGAAGTATTAAGCTTGGTGGATTGAGTGCATTTTTGTAATTTTTTCGAATACAGACTTCAAATTTGAAAAATATAACTTTACTGACTTCGAAACTACATTTTATAATTTATAGATTATGCATGTTGTAGCTTCACTTAATACACAGGAGGACAATTTATGAAGACAGGCTGCCGGGAGACTGATTATAAAAGAGGTTTCATTCATTTTCGTCTCAAGGATGAATACTCTGGATTTTTATTATTTATATTAAATAGATTATAGTTTACCTTTATTTCGAGTGGCGGGAGAGAAAATGGTTTTAAGAAAGTTATAATATGCTTAGTCTTCTGAATGCAATTTTTGAACGAGTGTGTTTACCCAGCTGTCAAATTTTCCGTCACATCCTATTAATTTGATCCACAAAACACGCGAAGGTAAACCTTTTGAAAAGCTGAAATAAAATGAATGATGGTTTAATTTACCATAAAACCAGGAAATGCAAATTGTTATAAGCTGGTATCCCGAAACATAATATAATCCAACTAATTTAAAATCATGTACAAAATGGCGTCCTCTTCGAGTAGTATACAGATTGTCATAATAAACAAAGTCAAGTTAATTTGGTCGGATAATACTTTTAAAATACGTATTTTTTATGCAAATATAATCCTATTTTTCAATGTATTTTATGAAATACTAATTGCAGATGTTAGTAATAATGAACGTCTACATTTATTTTTACCAATACACAAAATAAAATGCACTTACCAGTGAGAGGTTATATTTTCATATTATCGTTTAGATCGGCTATCACAGCCAATAATAAAGCAGCACACCATATCTTTTGTCTTATAATCAGTTTCAACACTCTTTTACATACATTTTGACCGCAAATATTCGTAAAATACTCAGTAATTCAAGTTTATAACAAACCGCACGTCTTATTTGTTTGGTTACACTCAGTGTTCCCCTACAAAATTATGTGAAACTATGACAAGGACCGCAAATTGTGTTTTGTCACTTTCATTTTTTAAGGTTTATGCATAAGTCTAAGTGAGATGGATTATATATGTCAAATGCATGTCAAGTCTATTGATACTACGTCTATGGGGCTGACCCAATGATAAAAGAATTATAATCTTTAATCATTGGGCTGACCCTGCGCCATATTGGTTCGTAGTAGCTGTCAAATCGCACAATTTCGGTAGGGTGAGCAAAACAAGATTTCTTAAAATAATATTTTTGTTGTTTAAAAAAAAAATTTAATATTTAATAATTCGTAAAAAAATTAATGAATGAATAATGTCGTGTTATAGTTACTCTCTGGCGAATAATTGCATATGAAGTAAATAAAAAATTAAAAAAATATACTTTTTTAAGCTATTTATGACTAAACATTCTTGTTTATGTGTCCATATAACATTTTGTAATTGTTTCAATTTATTTAGTTAATTTATGTTCAAGAAACTAAACTATGTGAAAAAAAATATAATTGATGCGTAAATATTTTTTTGTTGCTAACCATACTTTTCGTGTGATATTTGACAACTAAGGTCATTGACGTTCCTATTCTTATTTGAAACGGATAGTAGTACATAATATCTCCGTATGCGACTGAACCAAGAAGCTTATACCCAAATGGAGATTGCATTCCGTATATAAAAGTGAAGCACAAAAATTTGACCTTGAATGACGTTGCTACTGCTTGCTATCCTTTTCTTTCGAGTGACAATGAATGAAAATGACTTTTTGTTCATTCATTGTCACTCGAAAGAAAAGGATAGCAAGCAGTAGCAACATCATTCAATGTCTTGTGCTTCACTTTTATATACGGAATGCAATCTCCATTTGGGTATAAGCTTCTTGGACTGAACAGATACCGATACTATCTATCGTCTATCGAATACCAAGTTGTAAAAGCCGGAGGCCGGAAATGATTTTACGAGCAAGACGAAAGTAGAATAGGTAAGACGAGAAAATGCGATAGTGTCGAGAGCGGATGGACTGTTTATCACGTCAAACTTAGTTTTTGTAGTTAATTGTGTTTCATTTTTACTTACGATTTGGCAGCATGGTCCTCAGTCCTTAGTCAGATTCTTAAGGATAGTTGAAAAAAAATATGTCAAAGTCCTATCAAAATAATTAGCATTTGCTTTTGTTGATCTTTGATAATGTGTTAACTCGATCCTCAGATAATGCTTTTTAATTAATGGTATTAATCAACAATTATGTAAACAAAAGATACAGGAAATTAGAAAAAAGTGTAAATCTTAGCCAAAATGAAATACTAATGAAATGGCGGCAATATTTCGAAGAATATGTTTTAAATATACGAAGTGCATAGTGTTAACAGTTTTATTTGCATTTTTCGTACAAATATTGATTGCACTTACATTTTTCCCTTCAATTAATGACAATCTATTGAAACGAAATGGTTACGTATCATTTTCACGGCAAGATGTTGGCGAAGTTTCGGCTAGGAAAAATTACTACGGATTCAGCGATGATGAAGATTTACCTGTCAATAACAAAATACCTAAACCTGGATCTGTTTTGCGATTAGAAGAACTGGATTTTAAGCCGGTATGTGAAATAAAGAGCAGAGAAGCGATATCAGCAATACATAGAGCGAAAACGCAGAACTGTAAACAACAAATAGTTAATAAAACATGTCTTATACAAGCCGGAAATTTTTACCCCAAGGTATTACCGAATAATTGCCCTCGCAATGAAAATACATACGCCAAACATCTAGGTTGCTATGTAGATGAAAAGAAAATGAGATTGCTTTCAGGTTTTTATGGGAATTATGCAAGCACTAACTCCCCTGAAACATGTTTATATATTTGTGTTCAAGCAGGCTTTCCATATGCTGGTGTACAATATGGGTAAGTAAACTATCAACATATATATACTGAACACAAGAGGGTTTCTAAAGATTTAAAATAACTATACAATTTACAATATTATAAAGAATGCCTTAATTGTCTTGATTAGGTAGTGTGCTACCACAAAATAAACTATAATATCACTGCCAATTACCATTCCAAATTTGTTTTATCAATGAAAAATTAATGTTTTATCAATAAATAATAAATTTGCTTCTGTAAATCTATGTCAAACCATCGATATCAATGTTACACTAGATAAGACGTTCATTGTAACAAACGTGTCCCACCCAAGTGCAGTGCATACACCGCACACAAATCAGTCTGCCGCGTGACTGCTACTGACAGCCATGCAGCAGTATGCTTCTTTGTATAAACTTTTATAAGTTATTTTGATGTGTTCCCATCAAACCGACATCAAAATTTTCTGAAGTTACAATATAATTAAAGAATACGACGTAAGTGATATAATATTGTAGAATAATGCCGATAATACAGATCTTTTATTTATTATTGGATTAAATATATTTTAAAGCTCATTAAAATACAAGGTGAACTCCTTAATCATATGTCTCATTTCCGCGCATAAAAATTGCCCGTCGAGTGAGAGAGACGAACTATATAAGATATAAATTATTCAAGACATTCATATCAGTCGACCAAATAGGTATAAACTATTCGAATACATTACAAATACAAATATGTAGGAAGAATGTAGTTGCAAATTGATTTCAGTATTTTATTTTAATCCCATCAAAAACATCCTGTAAAAAAATTCCAAGTCTCGCAGCTCAGGTTTTCTACCGCAAAAAGTTGTGAGATGCATATTATACCAAGTCGATTAATGTATTGTCCTTAAGGGACCTTCTATATAAAGTTATTACGTTAAGTATTACCATATCAATATTAAAAATTCTTTACGTTTTAAATAAATGGATCGACTTGGCCATCGCATGAAAACATAATGTATCATACAATTTATACATAATGCTGCTGGCCAAGTCGATCTATTTATTTAAAACGTAAAGAATTTTTAATATTGATATGGTAATACTTAACGTAATAACTTTATATAGAAGGTCCCTTAAGGACAATAAATTAATCGACTTGGTATAATATGCATCTCACAACTTTTTGCGGTAGAAAACCTGAGCTGCGAGACTTTTAATTTTTTTACAGGATGTTTTTGATGGCATCTCACGTCTTTTTGTAGAGTCCTACTTTTTTCCTTTTCAGTACTTCTTACTTCTAGAATATCACTAACGATTTTTCTTAAAGCCTCTGTCTTATGGATTTTTCTTATTTTTGTAGGCATCAATTTATCACAAGCATAGCGGATTTGATTATTAATGTTCTTTCTTTCATTGTAATTGATATTTTCGAGCTATTTAGTCTATTTATTTGCAAGGGAATGTGACATGCTGAATACACCATTTCCTTCTCTATATCCCCTCCTGTTATGCTTCATTTATATAGATATCTATCTACAACTATTATTCCATTATATACGGGTACAATGATTCATTAACTGCAAATGTAACTTTGTAATCCTATACATTTATATGGGATTACAAAATTATCCGCACCGCCGCTCATGCCTGTCAAGGTTAAAATAGTAATACAAATTGCCCTTAGTGCGACCGAAATGACCATATTTAACGGATTTCTAATGCATCCAAACGTGCCACGTCATGTCAACTACTAGTTGACACGGGAAATATACGCTTAATATACACTTTTATACCATGTCAACTACTAGTTGACATGGTATAAAAGTCAACTACTAGTTGACATGGAGCACTCATAGGGTTATTCACGCAGTTGGTCTAACTAGAAAACTAGACACAAATTATGAAATGTTTGAATTTTCCCTTACTTTAGTCACTAAACACTAATTATATTCTAAATTTGAAGGTTCTATGTCTGGTAGAAGTGCCTTAGACTTTTGATGATTGGTCAGTCAGTGAGTGACAAAATTAAGAAAGTTTGACTAGTTACAATTCTTAAACTACTGGTTCAAATTGAAGAAATTTTAAATATACCGTGTTTACACAATGCCTGCTTAGTAACTGAAAATTCAGGCTTCATGCTTTAGCCACAACGAAGTTATAGGGGGCTGAAAATGGTCTGAATTGCTTCGAGAAAAGGATGTTACGGCCTATAGCTCGACTTGGACGGGGGCTCGGCCGCTCCCCAGATTATATGTTGTTAATTAATAACGCAAAATATGTTTTGTATGTATGTTTTGAAACAGTGGATAGTATTTAGACGCTATTTCTTAATATGAATTACTTAATGGACTATTCGAACCCATATTGAAGACTAATATCATTTAAAATTGTTTTATATTCTTACGCGTCGGTTACGAAAAAAGGAGATCTCTATAATATTTGTCCAGAATTATTGAAACGGATATAAGTGGCTACCATGAGAACATACCTATATTTGTTCAATTCATTTTCGAAATGAAGATTTCAGATATTCCAAATGTGGTAGTCATTTTTGAAAAGTTCTGTTGTACCTTTCCTTCTGTCTAGTAGTCTCGAAAATAGTTTATCAGCTTGTTAAAAATTCATAAATGATATTATAATAAATGTCAGACTGATTGTACACTGATTGACTGATTGTCAGACTTGTATACTTGTAAGAATATTTAATTTAATTTACATCATTCCATGAATTATTCGCGTAAATAAAAAATATTATTGCTATGACGGTATTGATACTTAGGCAGTATCTTAGAAAAAGCTATTATTGACATGAACTGTCTTGTCTCTCTAATAATCTTTGATCATAATTTGTAATATTCAAGTAAACGTAAGAAAGAAAGAAAGAAAACAAATATGGGACAAATAGTTTCTATGACGCGCCTCGTCTATCGGTAGAATATAAGTCAATGTCAACCCTTAACTGCCTTATATTGAGTACAGGAATCCTGTTCAATCTATGTATATTCTGATTGTCTGGCCATAATTCACAATGCAGGCCTAGTTGTGTTGGCTCCTACAAAGTAATAAAGTTCATTTATATCAATTTGGGTCATTGTGCTGGGTACTTATACTTTTTTAATTGCCATTCTTCCAAGAAACTCACACAGTTCTCAGTAAAAAAACAGCCTGTACCCAAGAAATGTTTACATATGATTTAATTTATTTTTTATTTCATGTTAATTCTTAATTCCGCTATCTTTAACAGATCTGAGTGTTTCTGCGGTGAAACAGCTCCTCCAGTGTCAGCAAAACTTCCAGATGAGTCATGTGATATGAAATGTCCTGCTGATCCATCCAAAATGTGTGGCGGCTACTTTACAATGAACATATTTGAAACTGGTTTAACAAGTAAGATTATATTAATCTTCTTCTGTCTGACCTAATGCCACACTACATACAGTCTCAGACTCTCGTTAATTCGAAACTCGAGAGGCTCTTAAAGTATTACGAATTATCGAGTGTTTTAAATATCCAATGGTTCGAAATTTACGAGAGACACTATAAAATTATTATTCAATCAATAGCAATCGTCAAACATATATACTTGGTCTTTCTCTCTCTGCAACTTTGAATTGTCGAGTGTTAGAAACCGTTGAGTTCTAATTAACGCGTCGTTTTGTAAGACCGTAAAGTGTCTAATCGTTTCTGAAACTGACAATGAGTCTATGTGACTGTTAGATGTATTTATTATAACTGAAAATACACATCATAAGCCCCATTAAGGAATTTTCAAATAAACACGAATTACAGAATAATTGGAGAATATTGTTTTAATTCTTACCATATTCAAGTTACATAAAATGTTTTGTTTCTCAGAATTTGTTGCCAGAATACCGAACACTTCAAATGATCAGGAAGAACCAGTCAGAATTGTTTTCTTATTGACTCTAAATGGCCGAGCATTGCGACAAGTGCATAGATTGATAAACGCTCTCTACCGGGCTAACCATTACTTTTATATACATGTGGATAAGGTAATTTTGTACATTTATTTTCATAAAAAATTAGAAGATAAATAAGCGTAATTTTCCATCCATCTATAAGAAGTATATTGGGGGAGGCCTTTGGTCAGCAGTGGATTTCAATTGGTTAAAGAGAGAGAAAAAAATTGTGTATATTTGTACTTACATTATTTGTTGCTCATATACATATAAAACAAGCAATTTTAATTTTCTAATAACAGTCTTTTATACCATTGGAAACGAAGACGTTGCCATTGTCAAATCATCAATTATATTTAATATTGATAAGGAAGTTGCCAGGCTTCACTTATTCCTCTCGAAACCTACCGAGTATGTTCTGAATTATATTGGTCATCAATATAACTAGATTTGAAAATGGGTCATATTAAGCGGTTGGTAAGTGCGTGGTGGCCAGTTGGTAAATGAACTAGGCGCGGCTGCCAGCATGTTCACGTTGGTCGCGGGTTTGAATCACAGGGCACACCTCTGACTTTTTAGTCACGTGTGTATTGATAGTAAATTACCACGCACTAAAACGGTGAAGGAAAACATCGTGAGGAAACCTGCAAACCATAGCGATTTATAAAAAATTGTATGGTATGTAAGTCCGCCAATCCGCACTAGGCCAGCGTGGTGTACTATATGGCCTAACCACTCTCAACCGTACTGTCGATTGTAGAGGAGGCTCGTGCCCTGCAGTGGGACGTACTATGTAGGTTGATACAGAATCGATTGGTCCAAGTATAATAAATAGATTCTACTGTATTCATATTTGAGAATCTACAGTATGTATTCAATCATTCAAATTTTTATTTGTTCCAGCGTCAAGATTATCTGCATAGAAAATTATCTGTGCTCGAGAAGACATTACCCAATATTAAATTAGCAACCAAGAGGTACTCCACTATATGGGGCGGTGCTTCATTGTTAACAATGCTCCTAGCTTCAATGAAAGACTTCATGGATCTAAACTGGAAATGGGATTTCGTAATTAATTTGAGTGAAAGTGATTTTCCTATAAAATCATTGGAAAGCTTAGAAAAATTTCTCACTGCAAATAAAGGGCTCAATTTCGTGAAATCTCATGGTCGTGAAGTTCAAAGATTTATTAAAAAGCAAGGGTTAGATAAAACCTTCATTGAATGCGAGACGCACATGTGGCGCGTGGGCGAACGGAAATTACCGAACGGTATCGTAATTGATGGTGGCAGCGACTGGATCGCATTGTCGCCAGAATTTGTATCCTATGTAGTTGGAAAAAAAGATGAACTGTTGACTGGATTGAGTGTTATATTTGAACACACATTACTCCCAGCGGAATCATTTTTTCACACAGCTCTAAGAAACTCTCATTTTTGTAATACTTATGTTGATAACAACCTTCATGTCACCAACTGGAAACGAAAGTTGGGATGTAAATGTCAATATAAACACGTCGTTGATTGGTGTGGTTGTTCCCCCAACGACTTCAGAACGGAAGACTGGCCTAGAATACAAAATACACAAGACCGTCAATTATTTTTTGCTCGAAAATTCGAACCCATCATTAACCAAGAAATCATAAATCGAGTTGAACAGTTCATAGGATTTAATGATCATTATTTGCTTAATAATTTAGAAGGTTATTGGCAAAGCTTATACAATATTGATGATTTTACTGCAAATACTGATGACACATTTTTGACTCATGCCGAGAGCATTGCACGCCACAATGCAAAAATTCTGTCGGCCGAAGAATGCTTTATTGAACCTGATGTTATAGTGGAAATAAGCTCTTATAGCCACTCTGATATCTACAAGGGAAATTTAATATTGCATAAAGCACTAACAAAAGCCAATACTGTGATATTGTTGGAAACATGGTATAAACCAAGAAAACACTTGGAATTAAACTTTGAAAACCGTTACGTAGATGATATAAAAATCTTTAAAGTTAGCTCAGAATATGACCAAAAAGAAATGATGTTCAGAAATCTCGCAAATATATTAGGACCATTGTCAGAACCTATTCTTCTATATCAATTTTCTCCTAACGCAGAAAAAAAAATTGATAATCTCACCGCTATTTGGTTAGATCCATCGGGAGTCATTGCTGATGTCAATGGTATTTATGTTGATGAAAATAATTTGACAAATTTCATAAAACCTAGTTTGAAAACGCCTCTACTACCTGGCATATGGAAAGTAGGTTTATTTGACCAGAAGCATTTGATAGCATCTACAAAATTTTTAATCACGCCACTAGCGTATTTGTCAGGAAAAGAACTTTCTCATCAAGAAGCAAGCATTATTCACAGTGGTTCACAAAATTCTTATAAAAATTACTCAACCATAAAAGCAGATGACTTTTTGCCAGACCAAGAGGAAAGTATATTACTTCAAAAAATATCTCATTCAAATATTAAAAGAACAAATGAAGACTTAAAAGACTGGATAGATGCATTAAGTGTAGAATTTTATAATGTTTTAGGTTCTTGTGTAGTCTCTGATAGCAAAATAAAAGAAAAAATAGTCTGTGGCAGTCACGTTTTTGAATATTGTGAGTCGAGTCCATGGAGTTCACTATCACCAGATCCCAAAGGAGCTGTAGGTAAACTAAACCAAATAACGGGACGAATGGAGCGAGTATGACACAAATTTCTGCTTGAGTTATTTAATAAATATGGTCCTGTAAATAATGTAGATTTAAGGTGAAGAATATGAATATTTTATTTGTATAATGAAATATTGGAAATAAAACTAAATGTAAGCTGTTATATGGTTAATTATTATGATTGTTGATGAACAATGTAGTGATTGTTAATTATTACATTGTTCCTACGGACTAAATATAGGTACTTACTGTATCTGTCTCATCTCATATCCGCCTCACAGCAGAGACCGCGATTGAGAGAGGTTATACATACAGTCCACAGAATACATTAATATGAATACAGTCGGCCACGCAAACCTAGTGTGGGTAGGCGGACTTTACATACCTACTATAGAAATTCCAACGAATCACTATTGTTCGCAGGTTTTCTCACGATATTTCCTTCACCGTTATAGTGCGGGGTAGTTGACTATCAAAACGCGCATGACTCCGAAAAGTCAGAGATTTGGCCTGGAATTTGAATCCGTGACAACCGTGAACATGTGGGAAGCCGCATCTAGTCCGGCATCAACAGGCCACCACGAAAAGTCTGACATTGGGCAATCGGGTTAAAGAAAGTGGATGGCTAAATCCAAATTTTTACAAAATACTATCATCAGAATTGGGCGATTGCTTTCGAGTATTTATCGCTATTCCTCTTATTTTAGAAATAGGTCATCAGCGCTCATTTGAAAAAATTATCTATCTACATGATATCGCTTCAGTTATATTTACAAAATTGTGAATATAAATAATTTATATTAAAGCTCTTTATTACAAACGAAACATAATAGAGTCCAACAAATTTGGATGAACAGCATCACGGGGGTGAAATAAGGGATGTAATATTGTATGGGAATTCAAACTGCTGAAAGGTTTCAGCAGTTTGAACTTGTTACCTACTACTTTAACTGATGCTTCCACTAGTGTTAGTGGTCTATTCTTTGCTTCCACCGTTACAAAAGTAATTTAGTAGGTATATATTTTTGCTAATGGAGTAAAATTTAATTTGAAGTCTTAAATCGAATATTATGACCACTAAAGCTATGACAAAATAAAATATATTTTATTTGCTCAGCACTTTAATGTAAAAGAAAAATAACGGCGTGTAACATTTTTGGAAAAACAGCATTTTACATCCTTGTCCTTACTAATACATATTATAAAGGTGAAAGTTTGTTACCCTTTCACGCAAAAACAGTTTAACCAATTTTGATGACATTTGGTATTTCATAGGTACTTATAGTGATAGCTGACACCCTGGAATAAAACATTGGTTACATTTTATCCCAAAAAAATGTAGTGTTCCCGTAGGATAATTCAGGAAATTAAATATAAATGTTTGGTACTCTTAAATTCGAATGGGTGGCACAGGATTATAGTCGACGGTGCATGGGAAATATAGTTAGTACGCCAAATAATATGTTGTTGATGTGTACCTACTGGGCTCAAAAGCTATCTGCACCCGGGTGAAACCGGGCCCGACCGCTAATACATACATAAACTCACGCTTTTTTTCAAGAAGGGATAGGCAGAGGTGCTGGTAGTAACCTGTACACCTATGTTTTGCATTATGTGTTTCGTCCCACGATGTGATAGGGGCGAGTCTATCGCCATATTGGGCACAAATTCCTGACTTCAGGCTGATAATGAATTGAAAATTCCACTAAAACTTCGCCCGACCCGATATTCGAACTCGAAACCTCAGTTTTGTAATCATACCGTTGTACAGCTACGCCACCGAGGCAGTAAAAACCAGCATTGTGGAATAAAATAAGGGAAGAAAAATATTGTATTGCTGTCAAAAATTCATAAGGCATGGATTGGATTTGGGTATGGAGAGATGGGATAGAATAGAGTGGGAGGACGAGATAGGGATTGGATAGCCGACAGATTTCATTTGATAGTAGGTATAGGACAAAATACAAATTAGTGCGTGGTGGCCTGTTGGTAAACGGACTAGACGCGACTGCCAACATGTTCACGGTGGTCGCGGGTTCGAATCCCAGGGCACACCTCTGACTTTTCGGAGTCCTGTGTGTATTGATAGTCAATCACCACGCACTAAAACGGTGAAGGAAAACATCGTGAGGAAACCTGCATACCATAGCGATTTATAAAAATTCTATGGTATGCAAGTCCACCAACCCGCACTAGGCCAGCGTGGTGGACTATATGGCCTAACCACCCTCAATCGGTAGTCGATTGTAGAGGAGGCCCGTGCCCTGCAGTGGGACGTATATGGGCTGATACAGATAGGACAAAATGTGAAGGCATGGGATGAGACGGGATGGGTAATGAAGAGAACTGATAGGATGAATCGGGAAGTGACTAGAGATGTGGGATGGGTCGGAACTCGGAATCGAGAAGGTCGGGTTGTGGTAGAAAGAAAAAGGGACAGTGAAATAGTTACGTCAAGTTCAGGTATTTATGAGTTTGTAGGAAAAATAACATATGTAGTGTAGAGTGGATTCGAAAATATTTACACCCAGGCGAACCTAGGACGCGCCGCCAGTAGATATTATATTGGTAACTGAATCTTTTCGCAGTCAAGTGTACCTACAGTATTCATAGACAATCATCATGCACCATAACCACTATACCACGCATCGTTATCGATGACGGACAACATCGTTAGGAAACCTGCATCCCATAGCGATTCGGAAGAATTTCTATGATATGTATAAGTCCGCCAACACGCATTAGGCCAGCGTGATGGACTGCACAGGCTAACCCCTCTTATCCGTGGTTTCGGTCGTAGAGGAAGCCCGTGCCCTGCAATGGGACGTTTATGGGCTTATACAAAACAGGTAACAGGTAGCTTGCTTTACATTTTACAATTATTTATTAGAGAAAATTTATTTAATTATTATTGATTTTTTTAACATCATGTTGATTCCACGATTCGTATTTCAAGCTAAAGTAGGCGGGTGCAATAAATACACATATTAACGTTGATTTTACAACTCTTAGATTTTTTATGCAGTTGTAATGAGTTATTTTTTGTGGAAGAAATAAGAGATAGGGTCTTATAGTGAAAATGAAAAAATATGAATGCGAAAATAATTTTATTTCAAAAGTCAAACATATTCTTAATCGTTAGTTTTTCATTTGTAGAATTTGCTGTGTTGCGATTTTTACTAAAGCATTGAAATCTTCGTGTATGTGTGAGCGCCAAAACTTACATCTACCCCATACAATCGCTGGATAATTAGGAGAAGAAATGCCTTGAAAGATTCTGGCAATACTTCTACCTGTAAATGTACAATCTTTGTATGAAGATATTAAAGCCCGCACATCAGAAATTACTCGTTCCACATCTACAGCCCTTTCTTGTAGCACAATGTGCTCTGGCAATGTGTTCTCTCTTTGAAAATAGTTTCGAATTGTAGATTTCAGCTTATTAGATTTTTCTAAATTCATAGTTGAATAATCTATGGAACAACTCGCCAGCTGTTTAAAAGCCTCGTTACATTCTTCTAATTGATATAGTTTTGTTTTTTCTTGAAACAATACTGATTCGTGCAATTCATCCAATACACTATCAAGTTCTGCACTTGTCAAGTCTCCTCTAGATTTAATTCTAAATCCAAGCGTATTAAATTCTACTTTTAAATGAGATCTTTTGCTTGAACCTGCTTCTGTTATCCATTCTAAATTTTTTAATTGATATTTAGACATGCCACTCTCCCATCCTATAGCTGCAGCAACTTCAATAACATTAAATTCTATTACGCTTTTGTTTGTAACTGTTGGTTCTTTTTTACTTTCAATTAAAATTGCCATTGCCAGAGGCAGGCAAGTTTTGGCAGCCTGGAGTATCTTTGAGGGACCTCCATATGAAGAAATTTTACACATTGTATAAGCATTATTAAGTACCTTAATATAGCTTTTGGCATGAAGTTCTACATAGCATAACAAAGTAGCAATATTTTCGGAGGGTAAATCTAATTCTTCCACAGTGGCATCTATAGGGATTCCAACTTCATGGCCTTTACATTGATTGCTAGAAAGTTTTTTAGTAAATTCTGTTGGACGTGAAATACATTCGCATGGAATAAACACTTTTTGTAATAGTTTTCTGATAGTAGGCCTGTCAATAGAGTTTGCATAAATATGTTTTAAAAGTTCACTTTTATCATTATTAGTGTTATTCATCAGCACATGACAAAATGCAAGTTGTCCATCACGTCCAGCTCTTCCTACTTCTTGGACGTATGATTCAAAGCTACTTGGCATATTGTAATGTATTATACATCTGATATCTGATTTATCGATTCCCATGCCAAAAGCAACAGTTGCAACAATAATTCTCAATGTACCGTTTATAAAATGATTTTGAATTTTTTTTCTTTGAGCAGCTGACATGCCAGCATGATAAGCTTCAGCTATGTAAGACATTCTTTTACGTTTTTTACTTAGTTTTTCCATATTAATTTTTCCAACTTCTTGAAGGCTTGATCGCAACATAGCCGCTACTCTTTCACATTCATCTCTTCTAATGCAATACACAATAATTGACTGGAAAGAACAAATTCTTTCAGAATTCAGAAAGGATATCAGTCCTTTGTCTTTGTCATTTTCAAACGATACTGACAAACACAGATTATCAGGCAGCGTAGGATTAGTGATAACTCCATCAATACCATCAGGAACATTTAAATGTCTAATTATACTTTTAATGGTAGTTTGAGATGCTGTTGCAGTTAGTCCTAGTATACACTTGACATTTAATTTTTCTCGTAATACACGGCTAATCATTAAGTAGCTGGGCCTGAAATTATGACTCCACTGGGAGACACAATGAGCTTCATCTATGCAGGCAAATGCAATTTTAGGTAATGATTTAAATAAACCTGCAAACCCACTGGATGAATCTCCAGATATTAAAGCTTCTGGAGAAATTAACAGAATATTAATAAGCCCATCTTTCAAGCACTGTATAATTTTACGTCTCTGAGTAGGAGGTTGATTTGTATGTAAGCAACCTGCTTTCAAAAATTCTGGCATATTTAACACTTGATCTTCCATTAATGATACAAGTGGTGAAATAACTAATGTTATACATTTATAGTGTTGACTGTAAATGTATGCAGGCAGTTGATAGCAAAGAGATTTTCCACCTCCTGTAGACAATATAAGAAGAGTTGACATACCACACAACACACGCTTTATAGCTTCTTCTTGTCCAGATCTAAATGACTTATGCCCAAATTTGATTAAAACATCTAAAAGATCTGCTATGGGTACTTCCTGATGATTTGTGTAAATGGGCTTTATGTCTGTATTACAACTATCATTTGTTTCTTCTAATAAATTTAAAAAGGAATCTGGTATTTGGCTGGGTTGATATGTAATGTTTAATTGCTCTGAAAGTGACTGTGTGTTATGACTTTCCTCTGAAACAAATTTTTGCATATCATCTAATGTTGGTAAGTCATTTTCATCATAGTTTTCCAATGGCAATAAAGATTCTCCTTTATGAGCAGTACAATATCGAGACATGTGACCAGAACCTCCACACTTAAAACATGATAATTTACCAGATTCAGGAAATTCCATACCCCCATGTAGAGCTTTTTTGTTTTTCCATTGTTGTTTTTTATATTTTGAAAAATTAATGCCTTTCTTTCCCCTAACAAATATTTTTTTTTCTATATTGATTTTGACAAAGTTCTCATTTAAAGTTCCCATCCTTATTTTATTAGTTATTGCATCATTTGCAGTACTTTCAACAGATTTATTAAGTGTGTCAGATTTTGATGTGACCTCAGATGAATTTATAATATTTGATATCTGTGAATGTCGTGGAATGATATCATTTTCCAAACCAAACGGAACATATTCTTTTATATCAGGTGGTAATTCTTCTGCACCATTGGTACTTGTTTTTTCCTGCTTTTTCCTTTTCTGTTTGCTATTCAGATTTTTATTAGCAGAATCTTTATTATCATCTATATTATCATTATTATTTATGACTTCATTATGTCTCTTGTCATTCTCAGAATCACAGACCTTTTCAATTTTCCTCTTTTTTAGTGCTGGTTTTAACTTACTTATGGCAATATCATCTTCAGAGTCACTGTTTTCTACAACATCTGATGGTTTCTCAAGTGGGATATCTATATTTCTAATTCCAAATGTTTTTAATGCATTGTTCTTATTTCCATCTTGTTCTGGTTCATCAATTTCTATGCCAGTTGTTCTTTTCAACCATGCTGTATCTATCTGTCGTACACACTGAGTGTTCTTTGGGTTATTCAAATTAACTAATGGCAGTGTAAATACAATATCAGTATCATTTGAAATTGTATTTGGTTCATTGCAAGTGCTATTTTTTGAAATTGAATTATTAGTACAGTTTTCTTCAATACATTTTTGGTGATTATCAAATGAGACTGGCTGTGATTTCTGTATGCCCAACTTTCTTGGATTTCTCAGGGAAAACTTCCTATTATGGAACAACTTTTTTGATAGATTTTCAGTAAATGGATGAAGTTCCATAGTAGTGTGCTGCTCATTAACTTCAGACAGTAGTTTATCCAATTCTTGACCACTAGGAAGGCTAGGCATATTTTTTTCTGGAGTTAGGTTGGTGGTTTCTAAACCTATTTCCATAAAAGCAGGGTCTGCCTGTTCTTCCAAAGTGTCGTCAATGTCGCACATAGAAAGCGAATTTTCCAATGCAGTACTTTTGAGTTGGAAGTATTTTTTGTATGCATATTTAATTTTAGAAGGGGCTTCCTTTATATCAAATTTCGAAGGCGTACGTGAATGCTTTGTTTTGAATTCTTTCTCCCACGATTTTACTATCAGTTTGCACTTGCGATATGCTTTATCATTCTTTATAGATTCTATTACATCCATATTGTGTATGTCATACGTGTTACAAGATTGTAATATTAAAAATATTTAAAGAAGCTTACTTTCGAAACCAAAAACTGTAGCGCCGAGCGCGCCTTTTAATATCCGTCAAATCACAAATGTCATTTCATTCGTTTTTTCTAGTCGTTCCGAAAGCAACCAGCTAAGGTCAAAGACCATGCTGCCAAGTCATAAGTGCCATTTCTTGATTGTGAAAATAAATGGAAAAATAATTGAATATTTGAATTCCTGAGCTTTATTGGAGGCATCTTAAAATCCATTTAATCCTATTAAATTCTCAATGAATTTGCTAATAAAGTCAAATTCCGTAGGAAGTATGTAAAGACAAATTCATTCACATTAGAGATCAATTATAATGGTTGCCATTTCGAAAGAAAGAGTCCAGAATTATTATTCAAAGCTACTTACTATGTTTACCTACAAATAAAAAATTGAAAAGCGCGGGAAACTTTGTACTTGGTGGACGTGTTTTTTCAATTGATTATTTCAATATTTCTATCAGTGGAGTATTGTATACTGGGTATCTCAAGACTGCTACCGAAAACGAAGCCGGGTTGTAGTTTTAGTGGCTACAAACACAATGCAATTAAAAATTTCGCATAGAAACGGGACAATTATTTTTTATGATTTTTTAAATATCGTAATTTTTGGATGGTAAATCCTATGTTTTTGCTAAAATAATAATTTAAACTCTTTTATACCTTAGATTACTTATAAATAAAAGGGTATACACTATTATTATAGGAAAAAAAAATTTACCACCCAAATATGGCCAAAGGAAAAAAATAACAAAAAAAAATTGACGCTTTTTTTTTTGCAACTTTTTCTGTTGCATTGTGTCTGAAGTCGTTTAAACTACCACCCGGCTTCGTTTTCGGTAGCAGTCTTGATATACCCTGTATATTTGTAGTATAGTTCATTTCATAGTAGTAGTAGATACATTTTCATCGTTTTAGGTAAGTGTTTGTAAATAATTACAACCTATGCGTTAAAAATGTAACCTTTGTAATTTTGTGCCAAATAAAGTTTATTATTATTATTTAATTAGAGCCGATTAGTCCATAATGAATGATCCGCCTGATCCGGGGGGATTTGTCCCCCCGGCGGGCAGCTTCGTAACAATTACTTCAGAACCATGCTTGCCTAAAGAAAGTTCATATGCCTCTGAGTCGGGCATGGACACAGATGGCTCTTCATCAACTCGGCCGCTAAAAAGAAGTCGTCGACACGTTTGTAAGCTCTGCAATAAAAGGCGGAGAAAACAAGGCTCTAGTGATACTTTTTCTGTATGCAGTTCAGTTCAGTTTTTGTTTTTAATGGCTCTGTCGCAGACTCGACAATTTTGCCAATGTCAAGTGTTGGAAAGCACAGATTAAATAAAAAGCGTATAAATTGGGAAAATAAAAAACGGAACAAAAAATTATAAACTTAATTAATATTGAGAAAACAATAAAACATTGATGAAACTAAAACAACAACACAAAAAAAACATAGCGAAATTATTCACATAAAGAGAAAAAATAACTAACCATTGGTTTTCTGTATGCGGATGTACTGACACTGTTCCTTCGAGTTCATTGTCCATGCAGGCGCAACAGTCATTGAAAATGTAAATAAGACATCTGATTCATCGACATCAAAAATTCCCGCGCAAACGGTGGGAAGGAAATCGTATGACAAGAGTGATATCGCGCCCTTTATAAAACGTTCTAGTTCACGTGCAAAAGAACATTTCGTCTGAAAATGATCCTGCTATTTTGCATCCGCTAGATCCGCTAGCATTCGGAAAGTTCTTAAAACAGAATAATATTAAAAATATTGTTAATGGGAGCGTAAAAAGAATTGGGCGAAACAAAATATCTTTAGCATTTACCTCTCCAATGGATGCTAATTCTTTCATTTGTAATGAAAACCTGATTAAAAATAATTTTAAAGCTTTCATTCCTACTTTTAATGTCACAAGGATGGGTTTAGTAAGAGGAATTCCTGCTGAGTGGTCTCCTGAGGAAGTCATTGAGAACATGTCAGTCCCTGTAGGTTGTGGTCCCATTTTAAAAGTTCGTAGATTAAATTTTAAAGCTTATGAAGAAGGTTCAGTTACATGGAAGCCCTCCCAGACAGTTGTGGTGACTTTTGATGGACAAGTACTCCCAAAAAGAATTTTTATATGTTATAATGCACTACCAGTAGACTTATATATATATCCCACAATTCAATGCTTTAATTGTTGTCGGTTTGGACATACAAAAGTACAGTGCAGATCTAAACCTAGGTGTTACAAGTGTGGGCAAAACCATGCTGGGGAACTATGTGACATAGAGGAGTCTAATGGATCGTGTTGCTTATGTTCAGGGCATCATTATGCTATCAGTAAATTTTGTCCCGAATTTTCGAGACAAAAACAAATAAAAACTCATATGGCCCAAAGTGCGATATCATACATGGAGGCGTCCAAGCTGCTACCACCTGTCACTAAATCTTATGCCGATATATTAACTTCCCCAAATCCCCATATATTAATTCCTCAACTTCACCAACTAAGTCAAATTATAAAAAAACTGTATTTTTGAAGCCCCGTTCTGCTCCTACCGTATCCAAAGGATACAATCAACAAGCTCACAATAAGCTTATCAATAAGTATTCACTGCCTGAACCATCAAATGGATGTGCTCTTTCTCCCAAGAAGGATGGAAATAAAAAAGAAACATTTGATATTAAAGACTTTATTCTATCACTATTTAATCTGTTAACAAAATACAATATATCACCGTCCCACGTTGCCTCTATTCTTGACTATTCTATTCCCACACACAATGGACAATCAGTCCAAAATAATTCAATGGAACTGTCGCAGCATAATTAATAAAAAATCAGATTTAATTTATTTAATTAACAAATATCAGCCTTTTGTATTTGCTTTGTCAGAAACATGGCTAAAACATGGTCATGTTTTGAAAATACAAAAGTACATTACTGTAAGAGAAGACAGACCTGATGGGTATGGTGGTGTTGCCTTACTCATTAGAGACTCTGTCCCTTTCCCCTTTATTTCTTTACCTTCCCATAGCGATCAAATCTCCATTGTAGCTGTAAGTGTAAATAATATTTGTATAGTTTCTATTTATATTTCTCATCCTTCCTCTTCTATTCTCAATGAATTCAATAACCTCCTGAAATTTCTTCCTAGACCTATACTTATTCTTGGTGATCTCAACTGTCACCATCAATCTTGGGGTAGTTCATTATCTAATTCATATGGTGAAGCTCTATTAGAGATATTAGATTCACAAAACTTATGTACATTAAATACAGGTGCCCCTACTCGTTGAAATGACCCCATCCATACTAATCAAAGTGCTGTGGATCTATCTATATGTTCTGCTAATTTGGCATCCTCTCTTTCCTGGTCTCCTCTTTCCTCTTCTTTTGGCAGTGATCATTTCCCTATTAAAATATCTTATCCATTCTTGCATAATATCCCTTTCCAATCTCACAAAAAACCTTATTTGAAATACAAAATACCATCAAGATCTAGTACTCTTTGGGATAATTTTAGAGAAAAGGTAGACAGTCTGATTCAGTCTCTTCCTATTGTAACTGAGGGTAATGAACATGTTTGTGCTGAGGCTTATTCTCATGTATTAACATCAGCAGCTGACAACATCTTACCTCCCAAAAAACATCAGCACATAGAAAAATACCCTTACCTCCCTGGTGGGACTCTGAGTGTTTGGAGGCTGTTAAAAAGCGAAAGAAAGCTGAGCAGATATACAATTATAACATGTCTCCAGAGAATTTTGCTTCTCTTTCATTAATAATTGCTCAAACCCGAAAATTATTTAAAAGAAAGAAAACTGAAGGTTGGCATAACTTCTGCTCTACCATTTCACCAAACACCCATCCTTCAACTGTTTGGCGCAACATCAGACGTTTCAGGTCCTCTCTTTCTCACGTGCCATCTCCTCAAATTTCTCAATCTGTAGCTTGCATCTTTATGGATAAACTTGCTCCACCTTGGGTACTACATAATCCTCTTCACCTCCATCCTCCCTTAATTTCTGAAAATTTAAAATCAATAAATGAATCCCACTCATTATTAAATCTCCCTTTCACAATATTTGAATTAAAAGGTATCATAATGAATATAACGGATTCAGCCCCTGGTATAGACGGCTTTCCTTACTCTTTCTTTTCTCTGGAAAATCAAAATTTATTATCAAATTCACAATATGGCTTTCGTAAAGGCAAAAGTACTTTAGATTGCCTAAGTATCCTTACATCGGACATAAGATTATCTTTCTCGAAAAATTTAAGTACTGTTGCTGTTTTCTTAGACATCAAATCTGCGTATGATAATGTACAAATATCAATTCTACAAAGCAAGTTATATATGACCTCCCCTGGCGTAAAAGCTGGATCCGCCCTTGAATTAAGTTTATATTTACTGAAAATATAATTTTTTTCCTACACAAAAAGTAGGTTTCATCGAATCAAAATCAAAATCAAAATATTCTTTATTCAAATAGTCTTTCACAAGATCTTTTGAATCGTCCTTTTCTGCTACCACCGCTTCGGAACGTGTTGTAGCTGTGAAGAAGAAGCGGCGCAAGAAACTCGAGGCATAACAATTTTTGCACCAATACTAAGTTTATAGTAAAATGGGCAATCTCTTTTGATTATATTGTTATATAGTAGTGAGAATACCAGGTTGCGTATTTTATGACGTATTTTGTGAAATAATCAAAATAAAACAATAACCATTTAGTAATTCGAAAACATTTTTTTTATATAAGGATGGTATACAAGTATGTGAATCATTACTCACAGTTTACAAAACATAAAACTGTACATGTTAATTTAAATAAAATAAACAATATTATTAAGTCATTGAAGAAAAAATTAAACAAATTCCTTAGATATCCAACAACACTATTTTTTTTTTGTGGAAGGTTATTAGATAATTAATAACATAATATTGTTAGGTATTGCTACAATATTCGTAATATAATATATTACAATAGGTTCACATAAGTTAATTTATAAACTATTATTAAATATTTATTTAACTAAAATCAGCTCTTATTTTTCTTGTTCACTGACTCACCATTATAAGAAACGATAATTACTGAACCATATAAATAATATTGATTTTTTACAACAAAAAGCTAATATGTATATATGCTCTGTACATAATACGGAACATTCAGTAGGTAGGTGTTTCAAATACAATTCGTGAAGAATGAAAAAAGTGTATCTTTCTGCCTTGCTCTTCAAATTTTGTGACTATTATTTTCTAAGCAAGACTTAAACTATGCAGGCATACTATGCACATAGGCAACGGTTTCACTGTACCTGTTTGGACTCTTTGATAGTACTAAGGTCAATGAGTGGTGGAAGACGCACACTACCAGATTGTCCGCTATAAAAAAGCCAGTGAAAATAGAATATTTAGTGTAGATATATCTTTTTAGGCATTACAAATGTACATTAAGTATGCAATATTGTACTTGAACCACAACATATATGTATAAGAAAGACCATCAACATCAACACATGTCAGCAATTATATAAACAAAGAAAATAAAATATTTATGAATGCCTCCCATGGCAAGCTTCAAACAAAATCACACAACACTACTCCGCTGTTCACAAATATTACTCGGCGTAATTAGTTTTGTAGAAAATTTAGACAGACAGCGAAACAAAACTATTGTATTGGGCTATATTGCGTTTCAAAATATCAGCACACAGGCCCAGCACTCGTTCAAACCTGCAACACAAAAGAGTTGAGATAACTAAGATACCCAAAAAAGGACAATGGGCACAAATGTATGGAACCTGGTACCAGGTCCAATCGGAATGAGTGATACACCGTTGGAAAGGTATTTTTGTGTAGATTAAAGATATATAGGGCGCTAGACCTGATTCATTGTCCAATCGAAGAAATCGTACTTTATAGTTTAACATTTTTGTTACATCATATTAAGTGCATATTATACTTTTATTGATTTTTTTCTCAATTTGGCATGGTATGCAGGAGTGTGCCCTGGTATTATTATAATTTCAGGGCACACTCCTGCATTTTTGAAGTCATGTGTATAGTGATAGTCAATTACCATGCATTTTAACAGTGAAGGAAAACATCATGTAGGAAACCTGAATATCATAGAAATATTTTAGAATTTATTTCTATGTGAAGTTCACCAACCCGCACTTGGCCAGCGTGGACTATGGCCTGATACGTCTTGATCGATATTTTGATAGCTTAGGCGTGCCTTGCGGTGGGACGTTTAATGTGCTGGTATTGTTAAAGTATAGTTTTACTCTCACATTTCGTACACGTACTGTATACGAGCACGCAAAAGTCACACATCTTCTTCAATTCCGTAGTCAGTTATGTCCTCCATAGCAGCTTCTCTATAAGTTTTGATAAGATATAAACTGTTATTTAGGTGCTAGTTTTGACTGGTACGTCCCCAATACAGCAATATCACGTCTTGTTCACTTAATCGTGCAAAATCACATTATTGGCTTCCAATCTCTGAAAAGCAGCTCTTCTGTTATTTGATCTTATTTCTTCTACATAATTATACAATGTGGGATTTACAATTTTTAGTTATTTTTTGTAGGAAAGTTTTTGCGTAATGGTCATCTCCAATTGGCTAGTGGCAGTGATTTATTATTGATGTTGCAATCAGTCAAAAGTCCGCAAACATATTATGAATTGTATTAATTAAAATATCTTAGCCGCAATAGCTTAAAATATCTTTTAATTCGGCCGTTAACCACTTCCACTACCCATCGGCATATTGTAACAAGTCGGGAGTTATTCTCATGAAGAGTGGTAAGCTGTGCATGTCCCGGGTTTTTTGTCGCAGGAACGTGGTATTCGTATCCCTATTCTTTGATATTGCCCAAACCGTCTCTTAGCCCACGGTCTAAAATAAATACATCATTGGGATGAAGTAATATGTGCAAGCGGTTTTTCTTATCGTTCATAAAATCAGGCATCAGTCGTAGTGGAAGCGTATGGTCCTTTTACATCTATGATGTATCCGTATTTCCTCATTTCCGAATAGTGCTATAGGAATCCTGAGGTTTCTATCAAGGACATTGTCTCTATGTACGTGATCGAGACCCTTGTGAAGCATAAAATAGTTCTAGGACACTCTCGTGCAAGGGCCAACTGGCGTTCAACTTTTCTTCCTGACATATTAAACAATATTCCAAGTCCTTCATTGCATACTCCAGTAAGTATTCTTGGTAAAAAAATACCCAAAGTGGTTCTGGGATCTGAACTTGAATTTCGTAGCAAAGTCTTTTCGAAAATTGTATAAAACTGTTCTGTCTAGTCCAAAAATACCAACAATACATATAATGACTGATTCTTTGTTCGTTCGACTTTGCTTCACTTTGCCATATTAAATATGAAGGAAACATGTTCGTATTTAAAATGTTATTACCAATATTATTAATGAACTGCTGTGATATAAACCAATTGTAACTTTTGTTATAATCGTATTTGTTATAACCAGTTTACAAATTATCGCTAAATTGTAAACTGGTTTTGAAAAGAACAACACTGCAGAATTTCTTGCCCGTTCTTCTCTCGTGAAAACCGCTTTCCAAACCAGGTGGCAGATAAAAAAAAATACTGAATTTAAATGATGTAGATCATCTTAATGGATTCAATATATTTTTTTCATTTTATGGATTTTCTATTTATGATCGGCCTGGAATCAAAACCTGGAAACGTGGGTGATCTGGTAGCACATCTGCCTACCCCTTCTGAGAAAACGCGGTCACGGTTTATATGCACTATGTATGCATCCATACAAAAAAGGAAACGAAAGTTAAAAAGTTAATTGACAATTAATCTCTAATGTAGCATTTTCTCGAATTAATTCAGCTATATCTGCACGCATTCTTGGTAGGTTTTCCGATAAAATGCGCATCATATATCAGCCTCGGATTTCGCCTTTGGATTTCATAACTGTGTAATGTGTTGAAGCCCTCTTCAACACATTACACAGTTACGGAATCGGTAGGTTATTACATGTGTAGGTACTAGGTATATCTAATATCTTCTCAAGACTATATTTCAAAACGGACAATGTATATAGGTTTGTCGCCATAGTATTATGTTCTTCTCTTGAAAAAAGCTATCCAACGTGGGTAAATTCATTTTGATTGGACATGGGTACCAAAACGCCCATCATCCTTTGTTGTGCAATATACACAATTAATATAATTCTTCTGTGCATGTGTATGTGACCGAACACCTAAAAGACCTGACCGATTTTGAGGATTTATCATGTTTTCAGGTGGATTTTCAGAATGGTTAAGAATTCAGATCAACATACAATGGACTAAATCCTATTTACTTTTTCCATAAAAATACATCAGTGTATTATGAGATTAAAATAATATTTAAAAAGTGGTAGAGTCATAACTCGGCATGAATGGGCGCCCTCGTGCCCATATTCTGTCGACACGACGACAAATGTTCGAACATCGCACGTAAAACTCTATGAATATGCCTTAATAATTTATGTAAATGTTAGTGTAGTGTGTAGTGTGTAGCATGTAGTGTAGTGCGTAGCGCGTAATGTGTAGCGGATAGAGTGTAGTTCGTAGTGGGTAGCGCGTAGTGTGTAGCGGATAGCGTGTAGTGCGTAGAGTGGCGGCGGTACCTGGCGCGGTCGAGCTTGACGCACTTGAGCGGTCCGGCGGCGCGCACGGTGGCGGCGCGCGGGCGGTCCAGCAGCAGCGCGATCTCACCGAAGTAGTCGGAGGGCCCGAGGCGGCCCACCTCCACGGCCGCGCCCTCGGCCTGCCCGCTGCGCTGCTGCAGCACCACCGCCGTGCCTGTGCCCCATCCATACTATTACTACTGGAACTGACACTACTGCACACACCTTGTGGCCGATGGTGTTGTATCATGCCATTTGTTAAAGCTAATTTTTAACCGACTTCAAAAAAAGGAGGGAGTTCTAAATTCGTCTGATTTTTTATTGAAATATTTTGCGCAAAATAGTTTTTTTCAGCGATTTTTTTATTGTTCAGCGATCAATCGACAGCGCATAATATAGAAGACTGTCTCGCCCTCATACCCACCACTGTAACTTCTGTAAGCCAGGATCAACAGTGGCACGCAAAGTAATGACACCGAGCATTGAAGCTCGGCGAGTCTCCGGGAATGTCTAACTTGTCTTTAACCCGCAACGAAATTAATCAGAAAGTTAAATGAATAGGAGGAGTTGGAAATAAATTATTGTCCACTTCCCTCCGTGCAAAGCGGGTGACAAAACATTGAACTGAAGAGGTAAATAACCTCGCAAAAAGACTACAGCCGGAGAAACCAGCTGTAAAGCACCACGCATCAAATAATTATTACATTAAATGGGACCTATTATGTGAACTGTTATGCTTGATTCCAGTAATAGGTATGCCAAAAACGCCGGAAAGCACGGAAGTTCTTTCTAGTCTCTACAAGGTTCATGTAGTATACAACTCCAGATGATATTTGCATACTATCTAGCATGGTTTTACGCTCATTATGCCAAAGACTACACTCCCAAAGTATATGATGCGCGGACTGCTCGCTCATACTCGCAATTAGGTGTTGAACATGGACACGCAGGCGACGCAACAAGCTTAAAAGAGTATAGTTTAGACTTAAAGTTACCATGGCCCGTGAGAAATTGTGATACGCAATAATCGACATCTAGCCATGTCTTTGTTAAACGATCACGTACGCAAGGAAAAAATTGGTATAGATGCCGGCCCTTCAAAGATACCTCCCATCTATTTTGCCATTCATCTAATAGTTCGCTATATACCACTGAAACCGGTTTAAATAATCTGTCAACTTTTAAAAGTTCACGTGCGGTAAAAAAACTTTTATCCTTTACTTTATATTTATATAGGGAGAATATTCCCTATTAGAGTAATACATCGCGGCGCGACGTTGCACCTCCAGGTCGACTGGAAGTACACCCGCTAGGACAGGCAAAGCTTCGGTACTAACAGTTCTATATGCCTTGCACAAGAATATCAACGCCAAACGTTGGCTCTGGAGCAGTTTTCTTCGCACAGCACCGATAGTAGATCAGCCCATACGGGAGATCCATAACAGATACATCCTAAGTAAGTTGCTCCATAGATGATTTTTAGTGTATTGAAAGATTGATTTTGATATTGATGATTGATGATTTTGATTTCGATATTCTTGTCAAAGCAAAAAAGTTCCTTTTCGACTTTTCCCCGACGTTCTTAATATGTTCAAGAAAGGAAAAATTCCTTTCTAAAATTAAACCAATATAACAAACCGATTCCTTTTTTTTAACAGTGATATTATTAAATTTAATTCGCGGCTGTGATTTTAAAGTTCCTTTCAGAAGTAATTGGAACGTTTTTTGTGGTGCAAAGGTTAAGCGATTTCGATGGCCCCAATCACATATTAGTTTTAAACACGCGTCCGACATAATTTCTAATCGCGACCTACTATTTGACTCTATAAGCAAGAGGCCGTCGTCCGCATATCCGGTCAAAGAACACCCTGACGGCAAGGGAATTGCAAGAAAATCGTCGAACCCTAAATTCCACAAATAAGGACCTAAGACCGAACCTTGTGGACAGCCCATCGTAAGTGGTTTCGACACTAGTGTCCAATGGTTTCTTAGATTTACGCGAATGTTACACATTGAAATAAAACTATTCAAAACATGTAAAAATGGATTCAAACATGGAACTCAAAAAATGTAAAAATTAAACCAAATCCGCGATAAAATCCGTAAATAATAGTTTTATTTCACTAGTGTCCAAGTTTAAATTTTGTTGTTCCGTGCTGTTATAAACAATAATTAATACTAGATTAATGCAGGATAAGCGATAACCCCGTCGTTTCCAAGTTTAGGTAGTCTAATTAGAATAATGCAGACTAAGCGATAAACCCCGCCGCTTCCACGTTTAGGCAGTCTATAAAAATGTAAATTTCACGTGGTTGTTAGTTCAGTCAGTCAAAATTTAGCCGTAGCTCAGTCTAATACCTTAGTTCAATGTAATATTGTGAATTGTGTCTAAGTGTGAACTTTTAAAAATTATTAAACTTTAATAGCAGCAGTGACTCAGTGTTTTTTTTTAAAAAGCCACTACGAAGCGCCATCCTAACAAATTTGGTGTCAGAAGTGGGATCCCAAGAAAAACCGTTGAGTATTGGGATCATTAGGTGTAGGCGTCGCGAATTCGGTTCCACTCGTCTGCACCATTATATTTGTTGGCTTCATGGTATAGTGGCTCTGTGTAGTAGTCGACGACAAGCCTTGGGTTTGTCATATAACCCAAGCCCGCGCTGCTGCACTCCACGTGGTCGACGATAAGCCTTGGGCTCCTCAGTAAGCCTAAGCCCGCGCTACTGTACGTGATCGACGATAAGCCTCCGCTGTGTAGCGTGAGCCCGCATCACCCCTGAAACACCCCTGCTGCCCTGTGGTCGACGGTCAGCCTCCACCTTTGAGTGTGAGCCCGCATCACAAAATCACACCGAGGACCTTTTCCATCGAGGTATCTTTACATCGGAGAACCTCCGACTGCTCATCATCCATCATCAGCCACGTGTTCTGAGCGCACCACGTGTGAGGAGAGGTCAACGTAACGGCGAGCATTGCTGTAATACGACTCCCTGGGTCGCCCGGTGCCCGGCGTTGCGCAATACGCGTGTGTGACGAAATATTTCCAGAATGTTTTCGTGTGCTGCAGTATTAATGTGAGTTAAATCATTTTTATTTGAAGTGCCTAAAAAAATAAAAATCTCAGTGAAAAGTGAATATTTCCAAATTTTCAAGCTTTTTTTTTCAAGATAACTGAACTGAACTCAATTCATATATTTTCTTTTAATTAATTAATTTACAACTTTTACAATTTTTATACACATTTTTAATTACATTTTTGTTCTGTCTGATGTTCTGTAGTACTTTATTAAAATAATTACATATTTAATTTAATGCCTCTATAAAAAGAGAATTCAGAAGAAAACGCATCTTCTTTTAATTCTGACTATTCAGAGGACAGTCCAGTTCCCAAACGAAAAGTTAAAATGGCTGACAAAATTACGCTTTCTGTCCTCACTAAATTCATTAAGCCATATAATGGTGATCGTGAATTGTTACCAGCATTCTTAACTAACTGTGAAAATGCTATGGCACTTGCTACCACAGAACAACAGAATGTTTTATGTAAATACGTAATCTCGCAATTGGAAGGCAAAGCACAGCTAGCGTGTTGTTTAAAGAAATTTAACAGTTGGTCAGAAATAAAACAGTTCCTCAAAACTACATTTGGTGAGAAAAAGCATTCCACCCATCTATTAGTTGACTTACAACACTGTAAGCAATTGCCTTCCGAAGACGTGATGCAGTTTTCAATACGTGTTGAATCATGTCTAACAAGGTTGCAATCTGACATCCATTATAGCTGCGAAGATGATAAAGAACTTATAGGTCGCATAGCCGCAATGGAAGATTTAGCCCTCAATACATTCTTGTTAGGGTTGAACTCTAACTTTTCCCATATTGTGCGATGTAGAAACCCCAAGACCTTGTCTGAAGCGATTACACATGCTGTTGAAGAGGAAAAGTTGTTTAACTTATCAAAACTTTCCTCTCGTTCTAATAAAACATGCACAACTTGTAATAAGACCGGTCATGTCGCTTCAGAGTGTTATAAAAATAAAAATAAACATTTTTCTCCTAATTCCCATCATCTTAATTCGTCAAATCATATTGGACAAAATAATTTTAACTATAATCCAAATAAATCAAATTCACATTATAGTCCAAATCATTTTTGTGCGTATTGTAAAAAACGTGGCCATTTGATAGGCGAATGTCGGAAACTTAAAGCGAAAAACAATAATAGCTCGCGCAATGACCCACGTAACTCTACACTATCCAGTGCACATACACCGAACACAAATAACGTGTCGAGTAATAATAATTCTAATGTGCACCATGTTGACACTACTATTGATAACGATAGTTTAGTTAATAATTTAAACTAAATAGGGTTCCGGTCCCGTGTCTGCCGAAACCTTCTAATCATTTAAATGACACGAAATCTTATTCTAATTCCTGTGTTCCTAAATTATTTTCAACACAGGTTAGTGCATTCAAAGACACTCTGTGTCCTTCAAACCGTGTTCCTAAATTCTTTCAAACACAGGTTAATGCACATACAGAGACTTCTGAGTCGTTTAATAAAAAGTTAAATTGCAGTCCCTCATCTCGTGATGAATCGAGTCTTTTATCTAGGGATTACTCACGTGAGAAAACATTTACTATTAACTATATTAATAACAAGGTTTCTCTTCCTCACGTTTATTTAAAAACGAATTTTAATGAAAAGCCCTTATGCTTTTTAATTGACACTGGTTCAACAATTTCTATTGTAAAATTTTCTAGTTTACATAAACCAGTGCTTGGCCCCGAAATTATAAAACTTAAAGGCTTAAGTGATAATGACTCTTATTGCCAATCTCTCGGGTCTATTAAACTTACTTTTGAGTATTGCGTTTCCTCGAAAAGTAAAATAGTTTTCGATTATTTGTTTCATGCGATTGATGATACGATTAATTTAAATTATGATGGTATCATTGGTAGTAATTTTATCCAACATTTTAAAATAGATGTCCAATATTCTACCAATACTCTTAATTTAGAGGGTTACGAAATACCTATTTGTTGTAGTAAACCATCATATGTCATACCACCGCGGTCAGAAACGGTCATAGAGTGTCCGGTTTCCAATCTATCTGAGATTAACGTAAAAGAAGCTTTGATATTAGATCATAAAATTCGTGATGGTGTATTTTTAGCAAACTGCATAGTTAATTTAAAATCAAATAACAGAGTTAATGTTTCTGTTCTTAATACCACCGAATCGGAGGTTGAAATTGACAATTTTCCTGTTAAATTAACTCCATTTGACCTTCCATCTTCCAAATTAAATAATATTCAATCAGAACCTATTCACCAATTAAATTCTTTAAATATTGACCGATCTCAGAAAGTTCTTGAACAGATAAGATGTTCTCATTTAAATTCAGAAGAAAAGAAAGCTTTAATGAAATGTCTTTCTAATTACACTGACATATTTCATCTTGATGGTGAACTTTTAACTTATACAAATGTAATTAAACATTCTATAAATACTAAGGATGCAAGCCCTATTCACGTAAAGTCGTATCGTTTTCCCGAGGTACATAAAGACGAAGTTGAAAAACAAATCAAGAAAATGCTTGATCAAAATATTATTCGCCCTTCAACTTCTCCTTGGAATGCACCAGTTTGGGTGGTCCCCAAAAAATTAGACGCTTCCGGCAAACAAAAATGGCGAATTGTTATTGACTATAGGCGTCTCAACGATGTCACGGTTTCAGAGGTTTATCCTCTCCCTCTCATTACAGACATCTTAGACCAATTGGGTCACTCAAAATATTTCAGCACTCTCGATTTAGCCTCTGGATTCCATCAATTATTGCTAGAATCCAAGGACACTGAAAAAACAGCATTCAGTGTTACTACTAACAGCATTTCAGGCCAATTCGAATTTACAAGAATGCCTTTTGGGTTGAAAAATGCACCCTCCACATTCCAAAGGATGATGAACATTGTCCTCTCAGGATTACAAGGTCTTCACTGCTATATATATCTCGACGATTGTATAATTTATTCGCATGACCTTGTATCCCATATACAAAAATTGGAATCTGTGTTCTCCAGACTCAGAGAAGCAAATTTAAAATTGCAGCCCGACAAATGCGAATTCTTACGGCGAGAAGTCGCTTACCTAGGGCATATTATCACAGATAACGGTGTTTCGCCTAATCCGGACAAGGTGAAGGCCATTTCTCAATTTCCAACACCGAAAACCCCAAAAGATATAAAATCTTTTCTTGGATTAACGGGTTATTATCGTCGTTTCATTCAAAACTTTTCCCATATAACACATCATTATTAAAAAATAATGTTAATTTCCATTGGTCTCAAGAACAGGAACAGGCTTTCATCACGCTTAAACAAAAGCTCATCTCAGCTCCCTTGTTACAATACCCAGATTTTTCCCAGCCGTTTATTGTAACCACTGATTCTTCAAATTATGCCGTTGGCGCAGTTTTATCCCAAGGTGAAATTGGAAAGGATAAACCCATTGCATATGCGTCTCGAACTTTAAACAAACAAGAAGGGAACTATTCTACAACCGAGAAGGAGCTCCTCGCTATTCTTTTCGCCGTTAATACATTCCGTCCCTATCTCTATGGCTATAAGTTTAAGATCGTGACAGATCACCGTCCTTTAACATGGCTATTTAACGCAAAGGACCCAGGCGGACGATTATTAAGATGGCGCTTAAAACTCGAGGAATATGAGTACGAGATCGTTTACAAACCCGGTAGAGTTAATAGTAATGCAGACGCATTGTCTCGTTATCCAGTAAACGCTATCACTACTCGTAGTTCTAAGTTAAATTCAACTTCTTATGAAGAATATTTTAAAAAGCAGTTCACAAAAACTATCTCTGAATGTGATACTAAAATAGAAGAACATAACGAGAGCTTATATAAAGCGAAACAAAAACAAATCGCTTGTCCAGTATCTTTAGATTTAGATAACTCAATGCCGTACTGTGAACAGCTGTTAACAATGATAGAAAATGCTGACGAATATCGCGAAGGTGAACGCGAACCTGATACCGTACAGACGGTCATTTGTAAAAATAATAAGATACTTTACTTTTTATACACTAAGGTTCATCATTTTGATGAAACAACATACAAAACTATTTACAACTTATTAATTAAATTACGAGACGAGATTATTTCTAAAAATAGCTTTGATAAAGAATTAGCTTTACCAGATTTTTCTGAACCATTTACTAAGTTAGCTTACGTTAAAATTTATAATATGATTTCATATGTTTTCCATAGCACTAACATTAATATTCATATTTACAAGAATCAAATTCTTTATCCAACTACTGCCGAAGTACCTAATATTCTCAAAGAGAATCACGGTACGACTATAGCTGGTCACCCCGGCGTTAAACGTATGTTAAGCAGAATTAAGGCCTCATATTATTGGAAAGGTATGCGTTCTGATATTGAGCAATTCGTTAAAAATTGCAAAATGTGCCAAGTGAATAAACCTTTACGAGCTTCTAACAAAGCTCCTATGGTCATAACATCTACCAGTACAAGGCCATTTGAAAGATTAGCCCTCGACATTGTCGGTCCTTTACCCGAGGCTGGCCTTCAAAAATTTAGGTACATTTTAACGCTCCAGGATGATTTGACTAAATTCTCATGTGCCTATCCAATGATTACTTGTACAACTGATGAAGTTGCACGTAGCCTTATTCATTTCTATTCATTATTCGGGTTTCCCAAAATTTTACTAACCGATCAAGGTACAACCTTCACTTCCGAATTATTTAAACAGTTAACTGAAATTCTTAAGATAAAAAACTTATTTTCCACTCCTTATCACCCTCAAACAAATGGCGCATTAGAGCGCAGTCATGCAACCCTTAAAGAATATTTAAGGTCATTTGTTAACGAAAATCAGGATGACTGGCATTGCTATCTTGCTACAGCGATCCTGTCATATAACACAACTCCACATTGTACTACCGAATATACCCCATTTGAACTTTTATACGGTTACAAGCCGTCAATTCCTAGTAGCGCTTACGAGTCGAATGACGATACAACCTATCAGGAATATATTCGCGCACTACAATATAGGATGAAATACTCTCGTGAAAAGGCAATAGAAAACATGACAAAAAGTAAAGAAAGTTCAAAGAAATATTATGATTTAACTGCACGGCACAAAACTTACAAAATTGGTGATTTAGTTTACGTAAAACACCACCATAGGCTTCGTAAAGCTCTGTCCCCCGTGTGGAAGGGACCTTATAAAATAATTAAAACACACGGCAAAAATAATGTCACACTTTGTATTAACAGAAAACATATAAAGTATCACATTAACGAAATAAAACCAGCATGAAAATGTATTTGTTCCTTACTATAGGAAATATTAATTCTATGTTTAATATAATTGAAGGTTCATTGCTATCTATCTCTAATATTTTAGATACGATTTTAAATTCTATTTTATTCGCTAAAGCAAATATTTTACACCCATACATTATAACTCCTATGAAATTATATAACGAGCTATCAAATAACATTCAATTAAAGAGAACTTCCGAGTTCCCGGTTTCGCTAACGTTGAAAAACATTCACAAATAACAAACTAATGTTTATCATACAAATACCTCTAATAAATCCCATTAAGTTCAACCTATACAAGAATTTACCATTACCTACTCCGCTTGATGTTAAACAATACTTAACTTATGTTTTAATTCATCCTTCGAAGTTATACGTAGCAATAACGGATGATAGATTATCTTATGCCTTGTTGGATAACATCAACGAATGTAAACATGTCAATAGTGACTATATTATTTGCCCATTGCCATCGATTTTGTCAACAATTAATAACCCTTCATGTGAATCTAAGTTACTAACAGAGATTACCTTATCACTACCTGAAAGTTGTGACTCTAAAACTATTTATGGCAATATAAATGTTTGGCAAAAATTGAATGATAACAGATATATATATGTACAATCTGAGCCTAATAGATTAACTATGAAATGTAAAAATAATATAACTGATTATGTGTTACAAGGGACAGGAATTTTATCTATTGAAAATAATTGTGTAGCATATTTTCAGACGTTGCAATTTTACCCTTCAAACAAGTACAACTCCATTGTACCAAGTCAAATAACTTTAAATTTTGATTTAACTTTAGATGATTGTTGCAATTATAAAATTATTAACGAAAGCTCTCATTCCATTAATCCTATAAGTATATCAAATGTTGACTTAGAATCTTTAAAACTAGCTTCTCATAAATTAGACAACTTGGAAAACGAAATTCGTAATAGCGAAAATCAGTCCCACATTGTAAAATATGGCAATTATTACTCAGGACTAACTTATGCTATAATAGTAGCAATTTTCATTTTTATTGGATATAAAATTTTCAAGAAATGTTTTTGTCATAAAAATACTTCCTGTTGCATTCAAATATATAATCAATGTTACAATAGAAAACAAAATAAGAAAAATAATAATGTTCACAACTCCATAGAACTTACTGAAATTTCAGAAGATACAGAATTTGACAAAAATTCTATTAAAAGTCTCCCTAATATAGACTTTAGTAAAAATAATACTATTTTAAGAATAGATAGATCAAATAGAAATCTCAGTAATTTCTAATCATTTATTAACCACAGGTTTTATCATTGTTTTATCTAATATTTTTAATTAATTTGTCATATTCTGTCTGTGTAAGTTGTGTTTATCTCTTTGTCTTAAATGTAATTGCATATAATTTTAATGTGTTTATCTGAGTTTTATTAATGTTTGTCCATTTATTTACAACACTAATTTGATAACCAATAAGTTAAATTAATTCTATTCCTTCGCTTTATTATTAGCAATATTAATAAATATATATATTTAAAAAAAAAAAGGTAATTAATAAAGCTCAGTCTAAAGGGGGGAGATGTTATAAACAATAATTAATACTAGATTAATGCAGGATAAGCGATAACCCCGTCGTTTCCAAGTTTAGGTAGTCTAATTAGAATAATGCAGACTAAGCGATAAACCCCGCCGCTTCCACGTTTAGGCAGTCTATAAAAATGTAAATTTCACGTGGTTGTTAGTTCAGTCAGTCAAAATTTAGCCGTAGCTCAGTCTAATACCTTAGTTCAATGTAATATTGTGAATTGTGTCTAAGTGTGAACTTTTAAAAATTATTAAACTTTAATAGCAGCAGTGACTCAGTGTTTTTTTTTAAAAAGCCACTACGAAGCGCCATCCTAACAGTGCGAGAAATACGAGTAAATAAGTGAATATATATTTTTAAAGCAACCTCGTAATTTCAACTTAAGAAGCAGCATCGGCCACCAAGCGTTGTCGAAAGCACCGGAGATGTCCAGAAAAATACCTAGTACATATTTGCGCGTCGATATACTTACCTACAGCTCTTCTAACCGATATTGCCGCGTCGATATTTGACTTACCCGTAGTAAATCCGAACTGTTTTTCGTGAAACTTTGGTCCACCCGGTAGCAATCGAGGGACGATAAGACGTTCTAAAAGTTTACCTAGCGACGGTAAGAGTGTAATAGGTCTATACGACTTAGGATCATGTGGAGATTCATCGCCACCCTTGGGTATTATACGAATGAAACCGGTACGCCATACTCGCGGAAATACCCCTTCAGCAATACATCTGTTATAAACAGTGAGTAATGCATCGCCGGCCGATTTACACGCTTCTTTGATCATTTTATTTGTTATTTTATCGTCACCGGAAGCCTTGTTCAGGGGCAAAGCTCGTACAATTTCGCTAAATTCATCAAACGACGAGAGATTTGAATCGGAAGAGTTCGGTACCTCCAAGGCCCACATCCTAATCTGCTTGTGGTATTCTGTATCATTTTCAATATTATCATCCGGAATTAAGGATTGTAACAGAGCCTCCGTTGTCTCCTCAATACCAGTTGTGAAGTTGTTGTCAATTTTTAAATTCTCAATATAAGCCAAATTGATTGACCTATTCGCTTTAAATTCATGGTATAAAGGAGACCACGGAGCCTCATTATCTAACCGGGCCACAATTTTACGTAACAAATTACCTTTCGATTTTTGGACGGCATAATATAGCCACAGGGCGCATACATTAGTATCACTTCCACTTGTTTTCTCTCTTCCGTGAATAGTTTGTATTTCGGATTGAAGGGCATTGTAGCCAGACTTACTACTAATATTGAAACTTAAGGGGGGAAGTCGATGTAAAATTTTCAAAAAATCTTTTTTTTTTCGGTATTCTGAAAATATGGTATATTGAACGTGTACTGATGAGAGGGGGAAGAAAAAATTTGAATATTTGCTGAGTTATAGCTATTTGAATGGAGTAATGGGTAAGTAAATTATACTATACTCCATCGGTTTAGGTACTTAACTAAATGTAAACAAACCATAAAAAAGGTTATTTAACATTGCCATTTCTCATTTCTAAATTAATTGAAGACAAAAAAATGTTTACGTAAATGTAAAACTACATTGCATGTTCAAATTTATTATAACGACTAGCTGACCCGGCCACGCTACGCCGTGACTTAGTTAATATATGATTAATATTATATTCATTTTTTAAGTATAGTAAAATAGCCCGATCCAGCTTCGCCTGGGTGCATATATTTTTTGATTCCACTCCACACGAAATACATGTTATTTTTCGTATAAACTTTTGTACACCTAAACTTGACGTAGCTATCTTACTGTCCGGCTCAATCCGGTCTCATCCGTCTGATCAGTCTCTTCCCGATCCGTCCCGTCCTTTCTCTTGATTATCCATCCAGTCTTACAACGTGCATTTACATTTCGTCCTATCAAATTTGTCAGCTATCCCAGCCCTCTCCCGTACCTTCCACTCTATTATATCCCGTCTCTCCATATACATGTACATAATATAAAGATTGCCTTATGAAATTTTGACATTAAAACTTTAGCGTTTTTTACTGTCCATCCTATATTCCTTTCCTTTTTTCAGCACCAAAATGCTGTTTTTTCCAAATAATATTGCACGTCATTACTTTTTGTTAGTAATAAAGTAATAATCACCATTTAAAAAGAAGAATTGGCCAAATTGGTCCAGGCGTTGTTGAGTTATGCGCTTACCAACACATTTTGCGATTCATTTTTATATTACAGAAGAAGATATAGTTCACCCCGCTGGCTTAGTGCGGATTGGCGAATTTTATTTCACATAGAAATTAATCCGAAAAGTCAGAGGTGTGCCCTGGGATTTGAACCCGCGACCATCGTTAACTTGTTGGCAGTCGCGTCTAGTACGTTACTATATACAAATTAATAAAAACTTCATACTGCCTTACCAGGTGAAGTAAGTAATAGAACAAATATTTAAAAATATAAAACTGCATATCGTTTCATTATAATGTCTAGATACGGCATCAACGTACCAATATTTTTTTTATTCTTGAGTCTGAAAACAATACTAATGCGGAATTTAAATTGTTCCCCCAGCGCATCTAAAAGTATCAATTCAAAAAGCAATGTCGTTTATTTGTCGTAAACGAAAAATTATAATTAGATATATTTTGGTGTACTCCGGCAAAACGCTTCGATAGAGTATACCTTGTTTAAAACTGTTGCAATAATCTCAAAAAACAATGGGCTATTTTGGTAGATATGGACATCGTTTTATTTTACATTTAACAAAATTACGCGCAAGACGCCGTATCTAGATAATATTATATACACGATGTACAAATTTTTTGAATTTTGTTCTATTTCGTCAGCCGTCAATGAAAGACAATGGAAAGATGGATCATTTTACGTTGGATGGTAGTTGAAGCTTGACCGTCTTTTACGTCTCCCGTCAAATAAACAAAGATCATCCTATATTGGCTAGTCGCATAACGCTTGAACGATACTAAAAAAAAGGTTTTTAGTATTTTCCTTAGAACTTTTCCAATTTTTTTCACTACTTAAACCTTCCCAGGACTTCCACGAATATTTCAAGACTAAAACCAGCCAAATCGGTTCGTGCGTTCAGGAGTTATAGCGTCAGGAAAGAAAACACGACTTATTTTTATATTATAAAAAAAAAAAAAAAAAAAAAAAACTAGCTGACCCGGCGAACTTTGTTCCGCCTTAATGGCAATAAATAAGCAGTTTTTTAATTTGAAAAAATACAAAAAAAATTTTATACCTACATTAATCATTCATAATTATTTCTGTATTTTAGTACATAGGTTGCTCTTCATTTATGTACCTTGTGATACACGACATTTTTTGTTTTATTATCAGGCGCAAAAACAAACATGGGGTGAGGCTATAGACCGGCGTGGCGAGGCTCTTGCTGTGAGCCTCGACATTGCCAAGGCGTTTGATTGGGTCTGGCACCGTGGTCTTCTGTCCAAGCTTCCGGCATACGGTCTACCCGGCAACCTGTGTTCGTGGATTTCCGGCTTTCTGCATGGGCGTAGAATACGTGTAGTCGTAGACGGACACGCTTCGGCGCTCATGTCGGTAAATGCCGGAGTTCCTCAGGGCTCGGTGCTGTCGCCCACCTTGTTTATTCTGCATATCAATGACATGTTGTCGCTTGGCAACATTCATTGCTATGCAGATGACAGCACGGTTCATGGGCGATACCACTGCGGGCCTCCAGGTTGCCGTGTCGAAACTGTGAAGGGACGCGAAGATCTTGTCATTGAGCTCAACTGGACCTTGGATCTCATTTCTACATGGGGTTCCAGGAATATGGTTGAGTTCAATGCCAAGAAAACCCAGGTGTGTGCGTTCACGTGCAAAAAATCCCCGTTCTCTCCCCTCCCCATTCTGCAGGGTACTCCCCTCTCAGTGCGGAATGACCTGTGTATCCTTGGTGTGGATATCCGCTGTGATCTCAATCCAAGGAATCACATCGAGGGCGTAATATCTGCCACATCACGCAGGGTTGGAGTCCTGAACAGGGTGCGTCGGTTTTTCACGCCCGGTCAGCTTTGCCGCTTATATAAAGCGCAGGTCCGGTCGGGTATGGAGTACTGCTCGCACCTTTGGGATGGATCCGCCCAGTACCTGCTCGATGCCTTGGATGGATTGCAGCGGCGGGCCATCCGCATTGTGAATGATGCAGACGTTACGAGCAACTTGGAGTCGCTACAACTCTGGAGAGATGTCGCCTCTCTAAGCGTGTTCTACCGCCTGTATCACGGTGAGTGCTCTGAGGAATTCGTTTCTGTGCCGCACCGTCAGGCTGTGGAATTGTTTGCCGGCGCGCGTGTTCCCTCCTTCCTACAATCCTGGGTCCTTCCGCCGTGGTGTGAAGAGGCACCTAAGCAGGCCGGCATAATTGTTTCCACTGGCATGGGACTGCCGTCCGATGCCAATGGATACTCTGCCTGGGCGGCATTGGCACTTTCCATCAGGTGCAATGCCGCCACTATGCCAGGCCATAAAAAAAAAAAAAAAAAAAAAAAAAAACTACGCTAAATAGATGTTGGCCGATTCTCGGACCTACTCAATATGCTCACAAAATTTCATGAGAATCGGTCAAGCCGTTTCGGAGGAGTATGGCAACGAAAACTGTGACACGAGAATTTTATATATTAGTTAATAATATATACAACGTGTAACAGGATTAATTCACAACCTCAGACACCCCAACTTTAAAATATTATAGCAATCATAGTTTATGCTTTGAAATTGTACTACCATAATTACAAAATCTTTTATTTATGAAATTAGTTATACCAAATGTAGGCACTTAACATGGTTACCTTACGAGTTACAAATAAGAGTGCACTACTACACACGCTCGCGGACACGCACACATGTACACAAGACCCATTCACACGAGTACCTAACGTCGAACGCTGCGCCGCGCCGCGCCGGCAGAAACAGCTGACAATAAACGAAATACAAATTACGTATGTAACTGATTACTTGGTGGCTTGGTAAACAAATTATTATTAATTTAATATGTAAGCATAACATTTGTGTTTTGACTATAAAATCTAAATATTTTACTTACAAGATATAATTCGTACGAACTCAACATAAGACAATATTTTGCATGAATCGGCTATAAAATATTATTAATTTCACTTCCGCTAAACTTAGTTCCTACAGGCCGGCAGGATACGGGCGTCATTTATTTTGCATTACTAATGAATAAGATAATAAGATAACGCAATATCTAACAACGAAGACTAGATTGGGAATAACAACACAAAAAATACAAAAAAATTAACTTACGTGTTACATGGCACTCATGCGGCGATTTCTTTTTAAAATATGATCGAAATGTCCACCACCTTGATACACTTTCATGCACATTTGCGTAATTGTTCACGTAATTTATGTAAAACTTCAGTGTCACTTTTCACTTTTAGGAAGGCTACCACTATTCTACTTTTTAGTTCCTCCACATTAGTACTTTCACTGAAGTATACCGATAGAGATTTATTACGTCCCCACAAAAAAAGTCAAGAGGCGTCAAGTCAGGTGACCCAGGAGGCCATTGCACAGGTTCGCCGCGACCTATCCAGCGCTCTCCGAACTCAGCATCGAGATACTGTCGGACACTACACTGGTGCCGTGCCTGTTGTTAAATGTCCTGCATCAGCATGCCAATGATACATTATCACCACAGAGTGCGGAAGTTCTCACCATTTCAGTGTATTCAATATGCGAATACCGAAAAGACATCGCGCGCGAAAGTTGTCGAAATATCTACTTAACACTTAAACACAAGTAGACACAGATAACTGCGGTGCACGACTAGATTTTTTTCACATTGTCGGTGCCCAATGCCCATTTAGGGATTGCAATAACGGGATATCCGACACACCGGGATTCCGCATACATTGTAGCAAAATTATAAACCGAATTTAATCACCATTTAAACGTTCCGCGAAATTATTTTTCATAGAAATACCTACTTGTTGTTTCTTTTCATAGTGATTTTGTTACAATTTAATTTGTTTCATTTAAGTGCATGTATTGCGCGGGATTTGGATCGCCCGGTCTTGCAAATCCCGGGAGTAATTTTTTTCGCGGCGCATCCCTATAACCTTTTGATGTACCGCCGCGCGCGCCGTCGCGTCGTTTGTCCGATGGATCAAATTGCATTAAACAATAGCTGCATCCTGCTCTATCTAGTTGTAGTTAAATGTGCGGAAAAGAGAATATGATAGTTATTTATTTTGGTAGCTTATTACGTTTATTCAGGCCTATCGTTGTGTACGTTTGATTAATGATAGATTGCTTAAATAAACTTTATGACTATCGAAATAAAGTTCATTTTTGTTCATGATTTAGTTATTAGAGTATTCGTTTAGTGATTCATTTAAAAATGATCTTATGTCCTGAAGTTACGTTTCAATTTCGTTTGTTCGGAGTACTAAATGAAAGAGTGTCTGTAATTTACTTGGTCTTAACTAATTATTTTGAAAAAAAATACCTACCAAAAAAAATCGAAATATCGGTTCAGTAGCTGATTCTGAACGTACTACTTTCCGCTTTTACATTTAAATCTGTTACATGTTGTATATACTAGCGGCCCGGCCCGGCTTCGCCTGGGTGCAGATACTTTTTTATTTTACTCTACACCAAATACGTGTTATTTTTCATATAAGCTCTTGTATACCTAAACATGAATTAGCTATCCTACTGTCCTGCTCAATTCCGTCCCATCCCGTCTGTTCATTCACATCCCGATACGTCGCGTCCTTTCTCTTAATTAACCATCCCGTCTTATACCGTGCATTTACATTTCGTCCTATTAAATCTGTCAGCTATCCCAGTCTTCTCCCCTACCTCCCACTCTATTATATCCAGTTTCTCTCTACTTTCTAAACACTTTATTGATTTTGATTATCCATGCAATATCCCATCCCTTATTTCACCCCCACTATGCTGTTTTTTCCAAAAATATTACGCCATTACTCTTGTTCTTGTTCTCTTGTTCTCTTGTGTAATAAAGAGATGAAATATTAATTTTCGTAGAAATGCACTCACACACACACAATTAACGTAGAAACAATTATATTTAACTGGTTTTTCAAGACACAGGCAACGCCTAATTTGAGAATCCCTGCAATATTCTCCATAATTATATAAAATTTTTATTTTATTCAGTTCAGTTCAGTTTTTATTTTTATGTGTTATTTTATTAAAGATTTTTCATTTTCAAGTGAAATTCTATCTTGAAAAGAAGTAAAACTTAATACATGTGAATATTATTTATTTAATTGTCCTATATTTATGTAGCATCATAATATACTCTTTAGTTTACAATAAATTCCTGAACGTATGCATAAATATTTGACAATTTAAATGTCAACCACTTTTCATTACTGTCATTAATTTACATCTTTAAAATCTAAAATACGCCATAAATCGAATATTGTGGCTATGTGTTGTCGATTCGAAACCTTTATTTAAATACGTTATTTAATTTTAGGGAAGAGTTTACCGTATCGACGCTATGAACATTAAATCTTTGACAGTTACAAACCCATGAACATTTTGTATGGCAAAATGTTTTTTCTTTTTTTTTATACTTTCGTCAATTCAATCGAGATAAAAACTATCCCACCTTTAAGTTGGAACAAATAACACATACCTACAAAATTTCATTATAATAAGTTGAGTGGTTTAGGAGTCCATCGCGGACAAACAACGTGACACGTGAATTATATATATTAAGATATATATATATATATTATAATTATGAATGTGTGAGCTTGGAAACAATTAAATTATGTAAGATCATAATTAAATTATATAAATTAAATTATCTAATTTTACATAATGCAATCAGTCTATAAAAAAGACCCAAACAGTCAGGCATCCAAAACATTTTCATAAAAGTTACAAGAATTATTTTGCTACAAAATATAGAAGTACGACTTTACCGTAATGCGACCATTTAAATGAAAGATAATGCGTTAGGTCGGATAAGTAAGTATCATCATAATTATGTTATCTATGGCAGCCAATTATTATTCATTGCGTTAATGTACTTACTGTTTTCGTGAAGTGGTGAAGTGTTTGGAAGTGTTCATCGTTGTTCTTTACTCTGTTTTAGTTATTATTTGTTATAAGCTGCTGTTAATTGTTGTTAATACTTGTTACTTGGTTGACTAAGAAAATATTCGTAAATTGGACATTGCAATAAAATGTTGAACAACCATGCGTCACGTGTTCTGGTTTGTTTACATTTAGTTAAATACCTAAACCGATGGAGTATAGTTATTTTCCTGTACTAAAACTTTAAACGCGATTATCTCGAAACTGTATTTTTAAAAACTGCTCGTGTTATAACTCAAAAAGTTATCGACCGATTTGTTTGAAATTTGGTGACGCCTTTCTCTACATTACTATCGGAAGGATAAACCTAAAACTTTTGATATTTCGCGTTGATTAATTACTTTTTAGGGGTTAAAATGTCACAAAAATAGCCCTAAATTCTAACTTTGTTTTTCAAAAGCTTATTTTATACTGAATTTTACGTTTATTTTTTACTTTTTTAGGTTTATCCTTTCCGTTAATCACTACATAGTATAAAACAAAGTCGTTTTCTCTGTCCCTATGTCCCTTTGTATGCTTAAATCTTTAAAACCACGCAACGGATGTTTAATGCGGTTTTTTTTAATAGATAGAGTGATTCAAGAGGAAGGTTTATGTGTATAATACGTGCATATTATTATAGAGAAATCTATATGCACCCGGGCGAAGCTGGGCCGGGCCGCTAGTATCTTATAAAAAGAAAACACTTCAATTTTTTTGTTTCAAATCGATAGAATAAGAGTGATAAATGCAGCAGTTTGGGACCTCGCGGCGTAGGCAGCCGACAGAAAATCATCCTGAGCCGCCATTTTTGAAAAAAAAAAATGTATTGTTAAAAGGTTAAATATACTTGTGCTAAAATATCAAAACAATATAATTATTTTATCACCTTTAAAAATCCGTTTAAAAATTGACCGATTTTGAGGCTTCTACATGGGCTTCCCCCCTTAACATCTTATGTCTCAGGATGGCGAGCGCAGTGGAATGCCAACATAGCCACTGGTGGTAGGTCTCTCATATGTGAGAAGCCATCTGGGTAGGTACCACCGCAATGTCTATTTCTCCCGTGAAACAACACTGCTTAAATGCACTGTTGTGTTTCGGATTGAAGGACATTGTAGCCAGAGCAACTACTGGACATATTGAGACTTAACATCTGATGTCTCAGGATGGCGAGCGCAGTGGAATATTGCTACTGTTTATGAGCGGTCGTATCGCTTACCATCAGGCGAACGGCTTGCTCGTCTCGCCATTCAATGCAATAAAAAAAAAAAATAGCTTTGTAATTCAATATGATGACGGTCGTATCGTTTACCATCAGGCGAACGGTATGCACGTCTTGCCAGTCATTGAAATAAAATAAAAAAGAACGTATTGTGTTCTTTTAGTGCCGGACTACTGAGTGACAACCATTTTCTTCTCGAGTGCAGTGCTCAGTTCTTACTATTCCCATGCCCACCATTTATGTGCGAGTGGGGCTTATACAACTTTAATGATAGGAGTTCAAATTACTTATGATTTCCTCGCTTATTTCAATAATAACCGACTAAGTTCCAGGCGAAATCTGGTTAGATTTATGTTAATTAATTTAATCTAATAATTACGTTATTTTTTTAATTTTTTATCTTTTTTTTAGTTATCTTACAACTTACCCATAGAGCATAGACATTCCTAAAAAATATTTGGACTTTTTGTATGTATAATAATTAGTATAGCTGATTCACCGATCTAGCATTAGTAACTAAAAGTAATGTATTGAATTAAGAAAAAAATACCTTCTACAATAATATAAAAGTCGTTGCCCGGCTCCCCTTGGCGTACTATAGTTTCACCGTCAGAGAATGATACTGGTTCTAAGGCGTCGGCGACGGTAAGTCGTTCCCATTTCTCTAAACTTTCTGTAACAAATATTCTCATTATCGACGAATTCTGTTTACGATCCTTTTATTTTCGAATAAAAATGTGTTTGCTTGGTATCGACGGAAAAGTGACAAAAATATTTATTTGAAGTAAATTCTATAAAAACCCTTAACACAAACAAAAGTGCTATCTATATTGGTTTCTTTCACTGTGTAGTATGTAGTCCATTAAACATTTTTTAATTACAACTATTACTTTTGTATAAATATAATAGCTGACAAGAACCTTAGGAGGGTAACCCTAAGCAACGCAATACATAAATAGGTCAATAATAAAGTATAAAAGAAAGAAAGAAAATGGATTTATTTGTCACAGACACAGATAAAAGTAAGTAGCATGCGAGTGGATACTACCTACTGCAACTAACAAGGTACAACAACATAAGATTAAAAATAAAGTAAAAAAATCATGACGTACCTAGTATGGAGACACGCGACAGAAACTCGTCGTACATGCGTCTCTTCCTGATAGTAGAGCCCATCAGTATACGTCGGTAGGAGTCGCGGTCGAGGCCCCACAGCTTGAGCGGCGTGCGAGCGCGGACCGTGGCCGCACGTGGCGTGCCGTATATCAACGCTAACTCCCCGAAACTACCGCCCTCACCGATAGTCGTCACTGGCTCGCCGTTCACCAACACCTGGTATCAAACCCTATATCTGTATGGAACCATATTTTGACAGCCTCCGTGGCGCAGGTTAGACGCCGCCTGTGAAACGAGAGGCCGCGGGTTCGATCCCCGCACCGAGAGAAATATTTGTGCGGCCCACAAATATTTCTTCCGGGTCTGGGTGTTTGTGAGACCGAAAAGTCTCTCGTAGTTCCTGATACCCACGACTCAAGACTCGATCTTAGTGTGGGATCAGGACTATGTATGTGACTGTTGGGTGTATTTATTTATTTATATACGTCACGCTGCAGGGCACGGAACTCATCTATAATCCAGAACACGATTGAGTGGAGGCCATATAGCCTCGCTAGCCTAGCGCGGGTTGGCGGACTATATAGACATAGACATTTTTATAAATCGCTATAGTATTCAAGTTTACTCGCAATGTTTGCTTTCACCATAATAGTGTGGTGATTGAATATCCTATCAATACACATCTGATCATTTAATTTTATATCAGAAATAATCCAGACTTATATTTCTAACAATACTAAATAGTATACACTAGGTGCTGTAAATACCTCAACTTCTCCCGAGTCTATGATATAAAAGTTATCTCCTTCATCGCCTTGTCGGATGACCGTTTCTCCAGGAAGACATTGCACAGGAAACATGGCGTCAAACATATCGGCGCGCTCCGATTCGTCGAGGTGCGTAAATAACACGTTCGAAGCTATGGCACGAGACAAAGCGCCCATCGTCTTGTAGTCCTTTGGCACCACCTGAAATTCATGCATCAAACTATCGTTATATTTTCAATGATTTCACTAATCACTTAATTATTATAGGTTTATCATTTTAGATATACATATGTTGGTGAACACGTGATGTTATTAAACTACATTATGGGTGCTATGGGTGAATAAAAACACTTAAAATTGTTAAATTTGATGTGAAATATGAACTATTATTTTTATGCAATGTCATTGGTGTAAAGTAGCGGATTTACAGTTCCAATAGTATAGGTAGCAGTGGCGTAACAATAGGGTGGCAAAGTGGGAAAAATGCCACGGGCCGCCGGCCTAGGGGGCCCCCGGCCCGGCAGGGGCCCCGGCCTGGCAGGGCCCCGGCCTGACAAGGTCTCGGGCTTGACAGGGCCTCGGGCTCTAGCCCGACAGGGCAACCAGAAATAATGTAACAATAAGATCGCAATTAATATTACATCATAATGTGGCCTCCCTACGGTATAGCTGCACCCTACTTAAAATATTGAATTTTTAGAAAAAATTGTCAAAACCGCCAATGACAGTTACATTGCATTGTAGCATATATACCATCAATGACATTTAAAACGTAGCACTTAATTAAGAAAGTTCTTCCTTACGGTATAGCCACATCCTAGTTAAGAGCGTTTATACCCTGCACGCGCTTTTTGGCTTAAAAACAGGACTTTTCAAATGAGTTAATAGCCACCAATAAACAATTTAAAGGAAAAATAATTATTACTAATTTTAGAAAAGGTTGTCATCTAGGGATTTTGGTGGAAAACATTATAGATTGATGGATAATTTGTGAGTACTATACGGATTACTGAACACAAGTTTCGTTATTTAGGCTTTAAATGGCAATTTAGAAGCTTAAGATATCCTTAACCACTAAATATAAGATGAAAATAAAAATATTATCAGACTAATAAGACCCTTATGGAGGGATTTTGCTGAGAAAAATAATCTTTTTGTGTTTAGTTTAAGAAAAATAAAAATTTAAACAATGCGAAATTATTCAGAAACTCTCGTCAAGAACATATTTTTTTTCACCAAATTATCGTACATATTTTTTTATAACAATTGCATATTATAATAGAAGAACATATTATCAATAAATTACCATTTTTATATTTCAAAAAAATTAGTTTTCATGTTTTCTACAAATATTTTAAAAACCACTATAAAACACGCTGTCCGACGTGGATCAAATCAGACCGCCGCAAGGCCTTCTAGAGGGAGGACGTATCGCTCGTCGCTCCGACCTGGCTGCAGTCGATTATGCCGCGCTTAGTAAAAATAGCCACGCGCGGAATGCGATTACCACATCTTAGTACTTTGGTAGTAAAATATTTAATTATTTTTATTACCTACAATGATTTTGTAGTGAGTATAAATTATGTTTCAGGTAATATAATGGGACGTAATTCCGAGGCTAAATTTTGTTATGTATTGTAATATAAAATTAAATATATTTCGTAATTGTAAGGGGTTGTAAGGCCCCTAACACTATTTATGTGTTCGAACACGAAATGATTAATAAAACGTCCGTAGTGTCTACTGATTGAACACTGATTTGAATGCAACTTAACAATGTAATAATAACGAAAATATGATTAGTATCCAAAATTTGTATTATGCTTTGCTTGCACAGTAATATTTGTCTACTTATAATGCAAATAAAATATTTTTATGATATTATATTACAGTTACATTTCAATTGAACATTTGAAGCGCACGGATCAAAGTTGTTTGAGCCGATTGTATAGCGAGCCGACGCGGCAGCTCTACACACACAGCTTTGGTCGCTTATGTGTGCGTGAAATTAACGAAGAAATACCTATAGTTGACTTTGCGCACAAGGTATATACGCTCTTAAGGTATTATTTTTTGGCATTAAAAATATAAATATATAAAACAATTCATAGCTTTCAAATAAACGATCTATATATTATTGTTTACTTTATTTTTGTCATATTCTGTTTGTTTGTAATAACGTTTTTATTTTATTAGTCTTGTTAAATTAGGATAGTATTATTTGAATTTTATCTCATATTAAACATTTTCTTAGGATTTCCGTTAGTTTTTTATAATTTAGAATTATTTAGTGTAGTTTGTCATTTATTTATTTTTATTTGTACTTTTTTTCTCTTTCAATATAAGGTTTATTTTGATCTCACTAAATTGATAGAAAATTATTTGAATCGATAACTCAAAATATTTAGACAATTTTAAAAATTTCCTTTCTTTGATTTGGCATTTTAAATATTTTTCTTAGCTTTTAGTTTCTTATATTTTTATGTCATCGTTCTGTTTTTTTTTTTTGTGTAAAAAGTGTTCATTTTATTCGTACCAAATTAGGATAAATAAATACCAGAAATATATTTTATCTTTAATGCTTTTAATTACATTTTTTCCCTTCATATTTATTTGAATATTTTCCTTTTATTTTAACCATAGTACCTACCTTAGTTGGAAACCAGTAACTTGTAATTTCATGAATATTATAATTATATTTTGCAAGCAAATATAAAAATATGTCTAGTTCTAGAAATTATTTAAGTGGTAGTGAAAAACGCAAAAGAAAGAAAGAGACTAAAGAAAAAAGTAAAAAGTTACCGAAAATTATTCGGTATTTCTGGAACGAGCAATTTGATGATAGAAATGACAATGAACAGTGTTTCGAAAATGAAGAAATTAGTGAAATTAGAAATTCCGTAATATCAAAACCCGACAATATTGAATATTCCGATCCAAACCAACCACAACCAAGTACGAGTAAAAATGTAATGGAACCATATTTAGGAGTGGAGAATATTAAATCTCCATATGTTACAGATAAAGGTTATTTTAAAGATTTAAATGATGAAGTAAAACGATTTGTCATTGAAAACGGTCACTGTAAGCCCAATGGCCCCTTCTTAAGACAGTGATAATAGATCTATTATTATTATTATTATTATCTTTCTTGACAAAATATTATTATATTGTTTCTAAGTCTGGGGTAAAATTAGAACGTACTTGGTTGTCATATTCCCTAGTGCTTCAAAAAGCATATTGTGAACCATGTTGGTTATTTGCAAATAGGGCATCTAAAAAAATACAAAATGCTTGGGTTGAGGGTTACGACGATTGGAAACATGTTGTAAATGCGATAGAGACACACGAAACATCCAAAATTCATTTGAATTCGTGTCTTCTGTTTGAACAATGGCGTTTACATGGGACATTAGATGAGGAGCAACAGTCCATAATAAGAAAAGCAAAATCTTTTTGGCGCCAGGTTCTTAATGTTACTTTGACACTTTCAACCTGTAGTTTAGCTTTTCGTGGCCACAGAGAAGGCGCAGATAACAGTAATAAAGGAACTTTTTTGAGTATTGTTGAGTTATTAGCAAAATATGATCCTGTTTTAGAGGAATTATTAAATAAGCCAAAGGGCCAGATAAAATACTTGAGTCCAAAAGTTCAAAATGAGCTAATTTCTGTTTTGGTCCTAAAAGTAGAAAATGTACTAATAAATGAAATAACAACCGCACCATTTTACTCTATCATATTCGATACAACTCAAGATATTTCCAAAACTGACCAGTTATGTGAAGTTTATCGGTACTGTGTCATAGAGAGAAATGAAAATGGAATTCCAAAAGCACTTGTTATAAAGGAATCCTTTTTAGGATTTCATGAAGTTAAAGATCAAACTGCCTTAGCATTGTCTAACCAAATAATAAACTCCATAAATCAGAAAAACATTCCCTTAAATAAATGTCGTGGTCAAGGATATGACGGAGCAAATACTATGAAAGGCACATATGGTGGAGTCCAGAAACGCATAAAAGATATCGAGCCAAATGCGGTATACGTTCATTGTGCTACTCACAATTTGAATCTGGTAGTGAATGATGCAGTAACAAGTGTATCTGAAATGCAAACATTTTTCAATACAGTGCAACTAATTTATAATTTTTTTGGACACAGCATCAAAAGATGGAACGTTTTAAAGAGTTTTATAACTAATCATAAAGAAAATGAGTCTTCGTCTTCTGTTACATTAAAGACACTTAATCCAACAAGATGGGCAGGACGCTATGATGCTATTATTGCGTTAAAAATACGGTTTATTGAAGTTCAAAAAGCATTAACAGAAACTATTTTATTAAGTTCCAAATCCGAAGAGAGAAATGAAGCCATTGCATTAAAAAAGAAAGTTGAAAACTATAACTTTATTATATTATTGGTTTTCCAAACTAAAATATTACAATCTATGGACGCAGTTTCTAAAGCTCTTCAGAGTAAAGATATTGATATTTCCAATGCCTCTAAGCGTTTGGAAGTCTGTCTTGGAGAATTAGAAAAGTATCGTCATGAATTCGAACAACTAAAACATGAAGCTAATGCTGTGGCACAAAAATGGTCAATTAGCCAGGAATTCCCTAAATCTCGTCAGAGAAGGGTGAAAAAACATTTTGATGAGATTTGTGAGGACGAACGTCTCCAAGATCCGGAACGTTTTTTTAAAGTCAATATTTTCTATCGTGTATTAGACATTATAATAAACCAAATTAAATCTCGTTTTGTTGCTATGAGAGGAATCGTACAAAATTTTAGTGTCTTACAACCCGCTACACTGCAAAATTTAAACGACACAGATTTATTGCAAATAGCTTTGGAATTTGTTAATGTGTATAAAAAAGATATATCCGACTCGTTCGTCAATGAAATCCTTAGTTTCCGGTCCACTTTTCAAAACGAAATTAAGCAGTCAACGTCTATAAGAGAACTGGCCGATTTACTAATAATTAAAAATCATATTTTATCTTGCAGCTTTCCAGAGGTGTGTACTGCATTTATATTATTTTTAACAATTCCTGTAACTACAGCTAGTGCGGAGCGAACATTTTCGAAATTAAAGTTAATCAAAACTTATTTAAGGAATTCAATGGGACAAGAAAGGCTACTACTTAGCAATTTTATCGATAGAAAATTCGTTAGCTCGTAAATTAAATTTTGATGAAGTAATTGACACGTTTGCTGAACAAAAAGCCCGAAAAAAGGATTTTTAAATAAATATAATATCCCCTAAATATTATTGTTAAAGATAAATAAAAGATTCATAAAATAAAAATTACAATGATAAGTCTCTTACATTTACGAAGGTGGGGGGGCCCCATTTGATGAATTTTGCCACGGGCCCCCGATGGGGTAGTTACGCCACTGATAGGTAGGGACAGTCGATTTGTATCTGAATGCGGGGCGAGGATTATAAGGACACCAGTTGAGTGTATTGATTTACTTATCGATATCGATAGCACCATCACTCGCCACGTATGTTCCAGTTAATGTAAATTGTAACTTATGACGCAAACTGCCTCCGTGGCGTAGTTGTACTAATGTATGGTTACAAAGCTGAGGTCTCGGGTTCGAATCCCGGGTTGGACAAAGTGATATTGGAATTTTCTATTCATTATCAGCCCAGAGTCAGGAATTTGTGCCCGATATGGCGATAGGCTCGCCACCGATCACATTGTGGACGGAACATACAAGGCGAAATGTGGGTGTCCTGGCACCTCTGCCTACCCCTTCTGGGATATAGGCGTGAGTTTATGTATGTATGTATGACGCATTCAGGATACATTTTTACAAATTGGCTGCCTAAAGGTCGATAGGACAAGCAAATGATCATGGGCAATTGTGTACATTAGGACAACTATGCTCGGACAATGAATAAATACATTTTTGATGGCAGTGCGTTACTACAGGCTAAAAAAAAACCGAAACAGAGAGATTTAAGAAAGCTCTTAATTTATTAATTACGTAGCAGTCAGCAACTCGCCTGCAGTTTTAAATTAGGCATTAAATAGTATATAAATCGGAAATTTTACATATACTTTTGAGTGATAGAAAACACCAGCCAAGTGCGAGTCAAACTCGCGCACGAATGGTTCCGTACTAACATCTATTACTAACAAAGGAAACCCTAAAAATCACGTTTGTTCCTGTTTATTAAGGCCGAGTTAAACATTGCTTAAAAATTACGTTTGTTGTATGGGAGCCTCCCTTTAATATTTACTTTATTTGGCTTATATATGGCTTCCTATACGACATCGCCGGAATGTTCATATTCTGTCTCTTCTCTATAGTATTCTATTTCTTATGAATCCCTATGGTATGCAGGTTTCCTCACGATGTTTTCCTTCACCGTTTTAGTGCGTTGTGATTGACTATCAATACACACATGACTCCGAAAAGTCAGAGGTGTGCCCTGGGATTCGAACCCGCGACCACCGTGAACATGTTGGCAGTCGCGTCTAGTCCGTTTACCAACAGGCCACCACGCACTTTATCGTTATTAATATTGAGCAAAAAAATACGTTTATTGTATGGGGACCCCCCTTAATATTTTCATTTTTTTTATTCTTAGTATTTGTTGTTATAGCGCCGACGGAAATACATAATTTATGAAAATTTCAGCATTCTAGCTATCATGGTTTATGAGATACAGCCTGGTAACAGACAGACTGAGAGCGGAGGCTTAGTAATAGGGTCTCGTTTTTACCTTTTAGGTACGGAACCCTAAAAAACAGACTATGGGCAATATTATTAACACGCAATTCCATTATCCTTCTTCCGATATCCTACAAATATTTTCCTCTATTGTTAGCAAATTCCTTATACCCACATGAATTTTTCCTGTATCATTATTACATACTACCTAAATTCTAAATAGTAGCACTTAAAGCTGAACAAATTTTCTCTAATCATATCTATGCACTATTTCGACCAAATTGTTTCTCAAAGGAACAAAATATATATATATATAGGCATTACCTCACACCATGATACAGTATTATCAAGAGGGTATCAAAAATACTAGAGAATTCGTTCTCATAGCCCAGAAATATTTTTGGTGGTAAATATAACTCAAGATCTGTTTTATAACACCCTCTACACGAAGGGCCAGCGCTCGACCAGAACGAGTTGGCCATCAATGGCCATGTGAATGATTGAAACGCAACTTCACGATGGCGAAATTCATTAGTGATCACTCACCTTTGATGTGCGCCGGAAAAACCGACACCGATGCCATTCCAAGACCATCACACGCGCCATAAGCGCCATAGGGGCCATCATAGCGGACCATCGCGATGGTCCATCATGTAGAGGGGTCATAATATATTTGATTTATAACATACAGTACACTATCATCATGGGTTTTATACACAGACACTGACTACAACTTTTCAATGTAGCATTTGTTTTTATTAATAAACAGCTGAAAATGAATACCTTTTTAACGTAACTTGTAGCATCCTCCTCTGTGACGGGTTCTGCACTAATACCACCCCGTCTTCTAGGCAATTGTCCACCCAATATTGGGAGCGGTGAGAGTTCGCCATCAGCTTCTCCTTCTGATGCCGCAGCCGCTGCTGCCGCGGCTTTAACTTGCTCCTTGTAATACCAAAAATAATTTTAATATAATATAATATCACACAAGAATTAAAGTAATTTGACAAAGTTTGCAATACAAATTCACCTCTGAAAACATCATTATATTAATTAATTAAATACAAAATGCAATATAACAGATTCAATTTTGAGTGCCCTGTGCAACAGTTGCTTTTGAAATAAATATTTAACAGGAATATTATACCATTCTATTGTATAAAGTGTTATCAATTATTGTTGAAGTTATATTAAACAATAAATGAGTCAATAATACAATAATTGGTACAAAATATATTCCTCACGCAGTATATTTCGATATTCGCAATATATTTATTCCGGTGTCACTGTCCTTGTAGCCCGCCACGCCTGCGGTGGTTTCCGCCAACGTTGGTTCCTAAACTTTCCTACTCCAGTTTACTGGCAAAAACCTTTCAGTGATTGTAACACACATTACGGGCGTCAACAGATAGATACATATCTTCGGTCGAAAACCACCCGGGCTATCCCTAGTATGTCTAATGGTGGAGGCACAGATGTTCCCACTCACAAACGTCTTTGGATGCCCTATTTAAGTGTTGTTACATTGTGTTTGTAGAGGCCATGCACTTTGTTATCTGTCTCATAGTTCACTCAGTGTGTCCGGCCATAGTCGCCTCCTACGACGGGGAAGAGATATTGTGCTGGAATATCAAGTCTTCTATCCGCAGGGTGGGATTGCTATTCAATTTAGCTTAGTGTGTGGTGGATCTGAAGTGTATCTAATTACATTAAGCAAGTATATTATCTCAACCATCTTGAAGTGGGCGAGTGAAACGTAAACTCATGACTTGACTAACCAAAAAAATTAAAATATATTTGTAACATATTGAAGTCTCAGTATCAAACATGTAGAATCTATGCCTAATATTTAATTTAAATATGTATGGTACTTGTTATATGTTTGGTACTTGGCGACCTGCCTTCAATAATTATGTTACAAAAATATTTTTATTTTTAGAAAATATTGCATTCTTTTAGTTTTAAATTTGATTGATAATAACATTACATGTTATAGTGGCATATATTTTGCCAGATTTGCCAAACCCTGATAAAATTATAAGGAAAACAAATGCACAGAGTTTTCCTATCCCCATGTCGCTCTAAAAATTATAATAAACAGGGCAGTAATTGTCCCATAACACACACAACTAATTTTTATCAACGAGATAAAAGTAATGGAAAATAAAGATAACTGTAAAAATAAATACTATCGGTCTGGCCCACCTTCTTGACAGACTGGTTTTAGTCCAATTGATGTGCAGCAGTTTTCGTGATGGTTCTCTGGGTGTCATTTGTTTATTGGAGCGGGGGCGTTATTGAAAGACTATTTGATTTATAGTGTGCAATTAAAAATGTAAAAAAGTACATAAAAAACAATACATCTTCATTTGGTTTGTTAGTCAATACTGTGTGTATCAAACAATTCATTAAAATATACGTAAATTCAAACCCATCAAAGTTGACAATTCCAACATAATAATAAAGGTAGTGAATGCTTCAACATTGCTTAATTTTGCATTAAAGTAAATGTACTCACAATCTTGTATGGGCACACAATAATTAATTCAGGGTTTTCTCAGACCCCATATTGCAATGAAAGGATTTTTTTACTATCTGGTCTGGTAATAACAGGGCTCAAGGCCCTGTGTATATTTAATATATTATCTATTTGTATATTTCATGGACAACACAAATATTTATTATCTTTGCCATGCAGTAATAAATTCTAAAGATACAGATCCCGTGCCATTGCGTTAACACTGTTTTTGTGCAGGCACTTTATGACAGCAGTGTATGGGGTCGAAAAGTCCCCTTAACGCAGTGAATATTCACTACAATGAAGATTCACCACATTCTTAACTCAAGGCCACCCTATACAGCAATTATACTTACTATGAAAACAAATTAGTAAAAGATTTATAAACACTGTGGTTATTATGAATTACTTCAGATATTATTATACTCATATTCATAAGAATTTTAATCTTCAAAAGATAAAAAGATATTTAATGAAATAGATAGATTTCATCTAATAATGTTATGGCTGCATTGCCAGATGTAATTTTAGAACACCCATACTAAAATTACTTAAGGCAACTTGGGACTCTGTTAGAATACATTTAATATTTGTTGAACATAAACACAATAATATAACAGTTTAAAGTTTAAACAGGTCCATGTGGAGAACTTTGGGGGAAGCCTGTGTTCAGCAGTAAAGAAACACTGTTACAAAAAGAAACTCACACTACCAAAACCCTCCTTTCTTTCTCAATATTTAGTACTATTTAAGGCTAACTAGAAATAAAACCTTGCGTCCATAAGCCAAAAAATATTGTTATGCATAAATTGTTTATTTTATAAACATGTTAAAACATTACTTGGGAATTAGGATACTGAAGAAAGTAGAATAAAGTACGCCTTTAGAAGTTGTAGGGTTCAATAGTAATTAAGGTTATACTCACTCGTTCTAGTTTTTGAAAATACTGCCTTAAAAACGACACAGGATTTTCTGGTTTGTTAACACATAATTGTACTATGCAATCTTTTATTAATAATTGAATGTTGTGACTCTGAATATAGTTTTCACATTCATGTAAACATTGTTCCTCCTCCATGTTTATTAACTGAAATCGCATTGGCTAGTACCTCAGTTTTACACACCTAGTACATTAAAATCGTAAAGATCAGACTTTTTATTCGATTAAGTATCATAATAATCCTAAAACCGTCGTAAAACCCTACTGCCCTACGCCAATAACAACAACATCAGTCAAAGTCAGTCACAGTAAAAGCATAGACACAAGCAGTTTTCATATATCGCACACCTAGATCTAAACTGGGACAACTCAAAAATTTTGAATTTTTAGTTACATCTATATTCGAATTCTCTGCGATTTTACGCACCGGACCGTCTTAACAGATACAAAAAAAGCTTAATAGATTCGTCGCTAGATGGTGTTAACTCTGTTTTGTTCAATCAACACGCCGTGTAACCCCTCCCGCTTAAGCAAGTATATTATTAGTTGACGTTCACTAGTCTAAAGCTGAAAACACATTGTAGGTTTTTGTCTTACGCATAGAGTAAAGAGTACAAAACTATGGTAAAGAGCACATCTTACATGGTTCGTACGGGTCGTCAGAGGGCCCACGTACGTTTTTATTTTTTTAATTTCATTGACAAAGGACGGTTTTCTCGTCTGCTAATGACTAAGCTTTTAGGGATGGAAGAGTCGATTTTTATGTAGTCTTTATCTCATCTCTATATAAACAAATAAATAATATATTTTATTAAATGAAATCAATCCTAGTTGGCGCTTATTATAAACAGTTCTTATCTGTGATAACCTGTGGTACTATCACATTCGAGTTTGCAACTGTTTTATTGTCAAAAACAATGATTCAATTAACATTAAATCACACATCAATCAATTATATAATACTGTGATTGATTCAATTCTGTACACAAACATAGATTACATATTGAGAATAAATTTACTGTGGAAAAATGTTAAGCAACAATGCCGTGTACACATATTAGAAATACTTATGTATAAAATGTGTGAATTCCAAAGTAGGCAAGATCGTGTTTCGAGCGAGTCTTGTTCTTGTTGTCTTTTTTTTATATATTTCTACTACCAGTGTCATTTTAAAAGAAAACAAAAAAGAGACTACCTGAAGACAAATAACAAGGTTAACTTTTTCCTGTTATAATTCCTAAAACAGCGCGTGTATTTTGAAATTTAAACATCAATAACTTAATATTTGATTGTATAAAAATTACTTCGTTATCTTTAGTATGATACTTTATTATCTTTAGTACAAATAGGTACTGACTATTTGTTCCCATACTTCTTACTTTAAGTGAGCATATTTGTATTCTTTACATTTAACATTATAAATAATTTCTCTACTACGCACATACTCTGATCGTTTTTCTTCCATTTTTTAAATGAACGCACAGACGAACTTTTGGCTAATTACTGATGATTAAATAAATAAATACACTCAACAATCACATACATAGTCCTGACCCCACATTAAAATCAATTAAGTGTTGTGTCGTGGGTATCGGGAACTACGAGAGACTTTTCGGTCTCACAAACATCCAGACCCGAGACAAATACTTGTGGGCCTCACAAACATTTGTCTCGGTGCGGGGATCGAACCCGTGGCCTCTCGTTTCACAGGCGGCGTCTAACAAACTGCGTCACGGAGGCTGTCAATTACGTCCAGTCTAGTATTTACAAACAACTGGTCAAAGAACTGCGGTGTTTATTTCTATTAAGTCAAGTTAGATTCCCAGCCACACCTCATGTAAATAATTAGAAATGTCCAAATTGTATTCAACAATTTTAATTTGTATGCAGATTGAATAAAGAAAATTATACCTTGTACTTATTATAAATTCTAATTTAATTGTAAGTTTTAAGAAATGTTATATTAGTTTGGCTTAAAAAGCTGGTAGCCATATTTACAAAACCTATTGTTGTGTAAACTCAAGTTTGTCCACAATCGCAAATCACTCAAAAGCGCTGTGGTGCACGGAGAAACCATTACTTTTTTCTCTCTTTAAATTTAATTACATTGGACATTATTATCATTACTACTATTGGACTACTAGTATAAATGTACATTGTATAAATTATGAAAGAATATTTTAATGAAAGCGTTGAAGATATTTTTTACTTTCATTTCTAGTTCCTAATTTCACCACTTGTCAATTTATGTTAATTGCGCTGTATGTCTCAGACGTTTTTTGTTTTTGAAGGTCATGCCCTCGAATTTCGACCGACAGTGTGCACACAACAAAAGAATCTATTGTTCAGATCGCTGTAAGACGCGTTGCTCTAGTATTTATGGCCGCTTCTTTACTCTATGCGTAAGACAAAAACCTACAATGTGTTTTCAGCTTAAAGCTCAAAACACACTGTAGGTTTTTGTCTTACGCATAGAGTAAAGAGCGGTAAGTACGGGGCCAACTGACCAATTAGGACAATGGAACGTACAGGGTTCTTTCTATGTAGTCTGTGGTCACGTCTTAAGCGTATGACCTATAATGTGCACACAACAAAAGAATCCATTGTTCAGATCGCTGTAAGACGCGTTGCTCTAGTATTTATGGCCGCTTCTTTACTCTATGCGTAAGACAAAAACCTACAATGTGTTTTCAGCTTAAGGTGTGCACGTATTTACTCGAGTGAAAACGCGGACAATTTGAATTGTTACAGTTTTGATGAGAAAGTATAAATTGATTAATTTGAGTTGTTACAGTATTTGTGATTTATTCTGCCACATTACATCGACTTGTTCCAGTTTTGTTTGGTAAGACACTTTAATATTTCGTAACTATTTTGAATTAACTTTATTTTGATAGACTAATATGTAAATTTCTTGTTAACCTTCTTTTGTTGAACTAAATTTATTGCAATATTTTTCTCTATAAAATGTGACATTGTTTCGATGATTCTGCTAAAAATAGAGTGCGATTTTAAAGCGCTGTTTCAAAATGTTACTGTTTTTAACCTACCTAGCTACCGCTTTTTTTAAAAGGCGATTTTTTGAATTGTCTCATTATTGCTGGATTAGTAAATCACACAGCAACGATTTATTTCTTTTTAGGTAAAAATGAAACGAGGCCGTTTTCTCGTCAATATTGTAAAGGACCGATATAGGGAGAAACCATTAACAGTTAATGAAAACAAGTCACCTATCATTCAAAGTTTAGATAAAGCCCAGAAAAATAAAGAAAATATCCCCTTAAACACTTCTGTGCTGATCAAACCATGTCATACTCAGCAAATCAATAAAGATCTTTTTATTTCGTCAAGTGATTCAAGCTTTATCGATGAGTTTGATACAGATCCAACCTATGTTCGACAAAAAAAGAAGAAGCTGCCCCCTAAGGTGATTCCTGATACATCTTCATCTTATTCAAGTGATACTTCGTCCAATACCTCGAATTCTAGCAGTAGCTCTAGTGATAGCTCTGATTCCGAAACAGAAACCAGACCTGAGATCGATTCGGTAACACAAAACCTACTTAATGAAGATCAACCTAATGACGATTTAAAAAAAGGAAAGAAGAGGATAAGAAAGGAAACCACATGGAAAGCTAATATTTGTAAAAGGCTAAAGAATTCTGGTAAGGCTTATCAATCTTTGTCTAAAACTAAAAAAACATTTGATACAAGAAAAATTCGCACAGGATGCGGCGAAAAATGTAGGCAACAATGTCATAAAAAAATTAAAGACGACGCAAGGCAAAAAATATTTGACGCATATTGGGGCCTCGGCAATTTACAAAGACAGAGAGAATACATCGTCAGACATGGTTATGAAATCAAACCGAAATACAGGTATACCAGCACCCAAAATTATAGACATCTTAATACAGCATTTTTTTTCGAAATTGCTGGAGATAAAATCAGAGTATGTAAGACTTTTTTTAAGGCTACGCTGGATATAAGTAATACTGCTATTACTACTGCATTTTCTAAAAAAAAAAAAATAATAATAATTGCCAATGATTTGAGAGGCAAACACGGCAATCAACCCAAAATTGATATCAACATTAAAGACAGTGTTGTGGAGTTTATCAATAGAATCCCAAGGATGGAGTCCCATTATTTAAGAGCGCAAACATCGCGTGAATTTATTTGCAGTGACAAATCCCTTGCAGCTTATATCGTGATTATAAAGATGACCGTGAACGCAAACATTTACTTTTCGCCTCAAAGTCGACATTTAATAGGATATTCAACACAGAATTTAATATTTCTTTTTTTGTGCCGAAAAAAGACCTTTGCGACCTTTGTGAGGGCTTCAGAAATGCGAATGAAGAGGAAAAATTGAAAATTCAAGAGAGTTACGAACTACATCTTATCGAGAAAGAATTAGCGAGAGAGCAGAAAGAAAAAGACAAAAACAGGAAAGACGGAACAATTGTAGCTGTCTATGATTTACAAGCTGTGATGCAAGTACCAAAAAGTCAAGTTTCTCTATTTTTCTATAAATCAAGGATTAATTGTTTAAATTTTACAATAAGTGACCTAAAGGCAAAAGACGTAATATGCTATTTCTGGGACGAGACAGAAGGAAAACGAGGTGCTATAGAAATAGGGTCATGTGTTCTGAAATATATTGATAGTTTATTGGAAGAGCAACCTGAGAAAAATATTGACATTATCTTCTATTCAGACAATTGCTGTGGACAGCAAAAAAATAAATATTTACTATCCACCTATGCTTACGCTGTTATCACTAAAAGAGTTAAGTCAATAACACATAAATTCCTGATACATGGTCATTCTCAAAATGAGGGTGACAATGTTCATAGCGTGATAGAGAAACAAATTAAAAGGCACATTAAATCTGGTCCGATATTCACTCCACAACAATATTGCACAATAATTCGTACGGCAAAAAAATCTGGCAATCCTTACAAAGTCGAAGAGATGACATTTGAAAAGTTTTATGACACAAAAATGTTACAAGAGGAGTGGGGACCGAATTTTAATTTAGATGAAGATCGTAATAAAGTTAATTGGCACGATATAAAAGTCTTAAGAGTTGAAAAAGAGAACCCGGAAGCCTTCTTTTATAAAACGTCATTTTCGGATGTTAATTATAAAAAAGTATTTGTGCGCAAACGCCGCGCCAAAAGTGATCAATTTGTATTTAAAGGACCTATACAAGCCTACACCCAGAAAATACCACTCTCCGAGGCAAAAATAAAAGACCTCACGGATCTCATTAAAAAAAACGCAATCCCAAGGTTGTATGTAGATTCATATTTTAAAAATGTATTAGGTAATAATATCTAATTGTTCTTATAACTGTATACTTAATACAATAATTTACTTTTTATGCGAGTATTTTTAAGAAATTGATATAATTTGATACTTATTTTCCAGAAAAGAATTATTTTGCTATTATTTTGATTATCGAGAGACTGATTTTTTTATGTTAGTCAGAACATGTAATGTTCTGCAAGATTTCAATTATTGATCTCAAAAGCGCCAAACCAAGTTAATACTACATTATTTAATTTAAATAATTAATTAGTTTTAGAGTTTAATAGTAATTAACAATTATTAATGTGATTTGTTTGTAATGTTCCCATTTTAACCGAACCTACAAATGTTTTTTTTTTTAATTTATATTAAGTAACGATGTGTATCGAAATTTTCACTTTTCACTATAAGTTTCAATATGTGAAGACTGATATTTTGAGATTTTTATTAATTATTATATTCATAATAACTCATTGTAGTTTAATTTGTTGTATTGTGGTTTATGTTGATGTTTAATTATGTTTCATCACCTATTTATTATAGTTTTGTTTGAAGAATTATATTATTATTTTTTCGTCTGATATAAGTTCAACTCAAAATGGTCAAATAAAACTGGTATAAGTCTAAATAGAGTTTAATTATTTTATAAATTCACAGCCCTAAAGTGTAACAAGTCGAAAAATGGCGATTATAATAAAAATGATTGATTATTCGACCTAGGTTACCTACAGTGACATTTTATGACCTATGTATAATCTGAAATAAAATTGAGTTTTATAACTTTCCTAACAAAAAACGTAGTAACGCGTTTTTTTCGTCTCCTGAAAAATCGTGTTTTTTGAGTTGTCCCAGTTTAGATCTAGGTGTGCGATATATAATACTAATCTATGAGCATAGTAAAGCTGAAAACACATTGTAGGTTTTCGTCTTACACATAGAGTAAAGAAGCGGCCATAATTACTAGAGCAACGCGTCTTACAGCGATCAATAGTGCGATTCACGTAACTTTTTGACGCGCCGATCAAGTTGCGGTTAGCAATGTGCAATTCGTTCAATTTTTAAGACCCGGATCAATACTGATCAAACTATAAAATGAACCGGTTCAAATGACTCGATCAATCGAACGATTGGTTCCGTTTAAGTCATTGATATAAATGAATTGGCCGTTAGTAGAAGTATAGGTAGGTAAACACGTTTTAAAGTTCATATTACCTATTATTTTACACAAAAATAACACTTTTAAAACTGAAAAACGCAAAAAACAATTTTACAACAAACGTAATAGCCAAAATCTTAGGATAATGGGATACTAATTACGAAAAACGAAAAAAAGGAGTTCTTACTTGATGACAATATTTTCTTTTTTTCAAACGCAATTCACAAGCAATCATAAATCAAGACGTACCTAACTAACTTCAACTCACTCAAAAAGTCAAAACCATAAAATTGTAACGCAAATAAAATTGTAAAATAAACTTTAAAGCCTACCACTGAAAGCATATATCAACCTTGTCATTTACATTCGACCTATTTAGTGTCTGTATTCGTCTCTAAAACCGACGATATCCGAACGTTTGTTTGGCTTGATTCGGCTCGACTCGGGTCGGGTCGCACTCACAGGACGTTAACGGCTCGCGGACCGCTGTTCGCGCTTATGGTTCGCGGATCTCGGCTCTCGGCTCTCGGCTCTCGGCTCTCGGCTCTCGGCTCTCGGCTCTCAGCTCTCGGTTCTCGATTCGCTTGAACCGACGCGATTCTTCTATCGCGATCGATCGAATGAACGAATTTTATTGTACGTAAAGATCGAATCGATCGCGTGGTTCTTGTGAGCCGGTTTATTTGACCCGTTCAATCGCGAACGACCCATATCTAGTTGCGGTGCGGTTACAATGAAGTCTACGCTTTGGTTGTAAATGGTATTCTTGTAAGTGTTTAGCTGCGCGTGAACTGCGCGTGGGCTGCGCCGTGCGCATCAACTGTACGTCAGATGTATGAAATTTGTTTGACATTGACATATACGCGCAGCAGTAGAATACGCTAAAACGTTTGCGTGACGCGAACTTGACGCGAGCGTATTTCGAGAATACGAAAAGGGCTGTTTTGATCGAAACTTAACCGCAACTGCACTACAGCTGAACTTATTTTATTACGTGAATCGCACCACTGAATAAAGGATTATTTTGTTGTGTGTACACTGTCGGTCGAAATTCGAGGGCATGACCTTCAAAAACAAAAACGTCTGAGACATACAGCGCAACTAACATAAATTGACAAGTGGTGAAATTAGGAACTAGAAATGAAAGAAAAAAATATCTTCAACGCTTTCATTAAAAATATTCTTTAATAATTTATACAATGTACATTTATACTAGTAGTCCAATAGTAGTAATGATAATAATGTCCAATGTAATGAAATTATAAGAGAGAAAAAAATAATAATTTCTCCGTGCACCACAGCGCTTTTGGGTGATTTGCGATTGTGGACAAACTTGAGTTTACACAAAAATAGGTTTTGTAAATATGGCTACCAGCTTTTTAAGCCAAACTAATATAACATTTCTTAAAACTTACAATTAAATTAGAATTTATAAAACATACAAGGTATAATTTTCTTCATTTAATCTGCATACAAATTAAAATTGTTGGATACAATTTGGACATTTCTAATTATTTACATGAGGTGTTGCTGGGAATCTAACTTGACTTAATAGAAACACCGCAGTTCTTTGACCAGTTGTTTGTAAATACTAGACTGGACGTAATTGACAGCCTCCGTGGCGCAGTTGGTTAGACGCCGCCTGAGAAATGAGAGGCCGCGGGTTCGATCTCCGATGTCTTGGTGCGGGGACAAATGTTTGTGAGGCCCACCGGTATTTGTCTCGGGTCTGGTTGTTTGTGAGACCGAAAATTCTCTCGTAGTTCCCGATACCCACGACACAACACTTAATTAATCTTAATGTGGGGTCAAGACTATGTATGTGACTGTTGGGTGTATTTATATATTTAATTATCAGTATTTAGCCAAAAGTTCATCCGTGCGTGCATTTAAAAAAATGGAAGAAAAACGATTAGAGTATGTGCGTAATAGAGAAATTATTTATAATGTTAAATGTTAAGAATACAAATATGCTCACTTAAAGTAAGAAGTATGGGAACAAATAGGTACTGAACTAAAGATAACCGAGTAATTTTTTATACAATTAAATATTAAGTTATCGATGTTAAAATTTTAAAGTACACGCGCTGTTTTAGGTATTATAATAAGAAAAAAGTTTATCTTTTTATTTGTTTTCTTTTAAACTGACACTGGTAGTAATAATATCAAGACGTGTGCTCGAAACACGATCTTGCCTATTTTGGAATTCACACATTTTATACATAAGTATCTCTAATATGTGTACACGGCATTGTTGCTTAACATTTTTCCACAATAAATTTATTCTCAATGTGTAATCTATGTATGCGTACAGAATATAATCAATCATAGTATTATATAATTGATTGATGTGTGATTTAATATGAATTGAATCATTGATTTGGACAATAAAACCGTTGCAAACTCGGATGTGATAATACCACAGGTTATCACAGACTTAGAACTGTTTATAATAAGCGCCAACTAGGATTGATTTCATTTGAAAAAAATTGTATTTATTTGTTTATGAAGAAATGAGATAAAATGTAAATAAAAATCGACTCTTTCATCCCTAAAAGCTTAGTCATAGGCAGAAGAGAAAACCGTCCTTTGTCAATGGAAATAAAAGAAATCAAAACGTACGTGGGCCCTCTGACGACCCGTGCGAACCATATCAGTCGCGCTCTTTACCATAGTTTTGTACTCTTTACTCTATGCGTAAGACAAAAACCTAAAGTGTGTTTTGAGCTTAAAAGGCACAGTAAAAGGAAAAAAATAAAAACATAGATTCTAAGTACTTGCCATGGACGTAGTATATAAACAGGACTGCGCACTGTCATCGGAAAAACGAGCCGAGCGAGAGGTGTAGGAAGGTTGGGTTGTGTCCCGTTCCTATAGGGTGACCATATTTTTTGGGATATACAGGAATTTTAATCAAATTGGCTAATATAAAGTCGAATAAAGCATTGTGTTTTTGAGGTAACAAACGTGATATTGTCTAACCGTGTAAAAAAATATTTGACGAAACTAAAATATTGGACCATTAGGACCTAGCAAAAAAGTTCAAAATCATAGTTTTATACGTATACTTTTAATAGGTGAAATGAAAAATGAAAATAATAATAATAAATCTTTATTGACAGCAAAATTCAGTTAACATCTTCTAGCCGCAAACTCTATTTCCTTTCCCCAGTTGAAGACGGACAGCAGCGTCATCAACGCGAACCCTCCTGCGCTCGCGAACCCGCCTGCCAAGCGTGGTTAGTATTGGCATAGACAATAAAAAAGCCTAATAGTTGTTAAAACCAGGACCAGGACTCCAGTCCCCGGCAGCCCCGCTATTCCTGGTTATGGTAGCGGCCACGGTAACGGCGGGGCAGAGGGTGGTAAGAATCTCTGGGTTGACCCCAGCTACCACCCCCGACGACGACTGGCACTGATAACACACAACATACGCACTTTGTGAACAGACGAGAAGATTGTTAACTGAATTTTGCTGTCAATAAAGATTTATTATTATTATTTTCATTTTTCATTTCACCTATTAAAAGTATACGTATAAAACTATGATTTTAAACTTTTTTGCTAGGTCCTAATGGTCCAATATTTTAGTTTCGTCAAATATTTTTTTACACGGTTAGACAATATCATGTTTGTGACCTCAAAAACAAAATGCTTTATTCGACTTTATATTAGCCAATTTGATTAAAATTCCTGTATATCCCAAAAAAATATGGTCACCCTATAGGAACGGGACACAACCCAACCTTCCTACACCTCTCGCTCGGCTCGTTTTTCCGATGACAGTGCGCAGTCCTGTTTATACAGGGTATATCAAGACTGCTACCGAAAACGAAGCCGGGTGGTAGTTTAAGCGACTTCAGACACCATGCAAAAGAAAATTTTGGAAAAAAAAGCGACATATATTTTTTTGTATTTTTTTTCCTATTGCCATATTTGGGTGGTAAATAAATTTTTTCCTAAAATAACAGTGTATACCCTTTTATTTATAAATTCTCTAAGGTATAAAACAGTTAAAATTATTATTTTAGCAAAAACTATGGATTTACCACCCAAAAATTACGATATTTAAAAAATCATTAAAAATTAATGTCGCGTTTCTTTGCGAAATTTTTAGTTGCATTGTGTTTGTTGTCACTAAATCTACCACTTGGCTTCGTTTTCGGTAGCAGTCTTGATATACCCGGTATACTACGTCCATGGACGAAAACCTACAATGTGTTTTCAGCATAACTCAGGCGCAATTAACTGCGCTGGCTCACTGAGTTACTATGGTATGTAAGTCCACCAACTAAACCTGGTAATTTTAGAGAAGTTTGGATAAATAAGCGCCCAATAAATAATGAGTAAAATAGTATTTATCATAAATTCGGTTTTTTGGAAAGATTTCAAATTGAAAAATAATGGGAAAATTTCAATTTGCTAATAAAGTGAACATCTATACTGTAAAGTCCAAATTCACGGTCCTATACGGTCCTACAAAACTCCTGGCTGCTTTTTACCAAAAAGAGTCTTAACGTTTATCTATAATTGTAATAAAAGTTAATCAAATTAATTTTAAAAAACGTCATGCCATTTCTATTTATTTATTTTCTTCCGATTCCTTATCTTTTTCAGTAAGTTTTCAAATAGAAAAATATTCTTTTTTCTCCATTGTTTCTAAACATTTTGTAATTGAAAAATTTCAATTTTTCATGATCTCACAGTACCCAATTGAGGTTGGAACTCTCGCCAAAATACCTGCTATTAAAGTATATCACCTATTATATTTAATCTGCATTCCGAATTATTTGAAAATTGCAATGCATCATGAATGCATCGAATGCATCACAAAGTTGGCAACACCACTCATGTCTACTGTGAAGTGAAAGATGGAAGCTGCAGAGACCGAAACCGGTGTAAAAAACCATTTAAATAATGTTTTATCAGAAACAGAAGTTGCTAATTTGCCCAACCAGATTGTGGAGAAAGTCAATGCGTATATTGATCAGAAGTTTGAAGAATACTTGACGGCAAAAGCACTTCATGAAGCTAATAGGTCACAATTTGGTGAGTACGCACCGGTGTTCCTGACGCTCAATAATTCTAAGGATATGTTACTCGACACTTACCGAGTATTTGCCACATTTGGTATCGCTAGTTGAGCATTTCCTAACATACATTTGTTCTTGACCATTTTGAAGAATGTGTAGTGCAGGTATTTGAAAATCTTTTGTTTGAGCCAAAGTACTGGATTTCATATCAACATGTGAAAGTTTTGAAGCTAAATTTATAACCTTTTTTTAATTTATGAAACGATTGATTTGCTATTCATTCAAATTACAGCTTATTTAATATGACCACATTTTGGAACTGATGAACAGGACACTAGATACTTTCATTAAATAGCAAGATTTATGGGCTGTATTGATTTGCATTGCATTTGTTACAATTTCATGACATACTTTTAGTGGACTTGTTCAAAGTATTTAATTGTATTTAGTTATCTCATAATTCTAGGTTATAAGTTTTTATTTTGATGGAACTATTATTTTGTAATTGGTATGTTTTCAATACTCTGTTATAATTGTTGTAAGTCTGTTGTTTTGCACCAATGCAGTGACTTAAGTTTGAAGCTTTGTAGTGAATATACAAAAAATCATACAGTAGAATTCTACTGTATGATTGTGAAATTATTGAATTCAATCTCAAATTGGGAAAGAATTTGTCAAGATACATAAATGTCAATAAATAATGACTGCCCCAAAATAGGTTAACATGTTGTATACAACTATTATATGCATAGCAAGTTCTTTCCATGCATTATAAGCCAAAGCTATGGGCAATGTTAATACACATATTTTTTTCTATTGTTAACATTAAGAACACTGCTCGTGTAAGACATAAATGTATTGCAGTCCGAAAACTTAATGGCTGGGAGTTTTGATTGAGCCCTGATGACTAAATAAATGAGGGTCCATCTACAAAAATTTTAATAATGATGAGTCTATTAGTAACACAATACTACTTTAATCTGTCGAATCAGTATGTTATGACATTTTGGTATGGTAATGACACTGCATCTTTTATGTACTGGAAAACCTATAGCAATACTATAAAGGTATTGTTTATGTTTGTATGTCAGGTTAATGTCTCAAACTACTTTCTTAATTTAAACTAACATTGTACCATATATGGTAAATGCATGCATGATTCACATTTTACAAAGTTTATTATATAGAGTACTTTATAAAACAACTACAATATGGCAATAGCAAAAATCTGAGTTTTTTATTAATCTGGTAGTTCCCAGATTAAAATACTATCAGCTTTTAATGACTATTGATATGGAGTAACTGGTGATTTCCTTAAGTAATTAACAGATGTTTTTTCAATTATAAATAGCTGAGCTTAAACAAGCAAACAATAATATTCCTTATTCAAATAGTCTTCCACAAGGTATTTAAGTCATTAATTACTGCCACTATTGCTTCGGAATGTCTTGTAGCTCTAAAGAATAAAGGAAAATGGCCATTCATAGTATCAGTTAAAAATATTATATTGACCAATACTGATACTGCTTAAAACTAATTAGGTATACCGTTTTTTATAGTTTGTCCTTAAATATTTTTCTGTTTCATGCCGGGTGACAGATTTTTATAAAATAGAGTAATTATCATCAAATTTTACATTTTGTTCAAAGAGCCCCATACAAAAAAAATATATTTTATTGAACTTCAAGTTGATTTCCCCAAGAAGTCTGGGTCTTAATTATGTTTATGTTTATTAAAAATGTATATTTTTCCCTACACAAAAAAGTGTCATAGAGGGACAACAATCTTCACACCAATACTAAGTTTCAGAGTAAAATGGGCATTCCCCTTTCACAAGAAACTCTTTCTTTGAGTTTATGAATACAGTATATCTATAACATGCACAGTTCAACTTTAATTATATTAAAACATAGTGAGTGGAAGTTCTCTAATACCATAGAGAAGTTTGTTCTATAGTACTATTTTATCTTGTCAAGACAAGTATGAGAGGCAAGATTATGTATGATCTTGATTGCTTCGAAATTGACTTACATTTTTATGAACACACAATACATGTTCATGAAAAAATAAAAGTAAACATAAAGAAACTCAAGAGCAAGTTTATAAATGGTCCTAAATGCTCTTTATTGTGAATAATCACTGTCCACAGCATTTTTCCAGAGAAGAATAACATAAGGAATTTTATTATGTAAATAGCTGAAGTAGACAATTCTTGCTGTTGCCTTATCCATTAAACATATGGACAATATATTATACATGTGTTTAAATACACAGCAGATAGTTTAGTAATAGGTCCAAAAATACAGAATAGGCAAAAATATCTAGTGCACAATTTATTTCATTTAAATAAAATAAATAATTCTTCAACATAATTTGTATAGTGTTAGGTAATTATGTAGTAACTTTGAAGAAATTCATACAAATTAATATCATACCAAATATATGTATTAAGAAAGATGATATATTTTCTAAAGGAAAGAACTCTTAATTATTTAGTGTGTGTGAGTGTGTTTCTGATTTGGAATTCCCACAATATATTGGTCAACTATTAAATGTCTTACTGAAAAATAAAGAAAAGTGCCCTTAAGTCGAGTTTCTTAAAAAAATTGTGAATTTTATCAAAATTCTAAATTGCTGCCCTTTATTTTTATGCAAGTTTTCTTAATGAATTTAATATTAATTATTTGCATCAACTTTTCAGAGTGTAAGTTACTTATATACCCAATAGCGACCATCATGCATGTTGTGGAAAATCAGTCATAATCCTACTAATATAAATGCGAAAGTTTGTGTGTTTGTTAGTTTTTTACCCTCCAAACAGCTTTACCAATTTTGTTGAAATTTGGAATGAAGCTAGCTGATCATACCTTGGATGTTGTTATATCTCGACAAAATGTAGTGCTTCCGTGAGATGCACAAGGAATTCAAATATACATCCATATTATTGCGGTAATAACATGGCAAAAAAATGTATGATGCTGTGACAACTGGCATCAGAGCAGAACAAATAAGGCAACACTTAAAAATTTTATTGTGTTTGTTGAATATTTTACATGCAGTTATTTCTATACATTTTCGTACGGTTCGGTTTGTTTTGTTATCACTACATAGTATAAAACAAAGTAGCTTTTTCTGTCCCTATTTTTCTTGTTCGCTTAAATCTTTAAAACTACGCAACGGATTTTGATGCGTTTTTTTTAATAGATAGAGTGATTCAATAGAAAGGTTTACATGTATAATAACATCCATTAAATAGTGGAGAAATATTGTTATTTTTGAGGTTTCTAATGTGATGTCGTTAATTATCAATATTTTTCCGCTTACATTGCAAACGCAGGCTGAACCCTACGAGATTTATCAAAATAATGTACTACATATTTGTACACATTGAAAAGGTCTACAGAAAACTCCGCGATGGTATATGTCTATCTCTTATGGATATCCCACAATAAAATTTTTTGTCATTTACTTTTTACGACAAATAATGGCTAATTTTCGAAGCGATTTTAACCAATACAGCAATAATCCTTATCCAATTAAATAGCTTAAAAAAAATGTTGATTTAATATAGATATATGTGGTCCTTTACAGCACAAGATTTAAATGAATATTTTCGAAGATATTACAGATTTAAAATTGCGGGACGTAGCGCTTGCGGCGGTACTGGTCGGCCGGGGCGGTGGCATTGTACCTATATAGGAATGTTTATATGTATAATAATTAGGGATGTTGCGGATGTCGTTTTTTTCACATCCGCGGATGCGGATGCGGACGCGGATTTTCAAAGGCTCACATCCGCGGATGTTTAAGATCTTATATAAATATAGTATACCGGGTATCTCAAGACTGCTACCGAAAACGAAGCCGGGTGGTAGTTTTAGTGACTACAAACACAATGCAACTCAAAATTTCGCAAAGAAACGCGACAATTATTTTTTATGATTTTTTAAATATCGTCATTTTTGGGTGGTAAATCCATAGTTTTTGCTAAAATAATAATTTAAACTCTTTTATACCTTAGATTATTTATAAATAAAAGGGTATACACTATTATTTTAGGAAAAAATGTATTTACCACCCAAATATGGTCAAAGGAAAAAAATAACCAAAAAAAAATTGTCGCTTTTTTTTGCAACTTTTTCTGTTGCATTGTGTCTGAAGTCGCTTAAACTACCACCCGGCTTCGTTTTCGGTAGCAGTCTTGAGATACCCTGTATGAATGAATATTGAAATTAAACTATTATTTACGGATTTTATCGCTTACTAATATTTATCGATTTATCTATGTTAATTTTTTATATTTTTTAACTTCCCGATATTTCAATTACTTTAAAGGATTCATGGTCACGGGGCGGAATTTAATTACCCGTAATTGACAATTATTAAATTAAAGAGTTAATTTAAAACGTTAATCTGTTTTTGCATTTCACTCTACGTAGAAGAAGCTCACTGTGTCTTGATGTCGGGCAGTTGGTCTTTTGGGTTCCGATATAATTAAGTGTAGAATTCGATCCCATGCTTGTGCAAGGTTCTAGCCATCTTCTCTATTGATAATAAATGCATTACCTTCAATTTGAGTAGCCCCAAGAGCTCGCAAAAGAACACCTTTTTATTTATTTATTTATTAAGTATAACGCCACGCTGCCTTCTCTGATAACAAGGCGTTTAGGAAGAGGTTCGTAAATTAAACCCACGCTGCAAATAATTGTTCGCTAGGATTACTACTTAGTGGAGTGGATAAAAACCTTTGTGCTATCGGCAATAATATCTTTAATTCCTCTCGATAAACACCACTTAAGAGGATTTTCATCGACATAGATAGACTCTTTTTTTATTGGGGTAAGAAAGAAATTATTTTTGGAGTACAGCTTCAGTACTACTACTACCATTTTCTCTCTCTCTCTCACTTTCACTAGAAGAATCTAATATCATAGCAACAACAAAGGCGTCGGATCATGTCACTATTTATTTCGCTCCCATAGGTCAATATCACGTCCGAACGGCACGCGTCATTCGCCGGCACCGCCAAATTTCTGTCTTGTCTCATTTTGTATTACATCCGCATCCGCATAAATATCCGCATCGATTATTGCGGATGCGGATGCGGATGCGGATGCAGATGACCAAATTTATGCGGAAGCTCCGCATTTGCGGATGCGGATGCGAATATTCGCAACATCCCTGATAATAATAATACGTACATATTATTGTACAAAAATCTATTTGTACCCGGGCGTAGCTGGGCCGGGCCGCTAGTTTGAAATAAACAAAGAGACTATTAACCATAATTAAAAGTAAAGTCGGGTAAAATATATCGGGCTGCCATGTTGATACTAAATTCGATCTTAACGCCCTCATTAAAAAAACTCTTTTTTGCCAAGCAATACTATTTGTTTTATATGCCAACTCAATGTTGAATGTTAAATTTTCTGACAGCCTAATTGTTTGTATTGGCATAATTGTTTCCATTGGCATGGGACTGCCGTCCGATGCCAATGGAAACTCTGCCTGGGCGGCATTGGCACTTTCCATCAGGTGCAATGCCGCCACTATGCCAGGCCATTGTAAAAAAAAAGCCTCCGTGGCGCAGTTGGTTAGACGCCGCCTGTGAAACGAGAGGCCGCGGGTTCGATCCCCGCACCGGGAGAAATGTTTGTGCGGTCCACAAATATTTCTTCTGGGTCTGAGTGTTTGTGAGACCGAAAAGTCTCTCGTAGTTCCTGATACCCACGACACAAGACTCGATCTTAGTGTGGGGTTAGGACTATGTATGTGACTGTTGGGTGTTATTAATTAATATTATTATTAATGTAACCGCCATCGATTATATTGCTTGTCTGTTCCATCACATTCTGTTCTTCACACCATCCTGTCCCGTGCCTTCCATTCCAATTTGAAAGACTAGCATATTTGAATTCGTGGCTCATTCCACGAGAACACAAATTTTTTTCAGGATGAAAAGTAGGCTATAATTTAATCCAGAGTCAAGGTGTGTCAACATCCAAACTTTCGCGTTTATAATATAAGTAAGGTAATATGTATAATACTTTGAAAACCCAGGTCCAGTTGATGTCCATTTTTTTTTTATTTATGTACAATATAATAATTAAAGCTAACATCAGAACATTCATCAAACTATAAACGTATTTGTTAATTATAATTACAAAACAAAGTTGAATACAAAACAAAAACAATAAAGTGGGTAGAACTAATAAAAATTGTTAAATAAAAATAATAATATCGCATTGGTTCGGAAGTGGCTGCCAGGTCCGTATTTAGTTCTTCGATGACAATAGAAAAGTTTTTAATTTATTTTTAAAGTCCACAACTATTTGTTGACTTTATTTCTCTGGGTAAATTATTATATATTGGGCACCTTCGTAACGTATACATTTTTTTGCGTAGTTAGTGCGTGGTGTAAGAAGAATAATATTACTTGCGTTGCGGAGTGAACGTAAGCCTTCTTCCTTTTTAATTTTGAATGTGATATTTGAATGAATTCTAGAATTCATTGAAATATCACATACTTACCTGTTATTTTTTCTCCTTCTTTTTTATATTTAGTCTCTTTCTGTTTAATTTATTGTATTGTTACATTTTTATAATTATTGTACTGTGTTGTATGCGGCTAATTTGCGCGATAATAAAGCATTTTTCTTTCTTTCTTTCTATCCATTATTTTTCTTATTAAGATACATGTACTGTATCGATATAATTTATTAACTGACATTAATTTATTATCCGAGTAAATTTTATCTGTTGCAGTATAATAGTTATTATTATTATTATCAGCCATTAGTGTCCCACTGCTGGGCAAAGGCCTCCTCCCTTTCCTTCCAGATAGTGCGGTCTTGGGCGATTTCAGGCCAATCCTGAAGTAACCTGTCGATTTCGTCTCTCCACCTACGCCTAGGTCTGCCGCGTCGTGTTTTTGGGTGTTCGGGACGCCACTCAGTACAAATTCTTGCCCACTGCTTTGGGTGCATGCGGCAGACGTGACCGGCTCACGTCTGCCGCATGCAGGGTTTGTGAACGCAATTGGGTGTTTCTGATTTGGTCGCTTAACTTTACACCTAGTATGCTGCGCTCCATCGCGCGCTGACAAACCTTGAGTTTGGACTTTTTAATGTTCGTCAAAGACCAAGTTTGCGAGCCATATGTTAGAACGGGGAGGATGCATACGTCCATTAACTTTCGTTTGAGAGATAATGGGAGTTCGCCTTTCATCATCTCTCCCATGGACCAATAACTCTTCCAGACATTCTCGATTCGATGAGCAATTTCTTTGTCCTGCCTGGAATAAAAGGAGACTATTTGGCCCAGATAGATGTATTCTTGGACGTATGCTAGGTCTTCACCATCCACCGTAATTTTGCTCAAACTGCTGTTAGTCATAAGCTTAGTTTTTTATCTATTCATTCTCAATCCAATCCCAAGGCTACGGCGGACGAGGAAAAGAGGACTTAAGCAGGCCGGCATAATTGTTTCCATTGGCATGGGACTGCCGTCCGATGCCAATGGATACTCTGCCTAGGCGGCATTGGCACTTTCCATCAGGTGCAATGCCGCCACTATGCCAGGCCATTATAAAAAAAATAAAATAAAAAAAAACTATGTCGTCGGCGAAACGTAAATTCGTTAACTTTGCTCCCCCGACGTCTATTCCTCTGTCTTTCCAGTTGTTTGTCAGCTTCCTGCATACTTCCTCAAGCACACTGGTGAATAGCTTAGGAGAAAGCGGGTCACCTTGCTTAGCTCCTTTGGTAACTGTAAAGGATGGTCTGGTATAGCTTAATTTTATTGCTGCTGTACTATGAAGGTAAATGTGTCTAATAAGGCTTATGTAAGTTTCATCAATGTGTTGATTTCGAAGAGCATCAAAAATTGAAGTGTGGGTTATACTGTCAAAAGCCTTCGCATAATCCACGAAAACAACATATAAGGGCATATTGTACTCGTGGAATTTTTCGAGAAGCTGGTTAATCGCTTGGAGGTGATCAGTAGTCGACAATCCACGACGGAATCCGGAATAGTCATAGTGGAAAATTAATTTTACTTATTTATTTTGCTTAATTCGTAAGTCTTTTAATAATGTTTTTGAAGCACTACCCCATACTTCTACTAGATATGTAAGATATGGTTGAACCAATCTATACTTCTATACTAATATAAAGCTGCAGTTTGTTTGTTTGAACGCGCTAATCTCTGGAACTACTGGTCCGATTTGAATGATTCTTTCAGTGTTGGGTAGTCCATTTATCGAGGAAGGTTATAGGCTATATATCACGCTATGACATACAGGGTATCTCAAGACTGCTACCGAAAACGAAGCCGGGTGGTAGTTTTAGTGGCTACAAACACAATGCAATTAAAAATTTCGCATAGAAACGCGACAATTATTTTTTATGATTTTTTAAATATCGTCAATTTTGGGTGGTAAATCCATAGTTTTTGCTAAAATAATAATTTAAACTTTTTTATACCTTAGAGTATTTATAAATAAAAGGATATACACTATTATTTTAGGAAAAAATGTATTTACCACCCAAATATGGCCATAGAAAAAATAACAAAAAAAAAATTGTCGCTTTTTTTTGCAACTTTTTCTGTTGCATTGTGTCTGAAGTCGCTTAAACTATCACCCGGCTTCGTTTTCGGTAGCAGTCTTGATATACCCGGTATAAGAGGAAAGCAGTAGTGATATTTCTAGCAAATACGAGGAAATTTTGTTCGTTTTTCGTGGTCCGATTGGTCGATATTCTAAACTGATAGTCAGAATTAAACATTTTGACCGCCATTTTAAGACGTGTATGCACCCGGGCGGAGCCGGGCCCGACCGCTAGTGAGTAATTTTGTAATGAACCGGATATGGTATACATCGAACTATTTTATGAAAACTCCTTGCAGCGATGACAATTTTGTCCTTATTTTATCTATGTGAGCCTTCCAAGTTATGTTACTATCGAGTATTATCCTGTATTATCCTATATATATCCTAAATATTTCTCTTCTGTACACTTTTTTTATTTTAATGTTGTTAATTGTCAAGGGAATGTGATCCTGAATCTTTCTGTTTTTGGCCTTAAAAATTAAATAACTGGTTTGTAGAATGTTTACTGTGAGCAGGTTATATGGAACCAGTCATGTAATCTGTAAAGATCTTCTTGTGCCAAATTAAATAAGTCGTCAAGAGAGTGTCCAAAATAAAATATACAGGTATCATCGGCATACAAACTTATCTGACCATGTAATGAAGGTTGACTTATACTGTTTACATATATGAGAAATAATAATGGACCCAATATGGACCCTTGTACGCCGCAGTTTATAAATTGTTGGGAACTTTGATATACACCTATTTTAACGATTTGGACTCGATTTGTCAGGTAGGATTCAATATATACCAATGATTCCTGCATTTTGCAACTTCTTAAGTAAAATTTGATGGCTAACTGTACCAAATGCCTTTTTAGATCAATAAAAATTCCGAGTCCAAATTTCTTCGCATCTATGTTAACTTTGATTTGCGTAACAAGATCTATTGCAGCGTTTACGGTGCAAGATTTAGGCCTGAAACCATATTGGCGATCGAAAGGAAAGTTTTTCTGCGTTAAAAAGTTGTCTAGCCTATGATAAAAGACTCTCTCAAATAACTTAGAGATGACCGGTAATACCGAAACCGGGCGATAGTTTCCCGGATCTGTTTTGGTTTCCCCTTTGAAAATTGGCGTGACCTTGCAATTTTTAGTTTATCTGGAAAATTATCATTTTCTAAACAAGAATTAATACAATCTACTAATTTTGGAACAAGGTATTACTTTATGCATTTGACTACTTTTGTACTGATATCCATTTTATAAATAAAACCCATATTTTAATAAGGCTGGAAGCTGTTGAACAAAATATTTAATTGTTATATTGTGATTTCAGGGGAGAAAATAACGATCTTAGAAACTCAGCTCCTAGAATCGACTGCAAAATATGAAGAAACGGCGAAAAAGCTTACCTCTGCTGAGGAAAGCATAACAGAATTAGGAAAGCAAATTGAAACGCTTAATGCGGATCTAGATAAGGCTCGCGATAAAATAGGGCGTTTAGAAAATGAAATTGTATCCCTTAAAAGTTCGCGGGACGCCGCCATTGATGAAAGAAATGACCTAACACGCATTCTGCAAAGGCGTGATGCAGAAATTGAAAGATTAACTTCTAACGAAACTGCATTAAGTCAACAGCTACGTGCTGCAATTGATGCTAAATGTGAAGCCTTAGCACTGAATGATGAAATACAAAGCAAAGAACTTACTTTACAATATCGTGAAAAGCGCATCGAGCAAGAGAGAACTTTGTTGAATTCTCAGATAGCTGGCTTAACTGAAGAAGTAAACAGACTTACATCGGAACTGCAAACTGTGAGGCTAAATAACACTAGTAGATTAGTCAGTTTGGAAACTCAATTGGCCGAAAAAGTTGAAGAACTTAATGCTGCTAATGAAACAATATCACAGTTGAATGAGGTTAAAAAGAATTTGACTGCCCGCGCTGAAAATCTTTCGCAACGTTTGTCGGAACAACGTGAAGTAGAAAATAAGATGACAGATAATTATAAAAAGGAGCTTGATGCCAAAACAAAACTTGCAGATTTATTCAAAACAATGCATGATGATGCGGAAGCAAAAACACAAGAGTTAACAGAAGGTATTACAGAATTGCAGAAGTTATTAAATGAAGCTACGGAAAAGTATGGTGAACTGGAAACTAAATATAAACAGGCAGAAATAGATCACGAAGAAATAATGGAAAAGAAAAACGAAGTCATATCTTCTTTAAAAAATGAGTTAGAACACGCAAATGATTTATTGAAGGCTGCAAATGCTCAAAATCTTGATATGGCTTTAAGCGACTTAGCTCCTTCCGCAGCTACCGCCAGCAAACTTTTAAAAACTGGGATGTCATTAACTCAAATATATTCACAATTAGTCAAAGTAACTGATGATCTTGCTCAAGAAAAAGAAGAGAATAGGCGTCTTAACATAACTATCAATACTATTGTTCAAGAGTTGGAAGAAAAGGCTCCATTATTACAAAAACAAAAAGCAGAATATGAAGAAGCATTGGAGAGCAATACTGCTTTATCACAGCAACTGGACACTCTTGTAATGGAGTGTAACAGACTCAGAGATGACTATAATGAAACATCTAAAATAGCCAATCATTACACTCGGGAGAATTCTAAGTTAAAAGGAGAATTAGCTGATTTGGGTAGACAAGTTTGTTTCTTATTGAAAGAGATAGAACATTCTCGTGGAGGTCTTTTGCCTAACGGGGATCATGATTCCAGTCATACGGCAACCAATACAACAAATTCTTCAGACCTTAGTTCGTCAAGAATAATTTCCAAAACTCTGGTAACTTTTACCGATATTCAAGAATTGCAATCAAATAATCAGAAATTATTAAGATTAGTTCGGGAATTAACTGAAAAGCAAGAAGAGTTTGAGCGTCACAAAGAACAATTTGAAAGTGGTGAAATGCAAAGTAAAATTGAGGCTTTGAAAAATAGAGTATCTGAATTAACAGACGCTCAAGAAAGACAAACAAAAATGGTAAATGGCCTTATTAGGCAACGAGATATGTTCAAAAAACTCTATCATGATCATATGAAAGGCAGACGTTCTGAGGTATCTGAATCAGAAACGACAGAATTGGAAAATAGTGGATCATTCGCAATGGACACTTCAACAGAAAAAGTTGCTAAACCACCTACTACTGAACCTACTTCATTTGAAATAAAATATAGGGAAACTGAGAAACATTTAGAACTTTTGAAAGAAGAGTTCAAAACATACAAAGAAGAAAAAATAACTAATGAGAGGATGCTTTTCGAACAAATTGATAATATGAGACAAGAAATAGCAAAACTTACTGCAGCTAACAGTAAATGTGCGTCCACGTCAGAATATAACAATGAAAGGCTTAAGATATTGCAAACAAATATTACGACATATAAAAAACAAATAGCTTCGCTTGAAGATAAAAATAAAGCTTACAGTGCTACCATAGCGAAACATGAAGTTTCTTTACAACATTTACGTGATGAGGCTCTAAATGCCCAAAGCAAACTTGCAGCAGCAGAAATACAGGTTGAAAATCTAAAATTAGAAAGTAAATTACTGAAAGATGCTGAATTGCGTCTTCAAACTGAAAAAGAGATGTTGAATCGTGAAAGACAAGGACAATCATTACTACTAAAAAATTTAGAATTGATAAAAGCTAGCCTGGAAAGAGTCGAGGCCGAAAATCGCATGAAATTAGAAACTAGATTAGATGAAGCTACTCGAGAATGTTCTGCTCTCAGAAGGCGATTACAAGAAGAACAAGATCGTTTTAGAGAGCTAGCAGCACATCTAGAACGGCAAACGGATGCGGCTAAATCACGTATGGAAGAAGAAAAAAGTGCAGCAGACGCTATGAGGAAAGAAATAGCAGAAATGCGGCAAGATTTGTCTGGTAAAAGTAAAGCAAATGAAGAACTTGCTAAAAAACTCAAAGTTGCCATTGCTCCTAATACTGATGGTTCCTTGGACACAGTAAAGAAAATAAAGGAACTTGAAAACAAATTGTCGGAAAAACAAGAAGAAATTCAATCACTTCAAGATCAACTTAATGTAGCTAAAGAACATATTAAACAATATTGTGACATTTCTGAAGGTGCTGAAAAAGAACTTAAATCTTTAAATAACGAATATACAACTTATAAGTCTGAGACTGAGAAGAAATTGAGTGACTATACGCAAAAACTGCAGACTCTCGAAGAAAAATGTTCTGAACTAGAAACTGAATTATCACTCCATGCCAATGGTGAACATTCCAATAGTAATACGACTTTGAAAAATGAATTGACAAAGGCTAAAGAGGAATTAAAGAGCGCTTTGTCAAATGTTGATAACTACCGGTCAGAACTTGGTGCTGCCCGTGATGAAATCTCAAAATTGTCTGAATCTCTACAAAAAGCAGAAGAAAAATACTCACACGAAATGATTTTGCATTCTTCTGATATTCAAGCTCTGTCAAAACTGAAGGAACAACTGTTCAATGTTCAAAATGAACTTAACGAACTAACTGCAATTAAAAATACCACTATTGAAAAATTGGAGTCCGAAAAATCGGCATGGTTGGAGAGGCAAAAAATACTTAGTAACGAAAATGAGCAGTTAACTCAGCGCTTGAAGGATTTGAATGATCAAAATTCGCTTTTGCATGAACAGATTCAGGCATTAGGCACTCAATTGTCTGTTAGTCATGCTTCAAGGTCACAATCAGAAAGTATGAACGAATCCGCTACCGATACCAGCGTCAATGTTTCTATTGGAGAAGATGACAATAAGTCTTCTGAGCAATTATTCCAAATCGTTAAATTTTTGCGTAAAGAGAAGGACATAGCGTTGGCTAAGTTTGACATTCTACAAGCAGAAACAATGAGACTTAAGTCCCAATTAGAAATAGTTGAAAAACAATTAGACGACACAAAAATGGCACTGGCAGCTGAACGAGAAAAGTCGGAAGTCGGCTTAGTAACCGTAAACAAGCAATCAGACATTTTAAGAAAAGTCGAGACTCTAAATGCCTTGACCGATAGTAACAGAATATTAAGAGAAGAACGAGATGCACTGACTATCCGAGTTGAAGAACTGTCTGCCACTATCAAATCTATGGAGGAACAATTGGCTCCTCTGCAAGACAAAAATTCAGACCTTACTTCTAAAAATGAAACTTTGCAATCTGAAAACAACTCATTAAAGGCAGATTGTGCAAGATGGAGAACAAGAGTTAATGCCTTAGTTGAACGTGCTAATAAAACAAGCCCGGAGGATTGGAAACGGCTACAAAATGAAAGAGAAACCTTGGCCAAAATGCTTACCAGCGAGAAAGAAAATTCCAGAAAAGTCAACGAGGAGCTTGGCACTGTTAAGTTGGAAAAGACTAAGCTCGAAGAACAATACACTATTCTGTCTCGTCAGCACAATATACTAGTGGAAGAAAACAAAAAACTTAATGAAGAATTCCAAACTCTGAAAGATGACATGTCCAGAATTACTGAAGACTTAACCAAGGTGAAAGCTGAATTATCATCTGCCAATGAGTCTATTTCCAAATTAACTGAAGACCTTTCCGCTAAAGATGCTTCTTTAACTGATATTCGTAATAAAGAGATGCAAATAAGAAAGATTGCGAAAAAATATAAGGCACAATATGAAGAATTAGTCAAAGTTGTAGAAGAAGAAAAGAAGAAAACCGAGGGAGAAGTGGCAGCTGCTGATGCAGCAGTATCAGAAACTACTAAGAAACTAGAAGAACAATTAACTGATGTTCAAAACAAACTAGATGCGGAAAAATCTAATAATGAAAAGCTGAAACAAGAACTCGAAACGTTGAGAACCGTAAATTTAGATAAAGAAGAAAAAGCCAAACAAGTCCTGAAACAAGCAAAAAGTAAAATAGTTCAATTGACTGAATTAAAAAATACGCTATCTCGTGAACTGGACGAATCCCGTGCAAAAGTGAGTATGGTAGAACAAGCAACGCGTGATGAACAAGATGCTAGAGTGGCACTTATAAAATCTCAGTATGAGGGGCGTCTGTCACGCATTGAGAAAGAGCGCGGTGACGCACAAGCAGAAACCAAACGGGAGGTCGATGCACTACTACAGAAAGTCAACATGTTACAAAGGCAACTTGCTAGCCAAGCCTCAGCTTCCAAACAACAAGCAACTACTGAAAAGACTACCACTGACCCACCAACAGCTAATATAAAACCAATGGCAGGTCAGTCTTACCATTACTAAATTAACGACAATTAAATACAGGGTATATCAAGAGTGCTACCGAAAACGAAGCTGGATGGTAGTTTTAGTGACTTCAGACACAATACAACTAAAGAACAATGATAATCCTCCATACATTTTTTTGTTGTAATTTTTTTTTAGTGTATTGAGATGAAAAATATTTTAAAATATAGATTTTGAATTTCTTAACAATTATTTCTTAAGGTTTACTGTTGTAGCAAGCCTGGGAACAAAGATATTCCACTTTAAAGGTTTACAGATTTTCTTTATCTTGTCAAACTCTGTAGGTAGTTAATTTTATTTAGTTCCATTTATATTGGCGTAAGGCAAATAAAAATGAAAAAAATATATTTCACGCAATTTAAACATCGATTACTTATTTATTTTACAAATGTAATAGTAATATAATGTCCAATGAAGTAAACGGTAAAGAAAGGACAACTGTATATAAGTATTATTAGTTGCACAATAGCGCTTTTGGGCGACAGAAGTAAATTGTTATTACTTAATTCATTAATCAGTGATTATTTTGCTGTTCTTAGTTCTCTGCGCAATTTTTGTATTAATTATCTGAGAAAGATAATGAAAGAAAGCCAGTCAAGCTTATATTTTAAAAATGGCAACATTGGAATGACACAACGCCTCTCCAATAAAAATAAGGCAAATATCAATAGAGTTGTACGAAAACTGTGTTTTTGTAATTCAGGCTTAGTTTTGCCGTAAACTAGGCACCAAAATTACTGAGAAAATTAATTATTAATATTTTTATAAATTAAATTTATAGACGCTTAAGAATTGCATAACAATGATTTTACCAATGTTCTTTAGCGCAAAAAATTGCGACGATATTTTTTAGTATTTTTTCATCGTATTAGGGTGTTAAATACATAGTTTTTTTTTTCTGAAATAATAGTGTTTATTTATTTTTTTAAACATTCTATGGTACGCAAGGCTCTAAATTATTATTTTAGTAAAAACTATGGATTTACAGCTAAAATCGACGATATTTCAAAAATCATTTAAAAAAATTGACGCGTTTCTTTTAGAAATTTTTAGTCACATTGTTTTGTAGTCACTTAAACTGCCACCCGGCTTCGTTTTCGGTAGCACTCTTGATATACCCGGTATTTAATTTATAAAATAAACATGCAACTGGAAGGAATCAAGAAGTACTCCCAACCATGAGATATATTTTTAAAGTCCATTGCAACATTTGAAAGGACGAACCTATAACATCATTCCAGCTATTGGTAATGTGTTGTTGAAAAGCTACAAGTGAATGTTTACTATGTCAGGTGTAGCACAGCAAAGTGTGACAGCGAGCCGACGTGGAGGGGAGACACCTTTGGCTTCGATACGACCCATGGCGCAGGTGGGCCCCACGGCTCCCCACGACGCGCACACCACCGAGTACATGCCAGCCTCCTCTTCGCGTCCGCTCCCGAGGGCCGCCTTAGCCGCGTCCACTGCGCCGCCAGAATCTACGCAGGTTTGATTACCACTGTTAGGCCTTAAAACATATGGAGATATCAACAATCGGTAAGTTAAAATATCCTTATATTTTTTTAGGATATGGACACAAGTGAAGCCGGTATGGGAAGTTCGGGTACGAGTGATAGCGCTCAACCATCATCTCATTCACAAGCTCCACAGCAGGTAAAATCGTTTTATATATTGCTATAGACATGTTAAAGAACACGGAAATGTCACAAGCTTAAACAAATACTAATTGATAAAAAATATTTTAAGCATCCATTAAAATTTGTTTAAGAGCGTTTATACCCTGCACGCGCTTTTTGGCTTAAAAACAGGACTTTTCAAATGAGTTAATAGCCACCAATAAACAATTTAAAGGAAAAATAATTATTACTAATTTTAAATGGCAATTTAGAAGCTTAAGATATCCGAAACCACTAAATATAAGATGAAAATAAAAATATTATCAGACTAATAAGACCCTTATGGAGGGATTATGCTGAGAAAAATAATCTTTTTGTGTTTAGTTCCTGAAAAATAAAAATTTAAACAATGCGAAATTATTCAGAAACTCTCGTCAAGAACATATTTTTTTTCACCAACTTATCGTACATAATTTTTTATAGCAATTGCATATTACAATAGAAGAACATCTTATCAATAAATTACCATTTTTATATTTCAACAAAATTAGTTTTCATGTTTTCTACAAATATTTTAAAAACCACTATAAAACACGCTGTCCGACGTGGATCCAATCAGACCGCTGCAAGGCCTTCTAGAGGGAGGACGTATCGCTCGTCGCTCCGGCCTGGCTGCAGTCGATTATGCCGCGCGTAGTAAAAATAGCCACGCGCGTAATGCGATTACCACATCTTAGTACTTTGGTAGTAAAATATTTAATAATTTTTATTACCTACAATGACTTTATAGTGAGTATAAATTATGTTTCAGGTAATATAATGGGATGTAATTCCGAGGCTAAATTATGTTATGTATTGTAATATAAAATTAAATATATTTCGTAATTTTAAGGGGTTGTAAGGCCCCTAACACTATTTATGTGTTCGAACACGAAATGATTAATAAAACGTCCGTAGTGTATACTGATTGAACACTGATTTGAATGCAACTTAACAATGTAATAATAACGAAAATATGATTAGTATCCAAAATTTGTATTATTCTTTGCTTGCACAGTAATATTTGTCTACTTATAATGCAAATAAAATATTTTTATGATATTATATTATAGTTACATTTCAATTGAATATTTGAAGCGCACGGATCAAAGTTGTTTGAGCCGATTGTGTAGCGAGCCGACGCGGCAGCTCTACGCACACAGCTTTGGTCGCTTAAGTCGCGTGTGTGAAATTAACGAAGAAATACCTATAGTTGACTTTGCGCGCAAGGTGTATACGCTCTTAACAAGGTACTAATTTATAACAGGAGTTGTGAATATCAGGTAGTCATTTGTTAAAATCCTAATAACCCACATCTATCTGTAATATGCAAAAAAACTATAGTATTCGGGTGTCCCCTATACATAATAGGTGTAATAAAATCGATGAAAAGGCACAGATTAAAAAAAAGATTTAAAAAAACCTTAGTTAAGTATTTTCCAATTCTTTTAAATGTAGTAAAACCTACAATTGTATATTCAATAATTTCCACTATAATACGGTATATTTCTTACCTGTCCATAATTTTATTAATAATTTCAAATACAGCATTTATACCATACTAGCTGTCGGGCCCGGCTTCGCCCGGGTGCAGATAGTTTTTGAGTCCAATCCACATCAAGAACATATTATTTCGCGTGTCTACTAACTATATTTCCCGCGTGCCGTCGACTATATTTCCCTTCCGTAGGAGAGGACATCCCGTGCCAACAATTTGAATTTGAAAGAGTAGAAAATATGTATATTTGGTTTCCTGACTCATCCCACGGGAACACTACATTTTTCGGGATAAAAAGTAGCCTATGTGTTAATCCAGGGTGTCAGCTATCACTATACCAAATTTCATCAAAATCTGTTGAGCCGTTTTTTCATGAAAGAGTAACATACATCCATACATACATACAAACTTTCACCTTTATAATATTAGTAAGGATACCCAATTTGAAAGTAATTCTTTGCTTCTTAGGCCGTAGCGATGGTTATGCCTCGCATTGAGCAACCCAGCGGGACCAGTTCTGCCGTCGCGGGTGTGTCACCGGCAAGTTCAGTACCGCCCGCATCAACACCTACCATACCTACACCGCCACTATCAGGTGGGTTTGTAATGTTTTGCAGCCATTAGGTGCCGTTTTGACATAAGATTAAATAGGACATATCGCACCTTTACCATTAAAGTGACATTATTATATAGACTCAAAATAACCATTGACCCTTTATTAAAGAAGGACCTATTGACGCATGGTAGGTAGAAAGATGTATAAATCGGTCTTTTTGATGTATCTTTCATAACTACAAAATTTCTTGTTACAAATCTATAATGAATGTTTCCCAAAAAAATAAGATTTTTAGTTAGATCTCTTTAATAATAATTCTATAGGAGCGATATTACATGACATGAAATGTGAGTAATAAAGGTAACGTTGATTGTAAGGCACTGGCGGCAACACACCAACGTCGGTAGCGGCATCGCAAACAGCGCAGGCGTCCCAGACTCCGCAAGCGTCCCAGGCGTCGACTAGTGTGAGCACGTCGCAGGCGGCGGCGGGAGTGAGCACGTCGCGTGCGCCGGCCGACGCGCGCGCACCCAAGCGCCGCCTGCAGTCGCGCCCGCTCACCGCCAAGCGTACGCGCGTGCAGGTACACCGCACCTTCACTACATATTATACTAGAGGGGGCATTGCAAACAACATGAACAGTACCGCTCCTTCTATATCTATCTCTGTCGTACCTACGCAGAAATACATCTTCCCTCTCGCTTCACTGGATTCCTGTGTGCACGCACACAGGAATAGAGATTTTGTTCCTGATGTCCGCTCTAGTATAATACCTCAGTGACTACACCTCACTACCTCGTTACACACACGTTTAGCCAGACTGGGGTCACTTTCTATGAAATACTTTAAGTCTACTCATTTAGAGTTTGATAGAGAAGTTTATAAGGTTTTTTTGTTCATATGTATACAATGTCATATGTATAGTCGCATCAGATTTTTTGGAAGCAGCAAAAACATTTATTAAAAACATTTATTGCTCAGGGATTCGAGAGATCTGTGGAAGTAGAGTACCAAGTGCCAACATCTTCCCGTTGCGACCAAGACGACGAAGGCGTGATCGTTGTTGATTCCGAAGAAGATGATGAACGCTGCACCGGGACCATGTATCGGGTAAGCATCTAGTTGAATTAGTACATTTAATTCAAGAGTCTACTCTAATCTACTACATATTTTTCTATTTTCACCTTTTCAAGTTTATCTCAATATTTCTGATGTTTTATACTTTACATTTAATTTATGATGGCGTAGGAAAATGAAGAAGATGAAGATATTGATGAGGAGCAGGAAGTAGAAGGAGGCGAAGAGGAGGAGGAGGTTGAAGGAGATGATGGAGAAAATACTACAAGACCGGTAAACATTGCTTTTTATTATCATATAACCCAAGATATGAGTAATTGTGACAAATTTCTGGTCATTATGAATCAAGATTCCAATTTATTATTTGTTACTCAGTTAAAATAGAACTGATACAAAAGATACTAACGAATTTACTATCCTTTTAACCCGTATACTTAAATATCCACATACTGTGAGTATATTATAGAGTTGATGAGTAAATTGTTGGTGTACCTGCAGGAGTCCCCGGTGCAGTCTCCGGAGGCCGGCGGGTCCGGCGGGTCCGGCGCGTCGGGCGGGTCGGGCGGCTCCGGCGAGGAGGCGGAGGAGGGCGACGACGCGGAGGAGGGCGGCGAGCGCGCCGGCGAGGCCGACAGCGAGCCCGCGCCCGCGCACCAACAGATCGAGGCCATCAGCAGCGGCACCGAGCGTCAGTACACCACTACCTTACACCTCACACACAATCCACTAACAACCATTTCCAATGGCATTACAGTCCTTTATTATAATATAGGCAAAGATTGTGTGTATGCCTTTGTGCTTTAGTTTTACAATTATACAGGGTATATCAAGACTGCTACCGAAAACGAAGCCGGGTGGTAGTTTAAGCGACTTCAGACACAATGCAACAGAAAAAGTTGCAATAAAAAGCGACAATTTTTTTTTTGTTATTTTTTTTCTATGGCCATATTTGGGTGGTAAATACGTTTTTTCCTAAAATAATAGTGTATACCCTTTTATTTATTAATACTATAAGGTATAAAAGAGCTTAAATTATTATTTTAGCAAAAACTAAGGATTTATCACCCAAAAATGACGATATTTAAAAAATCATAAAAAATAATTGTCGCGTTTCTATGCGAAATTTTTAATTGCATTGTGTTTGTAGCCACTAAAACTACCACCTGGCTTCGTTTTCGGTAGCAGTCTTGAGATACCCGGTATACAGATGAATTTGACAAACGAGCGTGAATGGCCAAGTCTAAAACTATGATGTATACCCAAGAGTGGTCAAAGGAATCACGGACCCAAAGATGAAAACAAATAATGATTTATTTTTACTGATAATTTCAATTATAACCCAAAGCCCCATCCTACCCAAGCCTGCATCATTTTAAAATTACAAGCTAAGTGTTATAATCTTACTTAATAGTAAAATTAAACAAATTAGCTATTACACAGATCTTATTCACAAACTAAATTATGAAATTATAATTTGTAGCGAGCGGAGCTCTCTCTCTTGGCGGGAATGGAGGTGATGACGGAGACGATAGCATTGTTCCTTCCACACCAACATTGTATGTACCGAGGCGCAACGACGGGTGAGTTCATTATTACAAAGCTGGTTACTCCAGCTAGCTGTAAAAGTCTGTTTGTGAGGTTATTTATCTCTCTAGTTCATTGTCGTCCACTTTGTATGGAGGGAAGTGTACAATAATAACTGGTGGTAGGTCACTCATATGTGAGATGCCATCTGGGTAGGCACCACCGCAATGTCTATTTCTCCCGTGAAACAACACTGCGTAAATGCACTGTTGTGTTTCGGATTGAAGGACATTGTAGCCAGAGCAACTACTGGACATATTGAGACTTAACATCTTATGTCTCAGGATGGCGAGCGCAGTGGAATGTTGCTACTGTTTATGAGCGGTCGTATCGCTTACCATCAGGCGAACGGCTTGCTCGTCTCGCCATTCAATGCAATAAAAAATAAAAATTATTTCCAACTTCTATTAATTTAACTTTCTGATTAATTTCGTTGCGGGTTAAAAACAAGTTAGACATTCGTGGAGACTCGCCGAACTTAAATGCTTCAAATGTCATTACATTGCGTGCCACTTTGATCCTGGCTTACAGGAGTTACAGTGGTGAATACAGCGGGACAGTCTCCAAACTGGTTACTCCACTATCGCTTTCAAGCAGTTAACTTATAATAGTCTTTTTAGTTACTATCATGAAGATTCTAATAATAATGTTGCTTAAAAATAATAATGTGTCGCTTTATTTACTAATATGAAATGTAATGTATCCTATGTTGCTTTTAATACCTCCAAGACTATCAGTAAAAAGTTTCATAATGATCGGTAAAGTAGTTTTCGCGTTCGTGTGTAATATCGTATGGCACTTCTCGGCATAGATGAATTTACTTGGTTATATTTTACGACTGCAGAGTACATACAAATTTTAATTCCAACTCCTCCTATTAATTTAACTTTCTGATTAATTTCGTTGCGGGTTAAAGACAAGTTAGACATTCCCGGAGACTCGCCGATCTTCAATGCTCGGTGTCATTACTTTGCGTGCCACTGTTGATCCTGGCTCACAGGAGTTACAGTGGTGGGTTCACACCCACCACGGCGGGACAGTCTCCTACTAAAATTTTAATTCATAAAAAGGTTATCAAAAAATGTGGAGTGTTCAGTGACTCATGTTGCTGACTGTACATTATTACTATTTTTGCTGCGGTATAGAGTCGGTATGATGTTTGCTTGTGTGTGCAGGTTCGGCGAGGCGGTGGTGTCCCCGCTGGGCGCGGGCGGCGGCGCGGAGGGCGCGGGCGCGCGCTTCACGTTCTCGGAGGCGGGCGCGGCGGGGGGCGGCGCGGCGGGGGGCGCGGGCGGCGCGGCGGGGGGCGCGCACGACGCGCACGCCTCGCACCACGACACGCACGCAGACCTCGCGCCCGCCATGCCGCCGCCGCTGCCCGACCGAGCCTGCTCCGACTCGCGTCAGTACACACTACACACTCCTCTATACTATAACACGCTTACACTATTCATTATTCATTGAGATATTATACTAGAGGGGACCGACATAGCCCATAAAATTAGCAAATTGAAGTGGCAGTGGGCAGGACACATGGCGCGTAGAAACGAGGGCCGGTGGGACCGAAAGGTTCTAGAATGGAGGCCATGTACAAACAAGCGAAATGTCGGACGCCCGCCTACTAGGTGCACGGACGACATGGCTAAAGTTGCAGGATGTCGCTGGGCGCAGACCGCTTCCAACAGGTCAATGTGGAGATCCTTGAGGGAAACCTGCGTACAGCAGTGGACTTGCTGTGGCTGAGATGATGATGATGGTGACTAGAGGCAATACTGTAAACAAAATGTTTATAACTAAATGAACGGTACACTCTATTTCTGTCTCCATCACGCCTACGAAGTAACATTATCTTCCCTATCGCTTCACTATGTTCCCCTGTGCACGAACCATACGCAGAGATTTTGTTCCCAATGTCCGCTCTAGTATAAAACCTCAATGTTATTTTCGAGAATTTACTTCAAGAACCTAGATTGAATAGTAGTGCTAGGCGACCTTTTCTGCTGTTCTGTTTGCTGATATTTGACAGGTTCATCCTTTCCTTAGTAATCTTACTAAGCAGCATTGTTGGTTATTTCCATGTGAAATATTAATATTAATCATGAATGCGTATCAGAAACCTAATTCCTTCCGTAATTATTCACAATACTCCGATCACTGGTGTAATAAAAAAGCTCATCTTTGAAACCTACTGGCCCGGCTTTGTAGACTGAAATGAAATGAAATGACATTGTAACAATGTCGAGACGAGCATAGCGTTCGCCTGATGGTAAGCGATACAACAGCTCATGAACAATAGCAAAACCATAAGAAGTTAAGTTTCAATATGTCTCGTAGTTACTCTGGCAAGAGTGTCCTTCAGACCGAAACACATCTGCATTTACATTGCTGTTTAGCGGGAGAAATAGACATTGCGGTGGTACCACAGATCACTTCCAATAGATACCGCATTACGATAGTTTTGTTTTGAACCGAAAACGCCAACGAAAGGAACTGCGCGGGGGGTGGGCGGGTTGCAGCGCGGTCACGTGGACTTCACTAGAGAGATGAGGCATAAGTCGATAAATAAAAAAATGTATCGATAGTTCGATTTGCCAGTAAGTTCATGTGTTTTGATCGCTTCTATAACTTAATTACCAACTTGTTAAATGTTTGATAATATTTTTTCACCGGCCTGATCTGATAAATTATACCAACCGGCAACCGCTAACTACGAATAAAATAGGATTAAGATTAATACTTTAGTATGTAACGGTTTTATTTCTATTATTCACCGTGTATTTTTGTATACCATAATGGCGAAATACCCAAATTAAGTGTTGATATAAAAGATCAGATAAAAATATGAAATAGTAAATAACTAAACCTCACGCCCTAAAGGGCTACAATAACTTATTCCGATTCTTGAATTCTGACGGCGGCTGTAGTAAATGTAATATCGACAAGTGACGATGAAACCCACTTGACGAACTATGAATGTTTTTGAGACGATATATACAACGTATGTTAAAATTAGTACAATAGCTTGTGCTACTGATTCTCAATAAACTTAGTATACTAAAACTTATGATAAATACCCTCCCATTATATTTGAAAACGTATACAACTAGAGGGAAAAAGGAAATTTAATTACGCCAAAGATAAATAAAGAAATATTGTAAAAGTACCTTGTTAACAAATTTAACTATTTCAAATTACATAAAATAACGTAATTATGGTAATTTGCAATTTTTATTTAAATCAATATATATAATTTGTGACATTGTCATTTAATAAAATCAATTTACATTATTGTTTTACAATATCGATATTTCTGGGAATTATATTATGAACATGCGTCAAACACTAGAAGAACGCGTAATTTCGCCAAAAAAAGATGCCTTATTACGGTTATTGCTATGCGGAAAAGAGACGGCTGATTCTCCATCCGAACTCGACTGTTTAACATTGATACGTTAACCAGTATAAATTGAGCTCGCTCGGGACCAAATTAATTTAAAGAATATTAGTTATCGATGAAAACTTATTGCGTATTTTTAGATACTTTATTTTTTTGAGTTTTTTGCACACCATTTTATTGAACAAATCATTATTAACTGTAATATTATGTTCCCAAAATGTAATTTTCGCTAACGTGCGACGCCATGTGCGGGTCCACTACTTGGACGACACTGATGACGCGACATTTGGCATCGGTTTATATCTATCTGATATCTTATATGTGTTGGGCGCAACCGCTGCCTTGCATTAGGTATCTATTGGGAGTGATCTGTGGGTGGTACCTACTCAGGTGGCCTCGCACATTTGAGAGACCTATCGATTAATGGAATTGCCCCGTGCAGGTCCTGAAACTGGAGAAAACCGTGACTGGGAAGAGTCTCGGGCAGAAGAAGAGACAACTGCTGTTAGTTCACAGGGTAGCGAGCCTTCATCACCTCATCAGGTATGTACTACTATTTATTATCCACAGCCTATTGGGTCTTATTGCTGGGTCTAGGGCTCTCACATTATGCAAGTTTTCTCTATCTAACTTCTATTATGTCGTCGGATTTCGACATTTATAACTCGATCCTATAGTTTTATTTCGAGTATACATAGCTTCATAACTCTCTGTGCCACAACAATTTTGTGCAGAACATCGCATCTGAATGTCCATGTTCGTAAATCACAGTGGGCAAGACTGTGGTCAAAGAAGCGTATTTTTTAAATGTGGTATCTAGAGTGATGCGAATCCGAATGCTCCCAAGTAAAATTACAATTGCCTAAAGATCTGCTTTATCTGATGTTCGTTGTCAAAAGATAGAATATGACTCGGAAAAACATAGTCCTTCACCATTTCTAAAGTCTCACTTCTAATCTTGTTGTTTGGAATTGAGACCCCAGAAAATTACTCATTACTTTAGACTTGGACATATTCATCTTCAGGCCCACCCTTAAGGACGCGGCAAATAATTCTACAAGCATACGTTAAAGAACTCCAAGACTTGTTGCAAACAACATTAGATAATTAACCAAACTGAAGTGAGACAAATAGGTGCCATTGTTATCAATGTCTGAATCCCATGCAAGCGTTTAAACGACGTCTTCTAAAATAACTGATGAAAATAATGACTTGAGTGAAATAGTTTCACATTGTCTCATCTCCTCTTGATTGGAGTAGGCTCGGTTAAATCGTGTAATATAACCTGCATTGTAGCCAAGCCAAAGATCTGGAATAAATTCACGTGACAGACGTTGATGGAATAGCGATGTAAGGAGTGAATTATGACCCAATGCTCAACAATGTCGAATGTTTTTTCATACTCCACGAGGCCCCAGCATAAGGGCTTGAACTCCCCACATTTCTCTATTAGTTAGTTGTTTTACCGTATAGAGATAGGCTATAGAAGAGCAATCACCCCAGAAGCCGGCTTTTTCGACGGGCATTCGTCTAACTGACGTTACAGATAACTTTAGCAAACCGTTTGTAAGTCTGGGTGAGGAGTAAATATGCTTGTGTAAATTTTGTTAACATTATAAAATAAAATATAATGTTATTGTTTATTGATTTCTATTTTATAAGAATTTTTACGGATTATTCCTTGGTGTTAAATTTTTAATCGTCATTAATATACTGGTTATGGATATATGTACTTGAATAAAATATATGTTTTTTATCAGCCTCCGACCTTTAAAAGCAATTATCTGATATAAATGTCTTTTTTTTAATATACTGGGTATATCAAGACTGCTACCGAAAACGAAGCCGGGTGGTAGTTTTAGTGAGTACAAACACAATGCAACTAAAATTTTCGCAAAAAAACGCGACAATTTTTTTTTATGATTTTTTAAATATCGTAATTTTTGGGTGGTAAATCCATAGTTTTTGATAAATCGTAATTTAAACTCTTTTATACCTTAGGGTCCTTATAAATAAAATGGTATACACTATTATTTTAGCAAAAAAATGAATTTAGCATCCAAATACGACCATAGAAAAAAATACCAAAAAAAATGTCGCTTTTTTTTTCAACATTTTCGGTTGCAATGTGTCTGAAGTCACAAAACTACAACCCGGCTTCGTTTTCGGTAGCAGTCTTGAGATACCCTGTATTTCTGAAACCCAATATAATGTACATTGAACATTCATAACATTTAGATTAGTTGCTAAACCATTCTTCATAATCAAAATTTGCCGACATGCATACTCTATTCAATATCATTGTAGAGTATTGTGGCCTCCATATTGAAATCAATATGTGAGTATGAATTATTTCGTGCTCTAATAACCCAAATCTATTTTCTAATTCTAAAGTAGTAGACGTCAGTTTACTTTCATACCAGTTTGCCATGGAAAACATTTTAGAAAAGAGAATCTGAATCCTCTGATGATCCTCTGCACTGACACCGATATACGAAAAAAGTTAGAGGACAATAATTAAGAGCGTTTACACCTTGCGCGCAAAGTCAACTATAGGTATTTCTTCGTTAATTTCACGCACACATAAGCGACCAAAGCTGTGTGCGTAGAGCTGCCGCGTCGGCTCGCTATACAGTCAGCTCAACCAACTTTGATCCGTGCGCTTCAAAATTCTAATATTCAATTGAAATGGAACTTATGATTTATATCTGTGTCAGCCCATATACGTCCCACTGCAGGGCACAGGCCTACTCTACAATCGAGAAGTGCGATTGAGAGTGGTTAGGCCATATAGTCCACCACACTGGCCTAATGCGGGTTGGCGGACTTACATACCATAGAAATTCTTATAAATCGCTATGGTATGCAGGTTTCCTCACGATGTATTCCTTCACCGTTTTAGTGCGTGGTGATTGACTAATACACACATGACCCCGAAAAGTCAGAGGTGTGCCCTGGGATTCGAACCCGCGACCACCGTGAACATGCCGGCAGTCGCGTCTGGGGGGTTACTATAGAATCCGTAACTCGAAGTTTCGTGACATTTTTCGGACGGATGTTACTTCGTTACACGAAATCCGTAAAAAGAACGAATGATTTGAATTTTTCGTCAATACTTCGTCGTCCGAACTAACTGTCAGAGACGAAAATTTGAAATTGACGTCGACGAAAATGTCATATTTCCGAGTCTCGATAAAATGTTGTTTGTGAAGTGATTTTATTACTTTAGACCATATATCAAGTGCAAAATCTTAATTAAAATGGCATTTAACAGCGGTGATTCGAAGAAAATTAAGTAATAAAAGTTCGAACAACAATAACGCAGCTAAACAAAAAATGAAGATTGTTTGCACTGGATGTTAGAAATGCCTGTGAAATATCTTGGAAATTATAGTGGGGAAGAGGATGCACACCACCAGGAATTAAAAGTACAAGATGAAGCGTACCGTTTATACCACAGACGAGTAAATAAGTTTATACGACGCAATAGAACATTCACAACCACAACGAGACTCAATATTGTTATTTCAAGATTTGTTTTTATTGTGGCGTAAAATAACAATGTACTCCCGACAGAAAATACAGGGATAATATAAATAAAACTCAAAACCAAACCGGTATAATGGAGAAGAACATTTAACAAGAACAAAACGACCATACCTAATACAGTTTAAGACAAATTGAATAAATTTTGGTGTCAATGTGAAAGAATATAGTGTAGAACATGGTGGATATTTCAAACAAACCAATAAGATGGCAAAAAGGATACAACTATATTTTGGCTGATATTTACAACGCGAAGACCACCTAAACTTTATTTAAGAGGAAATCTTTTAAAGGTGTTTCTTCAAAGTTTATCTTATTTATACTTTTTGTACCCAAAAATATAGCTATAAAACACTTAAATAAATTAATTGTGGATAGTAATTAACATATTTTATTAAACTTTTGATATTACTAAATAAAAATTGTTTTCTTTCCACCTTATGATTAGTGGTATGTTCATAGCTCAATATCAGCTGCATTGTGAGGAATAGAAAAGTCAATATTACTAATAAGTATCTTACAAGTAGTTACATAATAAAACAATGTGATATACAGTGCATATTTTATATTTTCTCTAATAACTTATATATGAGTTTCACACACATTCAATGTTATGGCATAGTACCTACCTATTTGTTTTGATAAACTCTGCAATCTGCATGATAATAATTAGACAGTCACTTTTGAACAAAATATTAATTGAAATCTTTTATAACATGGATAAAAACTTCAATTGTATGTATTTTATTTATATAAAACTTTTTGTAAAAGTTAATTAAGAAGCATTAATTATAACCAACCATAAAGATGTCAGGACTCAGGAAAGGAAAAGGTTTTGTTAGAATGAGTTTAGATAAATAACAAAACAAACTAATATCTATCTACTTTAGAGCAAAATCGAAGTATAATTATTTCTAATTTTAATAACATCAATACAATATTATTATCCAATCAAACTATATCAACTTCACATAATAAGTATTTAACCTAATGTGAAGATAACCGGTAATTTGTAATAATATATCTTTCAATTGCTTCCTTAAATTAATTATATAAAACAGAAACTCCTTCAAATGGATGTAATATACTGTAATTATAAAGAAATGTACATACATACTTAAAAAATGGAAATAATTATTTGTAGTGTGTTATATACAGGGTATATCAAGACTGCTACCGAAAACGAAGCCGGGTGGTAGTTTAGGCGACTTCAGACACAATGCAATAGAAAAAGTTGCAAAAAAGCGACAATTTTTTTTTTGTATTTTTTTTCGTATGACCATATTTGGGTAGTAAATACATTTTTTCCTAAAATAATAGTGTATACCCTTTGATTTATAAATAATCTAAGGTATAAAAGTGTTTAAATTATTATTTTAGCAAAAACTATGGATGTACCACCCAAAAATGACGATATTTAAAAAATCATAAAAAATCATTATCGCGTTTCTTTGGGAAATTTTTAGTTGCATTGTGTTTGTAGTCACTAAAACTACCAATCGGCTTCGTTTTCGGTAGCAGTCTTGAGATACCCGGTATACATAAATATAAGTAAGTATAACTTGTTTCACATAAATTACTGCCAGGTAACAAATAAAATACAAATAAAACATTTATTTCAACATATTCCATTTACAACAGTTTTCACTAATGATTAAACATTTGATGTTCCTTATCCTAGCAAAAAGAGGATCTCGTTGTTGTGGTTGAATCATCCGCAAAGTACCAAGCGATAACTTCAAGTAGTTAAATCCTGTAACCCAAAATAGTAATCTATTAAAACATATTTACAACCTAGTGTTTCATGTTATTTATACACTACCAAATCATTCCAAACACAAGTTATTAACTAACTAAAGACTTTAATCATATACTTTGTGAATATTGATAACGTGTGTGTGACTATTAACTATATTAAATAACCACTAGTGGAACTTCTTTCTATCCCAACAAAGTTGCATGTTTGAGCGCGACATGTATAAGTAAATAAATATTTGTTAGGCGCTTCAAGGAAATATAACAAGGAATATCAACCCAGTTCGATAATTGATCATTATGGCATTAAATAGATATTATAATTTAAAAATAAGAAACTTACCGTTTTAATAAAATATTTTGCACAAATACGTACTTTTGCCAACATTAAAGAATTTTAAACATTTAATAATATCTTTATATACAATGTACTGTGTGAATTAATTCCTTATTTATATAATTAAGTGTTTTCACAAGTGTTTTGTAAATGTTTACAATTAAATTTTTTTTACGTTTTGACATTGATAGTTGATACTTGTTGTTTTTTTTACACTTAACCTATCTAAAGGCAAAAGTCCCAGCCCTACAGCCTAGGGTAATATATTGAAATTTTCAAATGAATGTAATGTACTGTAATAGGATCATCAAGAAATATAGACACATACCGACTTAAAATTGAATAGAAATATTTATTTGTAATATGTGGTATCTTATTATCTACACATAATAATGATTTAACCTAATGTGAAGACCATCAGTTAATTTAAATAATATATATTTTACAAGTGCTTCCTTTAATTATGTATATGAAACAGAAACTCTTTCAAATGGATGTAATGTACTGTAATTGAATCATCAAGAAATATAGACACATACCTACTCAAAATTGAATGGAAATAATTATGTGTACTTAATATCTCCACATAATAATAAGTTAACCTAAAGTGAAGATCACCGGTTAATTTTGACAATATATATTTTTCAAGTGCTTCCTTTAATTATTTATATGAAACAGAAACTTTTCAAAAGGATGTAATATACTGTAATTGAATCATCAAAAAATATAGACATACTTAAAATTGAATGAAAATAATTATTTGTAGTATCTGATATATTATTATCTTTACATAATAAGTATTAAACCTAATGTGAAGACCATCAGTTAATTTAAATAATATATATTTTTCAATTGCTTTCTTAAATTATTTATATGAAATAGAAACTCCTTCAAATGGATGTAATATACTGTAATTGTAAAGAAATGTACATACATACTTAAAAAATGGAAAGAATTATTTGTAGTGTGTTATATACATAAATAAAAGTTAGTATAACTTGTTTCACATAAATTAATGCCAGGTAACAAATAAAATACAAATAAAACATTTATTTCAACATATTCCATTTACAACAGTTTTCACTAATGATTGAAGATTTGATGTTCCTTATCCTAGAAAAAAGAGGATCTCATTGTTGTGGTTGAATCATCCGCAAAGTACCAAGCGACAACTTCAAGTAGTTAAATCCTGTAACACAAAATAGTAATCTATTAAAACATATTTACAACCTAGTGTTTCATGTTATTTATACACTACCAAATCATTCCAAACACAAGTTATTAACTAACTAAAGACTTTAATCATATACTTTGTGAATATTGATAACGTGTGGGTGACTATTAACTATATTAAATAACCACTAGTGGAACTTCTTTCTATCCCAACAAAGTTGCATGTTTGAGCGCGACATGTATAAGTAAATCAATATTTGTTAGGCGCTTCAAGGAAATACAGGGAGCGCAAAAAAATGGCGCACTTGCTCAGTCGGGTATAAGGGCATAATATTAATATCGTAATAAAAAAATAATATTTGGAAAATACCTATCCGTTTTGAAGTTATGACCGTTTAAAGTTTTCATTTTAATCACCACTTTTTCGCATAAAACCAGTTGGAATAGATGAAGAACAAAATTTAAACACATACGTATTTTTTCGTTTCGTCATTAATTGAACGGTTAACGAAATATACCACGAAAACCATTTTTAACAGCATCAAAACTTTCTTAGACATCGCTTTAACCGTTGTTTACACATGGGTAAGGTCATGAACTCTTAGCTGTATAATTTATCCTTCTCTAACTTCAAAAAAGGATATTTTTTGTTTCATTTCAAATAAATCAATCAGTTAAACAGGGACGTACTCAGATTTAAGCGTCAATAAATTAACAACATAATAACTTTAGGTGCAGTTGCATCGTGTATGGATTGACTATTATTTTGTTTGTCATTATTTTCCTTAGTGTCACAAATCCAAACTGAAAGACACCAAGAAATCACATTGGTCATCGCTTAAATCATGTAAGATTGCGAATTTAATTCTAATTAGAAAAGTTTTCGTAATACCTACATAACATTTAAATTATCTAAATTATTAATATTCATTGTAAAAATAATCTGATGACACTGATTAATAAAAAATAATATTTTTAAAATGATGGCCCAATTCGGCCCTATTAGTCAAAGGAAGCCGCCGGTCATAGTGTACTTCGTCGGATCTAACGCGGCTCGATTATTCTTCCTTTGAGGTTGCCGCCGCCCTTTGTGAGCGCGAGCCGAAAGGCGGCCAATGTCTTTGTCGGTAACTTTTAGCATTTTGCAAAAGAAGACCGACATCTTGAGGTGTGTTCACACATAACTTAATTTGATTAAGTACCTATTCCGATATAAAAGTTACGTTAAAAAAAAGATCTTATTGGACTGATAGAATGGTCCTTACTTGCTCAAGAGCTTATAATATTATTTAAATATGTCATCAACCGATCCAGTCAGTCACAAATTGCCTATTTAATTTTGCTTATTATTGTATTTAACATTACTTTAATGTGTTTTGAAAATAATGTTACTTTAAAGTAATAAAATTTCTTCTAAATTCTTATACCTAGAGAAATGTCGTCTACCATTACAGCATAGAATTTACATATGAGACTTCTGTGAGATAAAATTAGTGAAATCAATAAACACTAACCACTAATTTACTGCACTGGAGACCCCGTGCCCTGCAGTGGCACGTATATGAGCTGATACAGTACTAATACTAATTGTTCACTTGAATTATTATGAACTCAAATAGGAAAGCTTTGTATCTAATGTGAACAGGCCTTTATCTTTCAAAAATCAAAATAATAATTTATTTTTTATTAGTTGGATTCGGATTGCGATCGCGTGTGCATGTATTAGTCGTGTGCATATTATTGTAAATTCGTTTTCAGTTATTTAGAGTAAATTTTATTAATTTCACTATGCTTTGAACATTACCCAATTTGATAGCTTTTGATGTAACTTGTGTTATGTGAAATGTAAAAGAAAAAGTGATTTGTGCTACCAAACTGTGACAGTGTTTTCGTGCGGGTTTTGGCGGATCTTGCGCTTCCATCCTTGCCTATCAAGGCCATTACGGTTTACATTACAAGGTCAGTTAACTATTTTAGTGGTCATTAATGACAACTAACCAGCCCATATGAGTCACCGACGGCCTCCGTGGAACAGTTGGTAAGAACTGCCTGTGAAATGAGAGACCGCGGGTTCGGTTTCTGCCCCGAGACAAATAATTTCCATGAACCATAATTATTTTTCTAATCCCCGCGACACAAGATTTGTATCTTAGTGTGGGGTTAGTACCCATGTATGTGACTGTTGATAGTATTAATTTAATATCCTTTTTATGTACCCTGAGCGTTATGTACACAATCGCACGACTTATAAGTAAATAATGAGCTATGCTTATTTATTGTTGAGTGTCTACCGTTCAGTTGTAAGGTTCAATCACTTTAGCGTAATGTGTTAAGGGTTAGCATATGTAAGGTTAGTTTTTTTTTTCTCGGCATCTTTCTTAATATTCGCTAGCGCCATGCAAATCCGTATTAATTAAGATGCCTTCACCATATATAGGGTGTCCCAAAATTAACGCAAGATTTGAATTAAATAGAAAACACAGTTTTTAGTCTTTTGATTGTAATTTTTTTATTGATTCATAAAGTACATAGGATAGGGTTATTTATGGAATAACACATCGGGCAAATGGCCTCCGCGGCTTTGCATACACATACGCACTCGTTTGTCGAAATTTTCCATGACCGTTCTGCATAAATGTGGCTGAATTTCGTTGATGCAACGTTGAATCTCCTCCTTTAATGCACGCGTAGTTGTGGGCTTGTTGACGTAGACCTGTGATTTTAGATATCCCCATAAAAAGAAATCTAATGGTGTTAAATCACACGATCTAGGGGGCCAATTCTGATCACCGAAACGAGAGAGTACACGACCTGGAAATGTCTCATGCAATAATTGAAGTGTTTCACGGGCTGTATGGCATGTGGCACCGTCTTGTTGAAACCACATATTAGCCACATCAATATCATCCAATTTCGGCAAAAAGAACCGTGTTATCATATCGCGATATCGAGCAGAAGTAACAGTCACTGCTTGACCAGCCTCATTTTCAAAAAAGTATGGTCCAATTATGCCTCCAGCCCAAAATGCACACCAAACTGTGACACGTTGTGGATGCATTTGTTTTTCGACAATCACATGTGGATTTTCAGAACCCCAAAAGCGGCAATTTTGGCGATTAACAAAGCCATCAAGGTGAAAATGTGCTTCGTCGCTTAGGATGAGTTTGCTCGAAAAATCAGCATTCATTTGTTGTTGCTCAATAATCCATTCAACAAACTCTCTTCGCTGTGCATGGTCATTGGGCTTCAGTAGTTGTGTTAATTGAATTTTGTAAGCATGGAGACACAGATCTTTAGTGAGTATACGCTGTAGAGAGCTTCTTGAAATTTGCAATTCTTGTCCACGACGCCGAATTGAGGTTCCTGGATTGTCACCGACACTCGCACGCACTGCCTCTATATTGACATTTGAACGGCTTGTTTTTGGACGACCAGTGTGTTTGGCGTCTCCCACGGATCCTGTCTCTCGGAATTTTTCAATTAATCGCTTCACAGTTGACGAAGTTAAAACACTATTCCGACCATATTTTGTATGAAATTTTCGAACTACGGCCGCCAAGCATTCATTATTTTTGAAATATTGCTCAACAATGAAGACACGTTGTTCTATTGCGTAACGCTCCATTTTTACTAACCCTAAACTGTCAACTGTCGATTTATTTTGTTTTTAGGGTTGGCAAGACTGTACTGCATAAATGGCGGCAAATTCAAATCTTGCGTTAATTTTGGGACACCCTTTACTATAATGTATATTAGCAGGTGCGCCGTTTTCTTGTCCACCCTGTATAACAAGGAATATTAACCCAGTTCGATAATTGCTCATTATGGCATTAAATAAATATAATAATTTAAAAATAAGAAACTTACCGTTTTAATAAAATATTTTGCACAAATACGTACTTCTGCCAACATTAAAGAATTTTAAACATTTAATAATATCTTTATATACAATGTACTGTGTGAATTAATTCCTTATTTATATAATTAAGTGTTTTGTAAATGTTTACAATTTAATTTTTTTTTACGTTTTGACGTTTGATAGTTGATACTTGTTGTTTTTTTACATTTAACCTATCTAAAGGCAAAAGTCCCATCCGTACAGCCTAGGGTAATATATTGAAATTCTTCAATTTAAGTTCTTTTATTAGGAAGTAAGAACCGTAGGCTCGCCCATGTCATGCTTTAAATAAATTAGTAAAGGTGCTTTATTGAGATTTTATGTAATATAAAAATAACTAAATTAGATTGTTATATTGGTATATGACAGCTCATGTGCCACAGGCTAGGCGGTTAGCTGATGATGCCATGCCGCCTGCGAAACGAAAGGCCGCGGGTTCGATCCCCGCACCGAGAGTTAGGTTTGTAAGGCCCACAAATGTTTTTTTTTTTTGTGGGTCTCTTTGTGGGGGGTCAGGATTATGTGTGTAACTATGGGCATGTTATTTATTTATATGAAATAATAGCCTCCGTGGCGCAGTTCGTTAGATGCCGGCTTTGCAAAACAAATGTCCACGGAATCGATCGCCGAACCGAAACTAATATTTGTGTGAACCACAGGTATTTGTTTGAGGTCCTGGGTGTTTATGAGACCCAAAAGTATCTCGTAGTTCCTGATACCCATGACACAAGATTCGATCTTAGTGTGAGGTCAGGACTATTTATGTGACTTTTGGATGTATTTATTTATAAATAAGAGTTCAATTTAAAATAAAATAAAAAATAATGTGTATAATTTAAAACGTCTTTTGTATAATAGTCTAAAATACATAGGGTATATCAAGATTGCTACCGAAAACGAAGCCAGGTGGTAGTTTAAGGGACTTCAGACACAATGCAACAGAAAAAGTTGCAAAAAACTAAAAAGCGACAATTTTTTTTGTTATTTTTTTCCTATGACCATATTCTGGTGTTAAATACATTTTTTTCCTAAAATAATAGTGAATACCTTTTTATTTATAAATAATCTAAGGTTTAAAAGAGTTTAAATTATTATTTTAGCAAAAACTATGGAATTACCACCCAAAAAATTCAATATTTAAAAAATCATAAAAAATAATTGTCGCATTTCTTTGCGAAATTTTTAGTTGCATTGTGTTTGTAGTCACTAAAACTACCACTCGGCTTTGTTTTCGGTAGCAGTCTTTAGATACCCAGTATATTATCTATACACATAAATAAAAATAAATGTCTGTTTGTAAAGTGAAACTAAAAAAAATTGTCCAACTACATATCGTTATACTCGTATACACGATATCTATACCAAAAATGATCTGAAAAGAGTTTTTGTCTGTCTGTCGTTCTGTTTGTAATCGCTTATCTCGAGAACGTCTGGACCGATTTTGACGGGACTTTCACTGAAAGATAGCTTAATTAATTTTGCGGGAGTAACTTGGGCTATTTAAGTTTTGAATAACAATTTAGAGTACTACACAAAAAAAAATATCCCTTTTTTGCGGTTATTTTTAAAATATGCTTTAATGATAAGAGAGTGTCTGAGTTAATTACGTTTCCTCGATTTAGTTTGCTATAAAAATATTTAGGGTTCCGTGGGACAAATCATTTATCTAAAACAAGTAGAAAGAAATAAATCATTTATTCTTAAGCCCTGCACGGCTATGATTAAAAATTAAAACTCGTAATTATTATTAATTATTTTTAAATAAAGATTTGTAGAAAAGTTTTGCAATTCAAATCCGATAGAAGTGAAACGTCAGAAAATTAACCTACGTTATCTTTTCTATAATTTTCGTTCACTGCAAATCCTCTAGAAAAAACACTTACCAATAAATATCATTTTTCCCCACTACATGCTAGGTCTAAATTACCATATAAATAGTGGAAAATTCACTTAGGTGGCAACATTGTTGGAGAATAATGATCACAGATAATGTTGTTTTACTCCTTCTGAAGAATATCTATGATAATTATCATTCAGTCCGAAGTTAGTCTATAGTTACGATGAATTTTCAACATTTCGGATGGCTCACATACTCTGTGGTACATTTATTTCGTCACTGACATCCGTCATCCGAAGTTTCGTGCTTCGTAACGGATTGTAGAGTAACCCCCCTGGTCCGATTACCAACAGGCCACCACGCACTTATATATTGGTAATATAATATAATAAAAAAAAATATTTGTTTTATAAGTAGACAAATATTACTGTGCAAGCAATGAACAATACAAATTTAGATACTAATCATATTTTCGTTATAATTACATTGTTAAGTTGCATTCAAATCAGTAGACACTACATATTCGAACACATGAATAGAGTTAGGGGCCTTACAACCCCTTACAATTACGAAATATATTTAATTTTATATTACAATACATAACATAATTTAGCCTCGGAATTACATCCCATTATATTATCTGAAACATAATTTATACTCACTACAAAATCATTGTAGGTAATAAAAAAAAAATCAAATATTTTACTATCAAAGTACTAAGATGTGGCAAACGCGCAAATTTTTACTACGCACGGCAAAAATTGACTGCAGCCAGGCCGGAGCGACGAGCGATACGTCCTCCCTCAAGAAGGCCTTGCGGTGGTCTGATTTGATACAGGTCGGACAGCGTGTTTTATAGTAGTGGTTTTTAAAATATTTGTAGAAAACATGAAAACTAATTTTGTTGAAATATAAAAATGGTAATTTATTGATAAGATGTTCTTCTATTGTAATAATATGCAATTGCTATAAAAAATTATGTACGATAAGTTGGTGAAAAAAAAAATGTTCTTGACGAGAGTTTCTTAATAATTTCGCATTGTTTAAATTTTCATTTTTCAGGAACTAAACACAAAAAGATTATTTTTCTCAGCATAATCCCTCCACAAGGGTCTTATTAGTCTGATAATATTTTTATTATCATCTTATATTTAGTGATTTCGGATATCTTAAGCTTCTAAATTGCCATTTTAAGCCTACGTAACGAAACCTGTGTTCAGTAATCCTTATAGTACTCACAAATTATCCATCAATCTATAATGTTTTCCACCAAAATCCCTAGATGACAACCTTTTCTAAAATTATTACTAATTATTTTTACGTTAAATTGTTTATTGGTGGCTATTAACTCGTTTGAAAAGTCCTGTTTTTAATCCAAAAATGGCGCGGAAGGTATAAACGCTCTTAAACAGCCAGTTAAATAAAACTACAAATAAAAACACAGTGTTACAGTTAGTAATAAAAAATTTTATACCGAGAAACTGAATCTTTCCGGGTGTGATACTGACGACACGTAACGTTCAATTTATGGGATAATGCGGCCGTAGTATGCATAGTTTTTAAACGAACATTGATTTAATATTTGTAATGTTCTGTTAGCCATCATAGTATTATTTTATTAACTACCTTGGTATTTTCATGTTCCCAGTATCATATTTTCGGACAACAGTTTCTTAGATTGTTATATATTTGCCCGGCGACTAAAGTGAAAAATAATTCTTAATAATAAAATTGTGGATGGATGCGGGTTGCTCAAGATCGGGATGGTTCGCGCTTACTTGGGAAGGCCTACGTCCAGCTGTGGACAACGACAAGCTGAGTATAAAACTGAAACAGAAAAATAATCCATATTAATTAAAATAATTCAACTCATACAAAAAGTTGGTCGTTATATAATAAAAAATTGTGAAGAATCCTGTATGCAACAAAATATATCTACACATATACTACATAACTTTAAAAGTTACCGGTGTATGCTTTGGTTCACAAGTCACAAAGACTTCTGCTTGTCCGTTCGTCCGCTTCTACTCAGTTTAGCTCTCATTTTTTTTTCATGTCGGTTATAAAAAAATCTAGCATTGTACAATTGGAGGCCAAAGTCTAATGAAAACTTTAATACCTTTAAGGTAGCTTATTAAGTCGAATCTGTAGTTGGAAATAAAAATAGATTTCATATTAATGTAGTTGCCAACATGAAAGGATTTATCTTTTTACATAAACTGCACGCGCCACGCCGGTAGAACCTGAGGAACAATAATGACTTTTTTTGTTTGTTTTGGCATTGCAACGTTCCCAAAAAACTAGATAAATAAAAAATATAACGATACTTTATTTGTTTTATAATAATAAAACTTATCAAACGGTTATAGGCATATTACTCTTATGAGCGTTGTTGACAAAAAACGAGGTCAACTCAATTTTAAGCGATGTCGAGTAACTTTATTGGCATTACTAGCTGTGCCCGCGACTTCGTCCGCGTGGAGTTTAACAAAAAAAAAATAATTCGTTTTTTTAAGTTATTTTATTAAATAAATGAAATTCTCTAAAACAAATGTAGCCTAAGTTACTCCTTGTTATATCAGCTACCTGACGAAAAAAAGTCCCGTCAAAATCGGTCCAGCCATTTCAGAGATTAGCCGGAACAAACAGACAGACAAAAAAAAATTATTATCATTTTCGGCACAGGTATCGTGTATATAACGATATGTAGTTGGACATTTTTTTATTTTCTCTTTTAAAACAGACACTTCAATTTTATTTATACCGGGTATCTCAAGACTGCTACCGAAAACGAAGCCGGGTGGTAGTTTTAGTGGCTATAAACACAATGCAATTAAAAATTTCGCATAGAAACGCGACAATTATTTTTTATGATTTTTTAAATATCGTCATTTTTGGGTGATAAATCCTTAGTTTTTGCTAAAATAATAATTTAAGTTCTTTTATACCTTATAGTATTATTAAATAAAAGGGTATACACTATTATTTTAGGAAAAAACGTATTTACCACCCAAATATGGCCATAGAAAAAAAATAACAAAAAAAAATTGACGCTTTTTATTGCAACTTTTTCTGTTGCATTGTGTCTGAAGTCGCTTAAACTACCACCCGGCTTCGTTTTCGGTAGCAGTCTTGATATACCCTGTATGTATAGATTTTGAGAGTTCACATCCTGTAGAATAATAAGTGAGCAATTTAACTGTTGCTGTAATTCCAACAACTGAAGTAAGGACGAATGAAGGTCGCTAATTCAGTTTGGGTATGGCGCTTTGATAATTATTGTTTTTGTGATCAACCACTATGTTTAATAACATAAAGGGACAGAACCAACCAGAGGAAGCTGAGGAAACAATTTAAAAAATTGACAATTAAAGTCTTGCAAATAATACGTTTATTCACGTAGAAAACATAATTTTACTCGTGTTTCCCTAATTCTGCAGGCGTGTGTAGACAGTCCGCGCACCTACAAGTTAACGTTTACTGTAAGTAGCGACCTCGCTGCACTTCTGGCAAAGTCCTTAGCCCGTTTATTGTCAGATACGCGGCTGCCGCCATATGTCCTTATGCAGGCAATAATAAAACATTTAAATGAAGAGGTTTTTGATATGCCTGACATCATATGCCTCACATAGTTTTATTTCAATATGCCTGATGTCGCTACAGGCTCGTCACCTATCCCAACCTAGGACGGAACATACAAGGCGAAATGTTGCTGTCCTGACTCCTGGTAGCATGTCTGCTTTCCCCTTTTTAGAGAAAGGCGTGAGTTTATGTATTTATATGAATGTATTATGTATGTATGTATAAGTTTTAGATGATTAAAACGATCATGCGGTTCACCTGATCACCGCCGCCCATGAATATCTGCAATACAGGGCATCTTCATGCGTTGCCGACCTTTAAATCCTTTGTAATTTGTAAAAGGAACATGATGACGCAGATAAGTATTTGTGATATGTTGGAGGAGTTGAAGAAGGGGTATGTGTTTGATACAGATAGCGGAGGAGGGTCGCGAGGCGGAGGCGAGTGCCCCGGCGCGGCGCACTCCGTCGCGCTCGCCGCACGCGCCGCACTCGCCGCACGCGCACCCGCACGCACACAACCAGCGCTGGATGCGCGCCGCCGGTACACACGCACCTTTACTATTCACTCGTTATATTTCAAATGTGGCTAAAAAATAACACAAAAGTCAGAGACTTTCAATTATTAACAAATCAATGGCTATTTACATAATTATAATATATCCGTTATGATTGTATTTATATGTAAATTACTAAACCCCATACTTATAAATGCGCTAGTTATTTTTTATAATTATGATATTAATTTCGGATATAGCCTGGTTTGATTTGAACCTACGGGATTTGGATAGATTTGATTTGGTTGACGCTGGATTAAGATGAATTTAATGTAACTAAAACTTGAATACTGCGTTGTGATTGGTTCTTATAGATATGGCGCGTTTTGTTTTAAAGATTTGTTCGGATATGGCTAAGTTTGAAGTAACTTATGAAATAGCGGTCGAATTTATACCATTTTAGAGTAGATTTGGATTAGTCAAATACTTGACTTTTAAAAAATAAATTCCCCTTTTAATTTATATTAAATCCAAAAATTTGTGCCAAGTGAAGATGACCATATTTGAAACGTAGAGAGATAGAGACCTAACTAAAAATCTTAGTTTTTGGTAAATTTTGTACTAACGGAAGCTACATCGAGGAGACCGAAGTATACATCTTTCTGTCTTTCACGCGTCAATAGGTCCTTCTTTAATAACGGGTTGATGGAGATAGTCATTTTGAACCAATATATGGCAAAAATATTTTTTTAGGATCAAATCACTTTAATTCTAAAGGTGCGATATGATGTGATACATACTAGATTTTCCTGTTTCCAAGACTGGACCTTAGAGTACCAATAAAAAATATATCCCTTATACAGAGTATCTCAAGACTGCTACCGAAAACGAAGCCGGGTGGTAGTTTTAGCGACTTCAGACACATTGCAACAGAAAATATTGAAAAAAAAGAGACGATTTTTTTTTGTTATTTTTTCCTAGGTCATATTTGGATGGTAGATTCATTTTTTCCTAAAATAATAGTGTATACCTTTTTACTTATAAGGACTCTAAGGTATAAAAGAGTTTAAATTATTATTTTATCAGAAACTATGGATTTACCACACAAAAATAATGATAAAAAAATAAAAGATAAAAAAAAATAATGATATAAAAAATTAAAAAATAATTAAAAAAAAAATTGTCGCGTTTTTTTGCGAAAATTTTAGTTGCATTGTGTTTGTAGTCACTAAAACTACCACCCGGCTTTGTTTTCGGTAGCAGTCTTGATATACCCGGTATGATCACTACGTCTTCCATCAGCATGGCGCGAGAATTATATCAAAACCTTACAACCCCAGTAACTGAGAATCAGGGTTGCAATGTTATAAGCCCATGTACACCATGGGACACGGATTTCCTTTTTAATGAAGATTTCGACTGAGAGGGCTTAGAGCATAGCTTGCAACACTGGCCTAGTAGAAATTTCTTATTTTCAAGTTGTTACAAATTTAACTATTAACTTACCATAGAATATCGAAAAATGGAAATAGAGGATTTTCTATTCAATCTTTCATTATACTATTTTCATTTAAACAATTTATAATATCCTATAATATACATACATCTATTATACATAATTATATTATGTACATCTAGTAGAATATAACTTATGATCATGCATGCTTCAGTATGTTCGGTGTAACAGCTGTATTAATCTTAATGGTCAATAATTAAATGAATGTTTAATTTTGCACTTTCCAAAAACATAAAATGTATCACTTGTCCAAATGTTTGTATTTTCAGACAGTGAAAGCGGCGCGCGAGGACGCGGAATGAGACCGCGAGGACGCCCATCAAGAAGATCCCATAGTTATAGATTTTAAGTAATTTCTTTCTAAATTAAAGGTAGTGATTATATATTAATTGCAATACGACATAAGTTCATAATTATGCCTTTTAAATAAATAAATTAGTATTAATATAGTTTATATTCCTCCCTTGATTCTTTGTATTGGTATCATTTTCTAATTAATTAGTATAGTAATTAAGCATAATCCGCGCCCAACTTATATGACTTCATTATAGTTACATACATATATTTAGTCCCAAGGTAATACAAATATGATTATTGTCATTTGCATCATTTGTTATTTTATTTATTATGATAATCATGAGTCAACATAATACTCTTAAAATATCCTACAGTTTTGCCATTTATCTATTTGTAAATATTTTCGACGCAATAGTTTCCGGCGAGTTTAAAGGCACATGTAAGTTTGGCGCGTATCATATCGATTGTCACATAATTTTATATTCAAGAAAGTACTGCGCATTATTGTCGAAATATTCTTGTGATATAATTTTGAGTCTTGATTTTGTACATTTAGCTATTATTTTTTGTATTTCTGACGCTTTGATAGCATTCAATAAGTGAATGATTGTTATAATAAATATTATGTATATTATTGACAACTACATCATTTAATAAAGAATATATTATAGGTAAACTCGTTATTTGAATTATCATAGTATACAGTTACTACATATAGATGCATATTATATACATATTGTATCCGTTGTACTTTTATCAGTGTCGGAAGCATGAGTCATGAGGAGAAATTTATAAACCCTATTCGTTTTTCACAAATTTCAAAGTGTCTCTGGCATACAGTCTACGTATTTCCTTAATGTTATATTTGCAATTCATTGATATTCGAGACCAATTAATAATGAATATGATGCCATGTAGTGACAAACTTTAAGAATATTGTTAACCACTTGCAAGTATCTAATTTAATTTCAACACCATGGTAATCAACAAGACAATAATACATTCACACTTGTGTCATTAGAAGGAACATAAACTCGTTACATGTTTGTGTCTGGTAGGTATCTCTATCTGCTCTGATAAAACATAAATTAATGTGCTATAGAAGTGAACTTTTATGTTATCTATATCTTATCTTTCAATGTGTTTTGTTTATGTTTTTTATATATAAACAGCATAAAATTTAGTTGAATAATAAGATTTTCTTTAGAAATAAAAGAAAATAATTTGAAAACATTTCCAGAAAATAAATGTGATGGTAAATTAAAGAGTATTTTCATTTCCTTCTCTCACTCAATTTCAGAGGGGTTTTTTTTTTTATACTATATCCGATGCATAGTTTCATAATAACTAAAATGGAACGTACATACAATCCATATATATTGTATTACTGTAAGTGACCATTTCTCACATACAAACAAGGAAAATACATAAGTGGTAGGTGTGTGTGTAGTGGTGTTACAGACTTTAAAATTAAAGGGAAAAGAGGACAAGATAAAATTGTCCGGCAACATTGATCACTAAAGACATAAGTTTTACTTATTTTATGTTTGTTTCTATAAGGCTGTGAAACAGTAGTCACCCGCCGACAATTTAACTTGTGGTAATTTAACAGTAAAACGTACTGCGATGAATTTTAACGTATCTTAATTCAACAAAAACAAACGCCTTAACTCTTGTGTTTGTATTATGTGTACCTACTTGATTAAGTAATATTCTCCAGGATTTTGGTGCTTAAAATAACATCTTTTTAGAACAAAAATGTAACAAATTAAAAGCCATTAATAATCTGTTTTTTAGGACAACAATAGTATTATTTATCTTATACTATTAATTATGTATTAGATATATCTGCAGAGTTTGTTTGAACGCGCTAATTAACTACTGGATTGAATTAAAAAAATATTTTTTTGGTTGTTTGCCTATTTATCAAGGAAGGCATTAGGATATTTTTTATCCCGGGAAAATATAAAACGGAACTTTTATCCTGCAAATACTTTTTCACGCGGGCGAAGACGAGCAATACGATTTTGCTTTAATATTTCCTAGCTCTCCTTTAAACTTATTTCATTTTATTCTACGTACCAATATCGCCTGGGCCGCAATACCGGTTGTAGTCCTATAACTGGCACCGCTTCCAACTTCCAAGACTACGTTGATATTTATAAAAACATTCCAAATGGCTCAAATCGATCGAAATAATCGATTTAGTTTTAATGATAGATTACATACGTTTAAGTAGTATATTTTTTAAATATTTTTAGGTATTTACCTGTTCACCTATAGTGAAATCGTTTTATGTAAGTTGACTTGATAAGAACGCTGAACACTACGTATAAACAGGTTTAACGATACAATACTGTAAAGTCAATGCTCTAGAATATAATATGATATATCACCCGTTCAAGTTTTGGGGACCACTCGTAGATAATACGTCATTTGTTTGTTGTAGATTTAAATAATTGCCATGTTTTTTTTGTTATACCAGGTAGGTAGGTAGGTATGTAATGAAAATGTCGTATGAACATAGGGGAGAGGGGGGCAGTTTTGAACGTTTTTCATACTTTATTCCATAACTTCTGAACTTATTTAATTTATTTAGATTTTTCTTCGTAAATAGCGGTCATGATTATCAGGCAACAAAATAATTATGTCCTCCTTAATCATTCAAAAAGGAGTAATGAGATATTTAAAGTTTTGTACAGGCTTGTAAATGTTCAAAGCTGCCCCGTGATTGGGGCAGCTTTGAACACACCTGGGGCAGTTTTGAATCAGTATTTTTAAATGAAAGAAACTATATTTTTCTACATGTATTTGGTAAATAATTAATGAACCAACCTTTTTTAATGAAAGGTATCATTTGAAATGAAATTAAAAACGCAGAAGATTTTAAATATTAAATCACTTACAAAAGCTAACAATGTGCGATATAAGAATCAACTTAGTACTAATAAAATTTATCAAATAAAACATTGCATAGTTTCCTATCAAAATAATAATATTTTAATATAAATCTACTTAAGCGATACCTATACTAATTCAATATCACTTTAAAAAGGAGATCTGAAATTACTGGCTTATAGGAACCACTTAAAAAAATAATATATGGATTACCAAAAATGCGTTAAGCTATTAGCCTAAATTCCCCCCTCTAATCATATTCTCATGATACCGAGTTCGAGGAAATATAAAAACGGGAGGAAGAAAGTTGCCTATCGCATTTCATATGCCACACATTGTTATTAATTGCCCACGCTCTGCTGACACGCTTTAGCCAACTTGTTTGGTTCCAGTTTGTGCTATGACATTTGGTGCTTGAACTACCGTCATTATATTGGTTTCATCCAGGTTATACCGGGTATCTCAAGACTGCTACCGAAAACGAAGCCGGGTGGTAGTTTTAGTGACTACAAACACATTGCAACTAAAAATTTTGCAAAGAAACGCGACAAATATATTTTATGATTTTTTAAATATCGTTATTTTTGGGTGGTAAATCTATGGTTTTTGCTAAAATAATGATTTAAATACTTTTATACCTCAGATTATTTATAAATAAAAGGGTATACACTATTATTTTAGGACAAAATGTATTTACCATCCAAATATGGTCATAAGAAAAAAAAAAACAAAAAAAAAATTGTCGCTTTTTTTTGCAACTTTTTCTGTTGCATTGTGTCTGAAGTCGCTTAAACTACCACCCGGCTTCGTTTTCGGTAGCAGTCTTGATATACCCTGTAGATACGGTCAGGTGTAAAATTATACTTTTTCAAAACCTTTTCATAATTATCATAGAATTGGTTAACGTTTTGTCTGTTGAAGCTGGTAGAACGCGACAAATTTGTATTTTCTGGTTTGCGAAGGGAAAGTTCCTTATGTCGCTTCATGAAGCCTTTAAGCCATTCAATGCCAGCTTGTCTATTTTTATTCCATAAAGGAGGGCATTTATTTAGTGCTGTAGCATACTCATATGCTAGTACCTGAGCTTGTTTGTATGTCAGACCGTAATGCATTTTAGAACTTTTTATCAGATAAGCCTTAAGTAGTTTTTCTTCATCATTCGTAAATACTTGCGCAACTGTATATTTTGTCGAATAATCTGCGCTTTTAGGTATTATTTCTTCTTTATACTTTTTTATTCTGTAATGTAAAGTATTAGGTTTGACATTGTAAACATCAGCAGCCTGTCTTAATTTCATATGCCCTCTTATTACTTGAATGATAGCATTCTCAATATCCTCTTCATTCACTTCACGTTCTCTTTTTTTTTATAATTTCTAACCATACTGACCTAGAACAAATAACTAAACGAATTTAATATTAATATTATTATGACGGGACACCTTTGAACAAATATTTCAAATCTGCCCCAACTGCTTTGTTCAAACCTGCCCCAAGGAGGTCTTTCCAAGAATAACGTAAATTTAAAAACGGAGCTTACTTCTATGTTATATTTTTTTATTAAATCTTCATTGAAACTATACGTGCTATCAAATAGAGAAAAAAACACTAACCGCTTTCTTAAATTACGTCCAGGAAAACCTTAAAAGTTAAATTAAAAATGTTTACAACAGACCGGTGAAAACAAACAAATGCTTTTACTGGTTACTCATATGTCAAATATTTGAAATGACAAGTGACAGCTATGCGCATCAGCGTTGCCAATACAAATTACGATTTTTACCAATATAGCTTAAAATAGTAATTTGTAAAGTCATTTGTTCTAAACTGCCCCTGTTCAAAACTGCCCCCCTCTCCCCTACTCTAATCTAATTTATGCAATTCACCAAACAATAACTTATATTTTTACATCTCTCTTTTTTCAGTTCACTTCAGGGAATCCACTACTGAACATAGGCCTCCCCCAAGGATCTTCACATTAACATGTTGGAAACGGCCTGAATTGTATTTACATATATGTAAATTGATAAATTATACAACATCCTTTTGAAAAACTCCCCATTTTTTTATAATTATAATTGTCAGACATTAATTTGTATTATACCAATTGGTATAGAATATAATAATCAGAGACTCATTCAATATTGCCTAATAACTACATAGTTGCTATAAAAATATTAAGCAAAATGTAGCAACTAGAAAACAAATATATATTGCGCAACATAACAAAGGATTTTTATCAGTCATTGTGTCAAATAATAAATTGTTTTTTGACTTGACCATGCATTAAAGATATATTATGTAGACAATGGTTACAGGTGTTAATCTTTTTTTATGAGTGACAAATAAAATGAAACCACAATTTGTCTTTTTATGTTTATTTTGTTGCAGAAATAATTACAAGCCTAAACCCAACAAAAAGATGGAAATAAAAGCAACATATTCCACATATTTGAAAAGTGTTACATATTATGATGTGAAAGTGCCAATAAAATCATGAATCACCATAACATAATACATCAATATTAAGCTAAGTCTTAAAATTAAGCTTCACCATATGGTCAGATAGTATGATATTAAATATCTAATAAAATAGCATAACATTTATGAAAATTAAAATCCATAAACATTTTCATCGGAAAATGCTATGTAGAGGAAGAAGTCTTCATCGTGATGTTCCTGGTACAGAGAGCCCATTGTGGCGGATGTTGGTGGAATGACATTGTTCACAAAGAAGAACAAGGCGTCCTCCGGTCGAAGGTGAATGCGTTTCCTAATCAGGAAGTAGAATTGTCCGACTGTTAAATCGGACGGCACCAAATACTTCTTCTTGTCGAGGTCTCCGAGTCTAGCCTTCGGGGCTTTCTCTACAATTACAGGAACACGGTCCGGATATTTCCTGCGAATTTTTTCGCCTTCAGTCTTCCTCTTTTCGAAAGAGTGTTCTTCTTTGTATTGGAATTTCATTTTAGTATTTTTCACACGCAATAATTTGCAAAGTAAGCACAATACTGTTGAATTCGATACGATCTACTGCGACTTGTTTTTTGTTTTTGCGTTATTTGACTCAAATGCAATGACGCAATCAGCTGATTTGACAAGTGCCCCACATATTTTTTTTAGTAACAAAGTCTTTTGAGTAGGTAGGAAAATAAAATATTACTACTGGTCACACTCATATTGAGAATTAAAAGCGTAGGTTGTACCCACGGACGTAATATATAAACAGGACTGCGCACTATGATCGGAAAAACGAGCAGAGTGAGAGTGTTTGAATGGAGGCTTTGTGTCCCGTTCCTATAGGGTGACCATAATATTTGGGAAAAACAGGGAAATTTAATCAAATTGGCTATTATAGTCAATAACTCAGTTGTAATGCTAATACGTCAAATGAATTATTTTGATTTTGAGGTAACAAACGTGATATTGTCTAAGCGTGTCAAAAAAATATTTGACCAAACCAAAACATTGGACCTTTTGGACCTAGCAAAAAAGTTCAAAATCATAGTTTTATACGTATACTTTTTATAGGTGAAATGAAAGTAATGATAATAAATCTTTATTGACAGCAATAACAATCTTCTCGTCTGTCTTCAAAGTGCGTATGTAGTGTGTTACCAGGGCCAGTTGGCGTCGGGTGTGGTAGCCGGGATCAACTCGGAGGTTCTTAGCATTCTCTGCCCCGTTATTACCGTGGCCGCTACCATAACCAGGAATAGTGGTGCTTTTTTTTTTTTTTTGCTTTATTGGTTTGTCAGCAGTTGTTACAATATTACATGATTGCTGTACATATGTAACATATATTTATATTTCTAATTGTACAACTATTTAAGATAAACACGACATGCATAAGGTGTAGTCAAGTTAACAATTTAAAAAAAGAACTATATTAAAAAAAATGGGTAAATACAAAAAGAAAAGAACAAGTGATATTCAAAATTAATAATAAAGAAAAAGTAGTGTACAAATAATAGTAGTAATAATAGGATTATGATCATGTTATTATGTTGTTTACACTGAATGGCTTATACATTAACAAATCAGTGCTAATGATATGAAAGGTTTCGTAGTCGCAATATGATTTTCCGAAACGTATGCTCATTAGTGAAAAATAGATCTAAGTCATTACTGCAGTTGTTATACAGTCTGCATAGTCGTGAAATCGGTGAGCTACGACCCATGACGGTCCTATATTTTGGCGGTGATAGAATATTTTTAATAACTTTACGTGGGTAGTTAAATGGGACACTAAGTTTGAATTCCTTTAGTAATTTTGGGCAATCGATAGAATTACGGAAAATTTTAAATAATAACATCAAATCTAGTACATTTCTACGTTGCTCCAAGCTGACCATATTAAATCGTTTTAATCTAGCGTCATATGATTTTATCGCTTTAGCTTCTCCCGCTGCAAATACTAAATGCTTCAGAAATCTTTTTTGTATTCTCTCAATATTGAGTGCATGAGTAGCGTAATGGGGTCGCCAAACTACCGAACCATACTCGAGGATGCTGCGTACTAAGGTGTTGTATAAAATGATTTTGGTTGTAGAACATTTGAAAGGTTTTACATTTCGAATCACAAAACCCTAATGCTTTGGATGCTTTATTTACAATGTTGTCAATATGTTGCACAAATGTTAGTTTATTGTCTAATATGATACCTAAATCCCTTATTGTATCAACTTCCCTTACATTAGTTCCATTAATTGTGTATTTATATTTGATTATTGAACAACTTGATTTACGGTGGAAATTTATATGGAAGCACTTCTTAGAATTAAGAGTCATTCTATTTTTACAACACCAATCAACAACACTATTTAAATCATTTTGAAGTGCGATAGCGTCGGATATAGTTGTAACTACTCTTAAGAGTTTTAGGTCGTCTGCATACATGAAGGGAATAGAGTTTTGAATACAAAGGAATAGAATAGAGTGTTGCCGGGGACTGGAGGCTTGGTTCTGGTTTTAACAACCATTAGGGGTTTATGCCAATACTAGCCACGCTTGGCAGGCGGGTATGCGAGCGCAGGAGGGTACTCGCGTTGATGACGCTGCTTTACGTCTTCAACCGGGGAAAGGAAATAGGGTTTGCGGGTAGGAGATGTTATCGAAAAGGAAAGTATAGCCTGTAGGGGTGGATACTGCAGTCACGGAAGGGAAAGTTGGTAGCAATAGCAGTTGCTCAGGGGGGCCGAGATCGCATACTCGTAGCATCATCTATTTTAGGACAGGCTATGACCACTAGATAAGAGCGTCCCTGGCCTACTTCATACCAGATACATGTTATTATTCATACCAACTCTTGTAACTGTAAATACGTAACACCAACATTTTTTTTTTAACGAGAGTAAAGCTCCTTTAGCCTTCCTTCCGACACTCGGGGGAGATCGGAAGGGGCGTGTCGGGGTCTCCGGCCTTCCAGCCTGTTATCAGGCTGGGTCCCTACCGAGATCTAAAAAGATCTTTTGCCGGCATACCGACTAAAACCTCTCGGTGGCCATCACGCGCGTTATGGGTGACAGGCGATGTGGACAGGCGAATGGCGCCCATTTAACTCGCCGTGTCACCCGGCGCACTGCCAAATATGGCTCCTCACATGTTGGGAGGGCGCAGATGCCCCCTCTTTCCCTACTTCGGACGCCCATGGTGAGATGGGCGTCCGCGACAGACACGAGGCCACACGTTCTGCCGCCCATCTCGGGGTCACTCCCGACGTGAGCACACAGCCCCCGCTGTGTGCTTAGCGACCCCGATGACCCCTTTTAGTCGCCTCTTACGACAGGCAGGGGATACCGTGGTGGAATTCTGGCGCCCCTTGACCACTGGGCGGGGCGCCGGGTCAGCCATTGTCATTCACCCGGCGCCTCCTTCTCGGTTGGCGGCGGCGGGTGGGATCGTTCCGCTCACGATCCCGCCCCGCGCTCTCCTTCTGTGAGATGATGATCTCACAGAAGGTAAGCATGGCCTGCCATGACCTCCTACTCTCAACCATGGAAGGAATCACGGCTGAGAGTGAGAGGTCCTCTCCGATGGCTGCTCGGAGAGCTGCGCGCTCCTCTTCCCAAGCTGAACACTCCGAGAGAGTGTGCTGGGCTGTGTCTTCCGGGCAGTTGTCACAATGGTGACACACGGCGGACTCTTCCCTTCTTGCCACCCGCCACAGGTATCTGCCGAAACAGCCATGCCCCGACAAAACCTGTGTCAGGCGGAACGTCATCTCGCCGTGGCGCCTGCCCAGCCACTGGTCTAGGACAGGACGCACTGCCGCGATGGTCCAAACACCAGCACTGGGATCGTTCAGCCTGGTGCGCCACTCCTCCACTGCAGCCGTGCGGAAGGAGGCCCGAACGGCCTCGACTTCTCTAAAGGCTGGTAGCTCCCCACGACGGGACGCCTCCTCCCGCCAGTGGTAGGCTGACGAGAGGGCTCTGGCGTCAATGCCATCTCGGAAATCGTGCGATAGCCCCTGACCATTCACTGCGCCACCGCTCGCTGCGCTGGACGCAGGAGGAAAACACAGCGCCTGTCCAGGGACTCGGGCAACCGTAAAGTGCCATGGATCGCACGACTCCCGCGTACAATCTTCGGCAGGGGATGCCGGGACCTTCGAGGTTGGGCAGCAGGCTTGACAACGCGCCTGCCGCCCGAACCAGCTTCGGCTTTAGCTGGGTGAAGTGGGCGCGGAAGTTCCACCGGCTGTCCAGCACGACTCCCAAGTACTTCATCGTGGAGCCGATGGAAATAGCCACGCCCTCAATCGCCAATTGGGCCCCTGCCGGTGGCCCCTTCCGAGGTCTGTGGAAGCAGATGGCCTCGGACTTATGGAGGGCCACGGCCAGGCCCAGTCGCCTTATCCTCCTCACCACGTTGCTTGTTCCCAACGCGGCGAGTGAGGCAGCCTCCTCGAAGGTACCGCCACACGCGGTGACCAGCGTGTCATCGGCGTAGCAGATGACGTCGACACCCCGGAGATTGGCACCACGGAGCACCCAGTCGTAGCCGATATTCCACAGGAGAGGTCCGAGAACTGACCCCTGCGGAACGCCGCACGACATGGCTCTACGGTGCCACCCGTCCGCGCCCGGGTACACTACGTATCTGTCGGACAGATACGAGTGCACCAGGCGCCGAAGATACGGGGGCACCACGTGGTACCGCAATGCCTCTTCAATGCAGGGCCAGGGCAAGGTGTTGAATGCGTTGGCGATGTCTAGTGACACCACCACGACGCATTTGCCCCGGGCCACTGCCTCCTCCGCTAATGCCTTCACCCGCAGAATCGCGGAGATGGTGGATCGGCCTTTCCGGAAACCGAACTGGCAGTCTGCCAGATCGGGACCGACGCTCTCTAAGTGCTCGATGAGGCGCACATGAATAATGCGCTCGAAGAGCTTTGCGACCTCGTCGAGCAGCACGATAGGCCGGTAGGCCGATGGTGACTCTGCGGGTCGTCCATCTTTCCTGAGCAGGACCAACTTCCCGGTCTTCCAGCGTGACGGGAAGAGGCCCCGCTCCAGGCACGCGGAGAAGAGGCTGCGGAGCCTTGCCCCCAAGTACTCGGCTACGAGAACCCAGACGCGTCCTGGGATCCCGTCGAGTCCTGGTGCAGAATTTTTCCTCCGCAGCCGCAGCACTGCTGCATTGAGCTCCTCGGGCGATACGCCCTGGGATTGCCCCTCCGGGGTCTCCCCTGCCGAAGACGTTGACGATGTCGCCAGCGAACCGGTCCTCACCGACCACGGCCGTGGCGGCATCGGTGGAGGAGTGACTTCGTCGATGGCCGGAAAGAGGGTGGCGACCACTTCACCCAAAAGCTCCGGTCGGAGACTCTGTGTGAGCGGGGGCGCCAGTGGGCGTAACTTGTTGAACGCCAGCCGATACGGGCGCCCCCAAGGGTCGACGTAACACCAACATAGCTGTATAATATCTCTATGTTAATCGAATCATTAACAATGAAGTTCAAAATGGCGGCGATAATTATCAATTCTGACTGTCAATTTAAGTTTTTCCTGTAAGGGGTGGTTCAGATATCAATTTTTCAGACCAATTGGATCAATAACAAAACAGTTTTAAATGACAGCCACGAATTTCAATATGTTACTGAATTTAAATTGTTCAAACAAAAGGTCAGAAAGATATTATTAGTGATTTTTACACAAATTTTGAATTTTTGACATCAATAGCTTTAGCGGTTTTGATTTTACATATTATATTTCATCCCTTATTTCGACCCCATAATGCTATTTTTCTAAAATTATTCACGCCATTATTTTTCATTTGTAAATGGTTTCTATAACTGCAGCGGTTTAGATTTTTCATATAACATTTCAACCCTTATTTTAACTCCTTTATGGTTAACTTTAAGGAAACAAAGTGTGCAGTTATTTTTGTTCAAAAATGAGTAAAGTTTGACATCTGTAAATTCAACAGTTTAAATTTTTCCATGCGTACTGCCATCCCTTTGTTCAACCTCTTCAAGCGTTGTCTACATAACAAACGGTAACCTTATGCCCTTTCCCAAGGGAATCTATCTCTGTATCAAATTTCATCAAAATCGGTTCAGTGGCTTAGGCGTAAAAATGCAGCAGACAGTGGACCTGTTAGTGTAATACGTCCGTGCCGAAATCTTACATCTCTCAGTAAACAAAACTATTGCCAGAAATAAACCTTTTTAGTTAGACTTAATTCATGATCAATTGTATTAGTAAAACTTTTACCATGTTTATTTTCACTTAAAACATAGTAGGATGCAAAATTAACGTGTATAAATTAAACATTACTTTAATAACAACATTGTAAATAAAATAGAACTGCTTTTAATATTCAAACAGATTAAAAGTTATTATTATTATTATTCAGTTGAACTTTTAACTGTCGATCAAAAAAAGTTCTAAGGCGGGTTTTATTATGGTCACCGTAGTTTTAACCGTGTTTGTAAACAAAAATGGTAAATCTCATGAAACCACTCACCTTTGAATCGATATACAACAACCACTATATTATTCACTTATACAAATCATTTTGCAACACTTTTTAACCATTTCCCGTTAACAAATATCGAAAACTAGCGGTCCGGCCCGGCTCCGCCCGGGTGCAGATACACGTTTCAAAATGGCGGTCAAAATGTTCTATTCCGACTATCAATATAGAATATCGACCAATCGGACCACGAATAAAATTTCCTCGTATTTGCTAGAAATGTCACTACTGCTTCCCTCCTATAGGTCATAGCGTGATGATATATAAACCATAGCATTCCTCGATAAATGTACTATCCAACATTGAAAGAATTTTTCAAATCGGACCAGCGGTTCCTGAAATTAGCGCGTTGAAACAAACAAACAAACTCTTCAGCTTTATAATATTAGTATAGATAATGTGAAATTGTACACCTGTGACATTTCGTATAAGCCATGACACAGTGGCGTAACAATAGGGTGGCAGAGTGCGCAAAATGCCACTGGCCCCCGGCCTAAAGGGCCCCCGCGCCCGGCCTGGTAGGACCCGGTCCGACAGGGTCTCAGGCCCGACAGAGCCCTGACTCGATAAGGATTCGGGCTCAAGCCCACAGTGTGTAAGCGGAGAAGAATGTTACATTAATAACGAAAATAATAATAATAAAGAAATGGCTACACTTTAAGCATGACAAATATTTTACCATCATATATGATTTAAATGTTTTGTTTTTTTTTTTCATTAGAGTGTAATCTTTGTTAAATACCAATAAATTATAATTTAATAAACATTAATGTAACAAACAAAAACAACAACATATTAATTTTCCAAACAAATATAAACATCTTGTTTTGGAAATTACTAAAGTAGTAGCGAAAGACGAGAAAGAAAGAAGGAATTTAAACTTCTAAAGCGACAAATAATAAGTTACCTAAATTATGGCAGTACTTGCGGAACGACTAACGAGCAATATATTGATGAAAATGCGAGTAAACAGAGGGAGAATGAAAACATAGACGAAGCTAAAAATTCTATACCTACTAGTAAATCCCGACGATAGTGAATAGGCCCCAAACAACCACAACCAAGTACGAGCAAATATGAAATTGAATCATAATTAGGAGTGACAAATATTAAATATCCATAATTATGTCACAAATGCGTGTAATTTGAAAAATATTAACGACGAAGTAAAATTATTTGTGATTGAAAAAGTGGCAATAAATCTTATATCTTTAAACGAGAAATTCTTGTATATATATATATATATATTCTCTGAATCTCGGAAACTAAAAATCAGTGTTCAATCAGCAGATACTACGGACGTTTTATTAATTATTTCGTGTTCGAACACATAAATAGTGTTAGGGGCTTTACAACCCCTTACAATTACGAAATATATTTAATTTTATAATACAATACATAACATAATTTAGCCTCGGAATTATTATCCATCCCAATATACATCCCATTATATTACCTGAAACATAATTTATACTCACTACAAAATCATTGTAGGTAATAAAAATAATTAAATATTTTACTACCAAAGTACTAAGATGTGGTAATCGCAGTCCGCGCGTGGCTATTTTTACTACGTACGGCAAAAATCGACTGCAGCTAGGCCGGAGCGACGAGCGATACGTCCTCCCTCTAGTAGGCCTTGCAGAGCGGCGCGGCGGTCTGATTTGATCCACGTCGGACAGCGTGTTTTATAGTAGTTTTTAAAATATTTGTAGAAAACATAATAACTAATTTTGTTGAAATATAAAAATAGTAATTTATTGATAAGATGTTCTTCTATTATAATATGCAATTGCTATAAAAAAATATGTACGATAAGTTGGTGAAAAAAAATATGTTCTTGACGAGAGTTTCTGAATAATTTCGCATTGTTTAAATTTTTATTTTTCAGGAACTAAACACAAAAAGATTATTTTTCTCAGCAAAATCCCTCCATAAGGGTCTTATTAGACTGATAATATTTTTATTTTCATCTTATATTTAGTGGTTTCGGATATCTTAAGCTTCTAAATTCCCATTTAAAGCCTAAATAACGAAACTTGTGTTCAGTAATCCTTATAGTACTCACAAATTATAAATCAATCTATGTTTTCCACCAAAATCCCTAGATGACAACCTTTTCTAAAATTAGTAATAATTATTTTTCCTTTAAATTGTTTATTGGTGGCTATTAACTCATTTGAAAAGTCCTGTTTTTAAGCCAAAAAGCGCGTGCAGGGTATAAACCAGTATAAACGCTCTTAATAACTTCTCCCGCACCGCTCGATTGTTAAGCACTCGTCGTGTGGCGGTAGGTGTAAGTGAGCGAGCGCTGTTATGCGCGCGCGACGATGAACCACACACCCGAGTACCGACCAACTTATTAATCAATGTGCGTTTCCATTCTACTGCGACCGCTACCGGATAGTGATCCGATATTTTTAGACAAATAGAAGCTGATTTGATAGTACTCGGTGGTGAACGAATATAAATATGGTCGAGACACGATTCCACCAATTTATCTTTAAGTATTTCTTTTCGAGTAACATTATTAATGCATTTTTTAAAACTCTGTTCAGCTAAAATATCTTCGTACATAATTACATGTTTATCAGTGGGTTTTAACAAATTTATATTAATGTCACCACAAATAATTACTTTAGAGTATGGTAATTTTTTAATAGATTATTTAAATCTTCTAAAAACTCACAAACTTTTACTTCATTTTTTATTTTAGGTGGTCTATAAATTGCAATTAAGTGAACACATTCGTTGGAATAATTAAAGGTAATGGAAACGCACTCCGCTGCACGCATACTTGCCGCCCGCGCTGTGTCCTCTCCGGTCACTATATATATATATGAATCTCGGAAACGGCTCCAACGATTTTCATGAAATTTTGCATACAGGGGGTTTCGAGGGCGATAAATCGATCTAGCTAGGATTCATTTTTAGAAAATGTAATAAAAAAATAAAAATATAAACTGATAATATTACTCTTCCTGATATCTTGGCGAATAATAATACTATTTGTTTTATTGTGTGCAACTAACTGCATAACCATACAATAACACTAAATATATTCCAGCAGATTGCGTTGTTAAGCAACGCTAAGCCAATGAGTGGTATTAGCTATTAGGTTTTATTGGGATATATGTAAAAACTTTACAAATGGTAAGTGAAATTGGTATTTTGGCGTTTAATTTTGGATATGGCTATTTGTTTGAATAATGGATTATTAAAGATATACTGCCGGATTGAGCGAGTATTGAATCGAGGGAGAATATATTATATAAAGTACGGTATGTTCCGTGGAGCGGTACTAGGAATAATTTGTAAAAGAAAATAAGACCATGTTGGACTGTATTGGAATTATAAATAGTAAAAAGTACAAGAAGACTTTTAGTGGAGTAAGTCCTTCAAGGGTGCAATTTCTTAAGTCCAAAAAAAACCGAGCAAAGCTCGTCATCCAGGTACTAATAAAATAATAAACAAAGACATTAAAACAGAAAGTTAATGCATGATAGGAGAATTTGTAATTATAACTCTGGCCACTTGATAATTGCCTGCTTCGGTATTCCTTGAGCGCTATAACCAAGCCTTCTTTAAGCGAGGGCCGAGGCCGGGTGCCCCTAAGGTCGGGGGCCCGTGGCATTTTGCGCACTATGCCACTCTATTGTTACGCCACTGATAGCTATGCCAGCCAATCTATCCAAATAATCCAAAATTACCTAACGAAAATGTGATGGAACTAGTTAAAAAACTGGGTAATGTACTAGAAATTAATACAGAGGATATCGAATGGGTAGGAGGCTCCAGCAGCGAAAATCTAGTAACAAGCCACCGCCTATAAAGGTTGGATTCAAGACTTCTAGTACCTACGCCCGAGATTTGTGGCTTGCAAAACGGCGTGAAGTGGCAGAAATTAATAGTAGCAGTGTCACCGAGGGTCACCAGAATCATAGAATATATCTTAATGAAGATCTAACTAAATATACGCGGGAGTTGCTGTGGAACACCAAGAATCAGTTAAAGGACAAATTCAAATATATTTGGGTTCATAACGGGAAGAGTTTGGTAAAGAAAAATGACGGTGAAAAGTCGATGTTAATACAATCAGATAATGATATTAAATCTCTACAAACTGTATAAATTTTGTGTATTGTGTATTTATAAATAATACGTTCCAAAATGGTGGGTATAAATGATATAGATATTATTACTAACGAAATACATACAGAATGTTATAGTAATGTCCGCAACTGTAGGGCGATTCACGTATTATAATAAGTTCAGCTGCAGTGCAGTTGCGGTTAAGTTTCGATCAAAACAGCCCTTTTCGTATTCTCGTAATTTTGACAACCGCTGTCAAATACGCTCGCGTCAAGTTCGCGTCACGCAAACGTTTTAGCGTATTCTACTGCTGCGCGTATATGTCAATCTCAAACAAATTTCATACGTCTGACGTACAGTTGACGCGCAGCTCACGCGCAGTTCACGCGCAGCTAAACACTTACAAGAATACCATTTTGTACCAAAGCGTAAACTTAATTGTAACCGCACCGCAACTTGATCGGCGCGTCATAAAGTTACGTGAATCGCACTACTGGTCGTTTAGTATTAACAAAAACAAAGATTTCTGTTTATTTCATGTTAATATTCGTTCATTAAAGAAACATTTTAGCGAGTTAATGGTTACGTTACATAATGTTTTGCATAAAATTGATGTATTGGTAATTACGGAACCGAACATACATTTTTCTCAGTTTTTATAACATAAATGGGTTTGCCGTTCATAGTTTCACCCGACAGGATCGTGACGGGGGAGGTGTGCTGGTGTATGCGCGCGAGTCGCTGGCGGCCCGGGTGACCGGAGAGGACACAGCGCGGGCGGCAAGTATGCGTGCAGCGGAGTGCGTTTCCATTACCTTTAATTATTCCAACGAATGTGTTCACTTAATTGCAATTTATAGACCACCTAAAATAAAAAATGAAGTAAAAGTTTGTGAGTTTTTAGAAGATTAAAATAATCTATTAAAAAATTACCATACTCTAAAGTAATTATTTGTGGTGACATTAATATAAATTTGTTAAAACCCACTGATAAACATGTAATTATGTACGAAGATATTTTAGCTGAACAGAGTTTTAAAAAATGCATTAATAATGTTACTCGAAAATAAATACTTAAAGATAAATTGGTGGAATCGTGTCTCGACCATATTTATATTCGTTCACCACCGAGTACTATCAAATCAGCTTCTATTTGTCTAAAAATATCGGATCACTATCCGGTAGCGATCGCAGTAGAATGGAAACGCACATTGATTATTAAGTTGGTCGGTACTCGGGTGTGTGGTTCATCGTCGCGCGCGCATAACACCGCTCGCTCACTTACACCTACCGCCACACGACGAGTGCTTAACAATCGAGCGGTGCGGGAGAAGTTATTAAGAGCGTTTATACTGGTTTATACCCTGCACGCGCTTTTTGGCTTAAAAACAGGACTTTTCAAATGAGTTAATAGCCACCAATAAACAATTTAAAGGAAAAATAATTATTACTAATTTTAGAAAAGGTTGTCATCTAAGGATTTTGGTGGAAAACATTATAGATTGATTTATAATTTGTGAGTACTATAAGGATTACTGAACACAAGTTTCGTTATTTAGGCTTTAAATGGCAATTTAGAAGCTTAAGATATCCGAAACCACTAAATATAAGATGAAAATAAAAATATTATCAGTCTAATAAGACCCTTATGGAGGGATTTTGCTGAGAAAAATAATCTTTTTGTGTTTAGTTCCTGAAAAATAAAAATTTAAACAATGCGAAATTATTCAGAAACTCTCCTCAAGAACATATTTTTTTTCACCAACTTATCGTACATATTTTTTTATAGCAATTGCATATTATAATAGAAGAACATCTTATCAATAAATTACTATTTTTATATTTCAACAAAATTAGTTATTATGTTTACTACAAATATTTTAAAAACTACTATAAAACACGCTGTCCGACGTGGATCAAATCAGACCGCCGCGCCGCAAGGCCTACTAGAGGGAGGACGTATCGCTCGTCGCTCCGGCCTAGCTGCAGTCGATTTTTGCCGTACGTAGTAAAAATAGCCACGCGCGAACTGCGATTACCACATCTTAGTACTTTGGTAGTAAAATATTTAATTATTTTTATTACCTACAATGATTTTGTAGTGAGTATAAATTATGTTTCAGGTAATATCATGGGATGTAATTCCGAGGCTAAATTATGTATTGTAATATAAAATTAAATATATTTCGTAATTGTAAGGGGTTGTAAAGCCCCTAACACTATTTATGTGTTCGAACACGAAATGATTAATAAACGTCCGTAGTATCTACTGATTGAACACTGATTTGAATGCAACTTAACAATGTAATAATAACGAAAATATGATTAGTATCTAAATTTTTTTAATTCTTTGCTTGCACAGTAATATTTGTCTACTTATAATGCAAATAAAATATTTTTATGATATTATATTTATATTACAGTTACATTTCAATTGAATATTTGAAGCGCACGGATCAAAGTTGTTTGAGCCGATTGTATAGCGAGCCGACGCGGCAGCTCTACGCACACAGCTTTGGTCGCTTATGTGGACGTGAAATAACGAAGAAATACCTATAGTTGACTTTGCGCGCAAGGTGTATACACTCTTAACGGTGAATTTCGATGAATTATTAACCATTACATGCCCTATAAAATTGTATTCAGAGTTCACAAAAATATTCAAGGATATCTATGACATGTGTTCTAAGAATATTATGATATCGGATAACAGTAACAGGAATAGAGATAATAAACCTTGGGATACTGAGAATCTTAAAAAAATGTTAATGGAGAGGGATAGGAGATTTGTTATCTGGAGTTATGACCCGAAAAATATGATTTAAGCTCAAAACACATTGTAGGTTTTCGTCTTACGCATAGAGTAAAGAAGCGGCCATAAATACTAGAGCAACGCGTCTTACAGCGATCTGAACAATGGATTCTTTTGTTGTGTGCACATTATAGGTCATAAGCTTAAGACGTGACCACAGACTACATAGAAAGAACCCTGTACGTTCCATTGTCCTGATTGGTCAGTTGGCCCCGTACTTACCGCTCTTTATTCTATGCGTAAGACAAAAACCTACAGTGTGTTTTGAGCTTAAGCGGCTTGATTATACAAAGTACAGGAACAGATGTCATAAAGTTATATCAAAAAGTAAAAATGATTACGATAAGCAAACTATATTAGAATGTAACGGGAACATAAAAAAGTTATGGGACAAGATTAATACACTTATGGGAAAAAACAGACAATCGTTGGACAGCGCAATATTAAAAAATTTTGATTCACAAAATAATATAATTGATATTTGTAATAACTTTGTGAATACTTTTTTAGAGGAGGTAAATAATATAAAACATAAATGTAATAATATTTTGTAAGTAGGTCAACTTATGTAAAAGATACGACTATCTGTATGAGATGGCAACGAGTTAAGAGTTGTGATGTTAAACGAGTTATAATGAAAATGAATTCTAATAAATCACCAGGCAATGACCTCATTCGCATGTCTGATCTTAAATTTATTGCAGATAAAGCAAGTCCAGTGATTTGCAATTTAATCAATTTGAGTATACACTATTCTTTGTTTCCCAATAAATTAAAATAGGCAATTGTGCGCCCCATTTATAAAAAAGGTGATCGGAAAAATTATAGTAATTACAGGCCGATTTCAATATTGTCGAGTGTAGATAAAATTATAGAAAAATGTATAGTGAATCAATTACAAGCATATTTGCATAAAAATAATATTTTAAATCAGTGTCATATGTTATTAGCTAAGTTTACCAACAAAATAAATAATTATTTAAATGAGAAAAAGTTTGTTGTAGCAATTTTTCTCGATTTCAAAAAGCATTCGATACACTTGATAAACATACATTACTAAACGCGATGAAAGAATGTGGGATTGATGGGCCGCTGAATGATTGGTTTAGTGATTATCTTACAGCGAGAACATTTCGAGTTAAGATAGCCGAGTCATTTAGTGACTCCAAGGACGTTCTGTGTGGTGTGCCACAGGGGTCGGGATGTGGTCCCTTGTGTTACCTTCTTCACGCTAATAGCTTGTGTGGTGTTATAAATCATTGCTCAGCCTATATGTTTGCCGACGACCTGTGTGCACTACGCGCAGGAACCAACATTGATGAAATCTATCGCCTGGTGCAGCATGATGTGGATTCAATAGTTAAATGGTCCCACGACAATGGTATCGTTTTAAATGCAGATAAAACGAACTATTTATTGATCCATTCACCGTATTTGCAACTACCTAATAATATTCGTTATCTAACTGCTCATAGTTTTAATTGTATCCGTAATAATAAAGTAAACTGTGTCTGTAAGCCGATTCTAAGAGAAAATGTTGTCACTTATCTTGGCGTCAGAGTAGATGATCATTTGTCGTGGACGTATCACATAGATTATTTATATAATAAACTTAGAATATTATTAGAAAAATTCTATCACCTAAGATTCAAAGTTCCTACTAGCACCTTAAAATGTTTGTATTCGTCACTAGTGGATTCTATTTTAAGTTATGCATTGGAATCATACGGCTTGACATTTAAAACTCATGTACAAAAATTGGAACAACTTCAAGTTAGATTTTTAAAATTAATCTATATATATAAAAGAAAGTCGTTTTAGTTGATCCTCCAGGCAGCGGACCAAATGAGCATCCGCTCCATGACTTTACACATCACTGAGATGATAGCGATAGGGCGGTAATTGGTAGGGTCTGACCGATCATCCTTTTTGGGGATCGGTTGCACACTGGCCTCCCTCCAAGATTCCGGCCTAACACCTGTGTGGTAGGACGCTCGGTAGAGGTGAGTCAGTGCTGGAGACAACTCGATTACACAAGCTCTTAAAACCACCGCCGGTATTCCATCCGGGCCACTGGCTTTTCACACATTGAAAGACCGTAGCTCACGCCGCACATGGCTCGGTTGTAGGCTTCTTTGAGGGAAGTGATATTAGGATCCTTCATGGCGCAACCCCTGATACAAGCGCAATACGCTGCCTGTTTGTCACCGACAGCATCGGCGGATGCACGATTGAACTAGGAGCGTCCAAAGCCGATACGTTACTGGCGATCTCAGAGGAAGGAATTTAGTATTCCATTTCAAGCCTGATCTCGTCAGCAATAGCGTTGGCACTCGCTGATGGATATTCACCCTCAAAGCAGCGCTGCTTCAAAGAGATGAATGAGAAATAATCTCGTACACCATCCCAATCTGCCGACGAGTAATGCCAGACCCTCCGCTTAACCTGCACGGGACGTGGAGGTGAAGCGAATGGTACTGACGACCCAACCAGGCACTGATCGCAGAGGCCAAAGGAACCAGCATGATCAGTCTTGGAGGAGCCCAGCCACAGTTCGTGATGAGCATTGAAATCCCCCAAGATCACCATTTCGGCTGAGGGGAACTGCGCCCGCGCGTCATCAGCCACCTGGCTATGATATCCGACAGCCGAGTCGTTTCATCGTCCTCGTTGTGAGACCTGTAAAGGCACACGTAGATGCGGCTGAGGAAACTAAGATCCACGTGTACCCATAGGGTGGACAAGGATGCATGCATCGCAAACGGCGACAGCAGACGTCCGACCGAACATACAAGCATACCCCGGCTTTAGGCTTGTTTTCTTCAAGCGAATAACAGCAGGTAGTAATTATCGGCCGGACAACAAATCAGCGTCTCCGTCAAGAAGAGCAAAGCAGGCCGGGCCCTCACGAGATGGTGGTGGGCGGCATTGGGGTTCGTATGGAGTCCGCAGATGTTGGTGAACTCCATAGTGAATGCGGTGGTGGGGTTATGCACCGTTGAAGGACCTGCTCTGTTTAATTGCACTGCCATGAGGTTGAAGGGATGGGTTTGGTGAAGAGACATCGAGGAGGCAAGTCCGGGCATTAAGAAGGCCGAATGGGCACCAGCACGAAAGAGTCGGCAGGTGGCGAATTGATCCGCCGGACGGAAGGGCCCCCGTACCCTCCCGGGATGGGCCGTCGGGACATTCGGTCACCAAACGGCACGACGGACTCACCCTAGATTATGCGTGGCATGGTGAGGCAGCCTCTCGTTGTGTTTAGCCACGATTGCTTCCCTGTACTGTACCGCGGGCGGCCAGCGTACAACCGTTTCTACAGGTCTCCTTGGCTGGCGGGTCAACACTCCTCACTTCGACAGGGAAAAAAAATACCCACACGGTACAACCTCATGCCCGGACTCAAGCCCCTCGAAAAACCGGAATAGCCTAATGTAAATTAGGCTTAACTATTTACATTAGGCCGTCTGTATTTTTAGTCGTCTGTGGTCCACACTCCACAGTAAACAATGCTGTGCGCATGCGTTTGTGAGCAAGGATAGTAGTGTGCCTTAGCTCCAATAGCAAAATATACAAAATAATATTTTTAAGTGCGTGGTGGCCTGTTCGTAAACGGACTAGACGCGACTGCCAACATGTTCACGGTGGTCGCGGGTTCGAATCCCAGGGCACACCTCTGACTTTTCGGAGTCATGTGTGTATTGATAGTCAATCACCACGCACTAAAACGGTGAAGGAAAACATCGTGAGCAAACCTGCATACCATAGCGATTTATAAAATTCTATGGTATGTAAGTCCACCAACCCGCACTAGGCCAGCGTGGTGGACTATATGGCCTAACCACTCTCAATCGGTAGTCGATTGTAGAGGAGGCCCGTGCCCTGCAGTGGGACGTATATGGGCTGATACAGAATATTTTTAATGTCATGAATTTCAACTATGTAACTGGAGGACTGGAATAACGTACCACGCAATTTGTAGGACAATGTGGGTGGTAAACTAGGCAAATGTTAGCTAACCAATAAAAAAAATCTGCTGGTTAGTAATTCTTTTTTTTGACCTTATTTATGATACATGTTGGAGAGGGGGACTCCCTGATAAAACCTTATATATTGTAGGACAAATATTTTTTCACGTTATTTAGATAATTATCTCAATAATTAACAAAAAAAAAATCAATTAGTAATTATTTATTAATTCGTCAAGTCAACATATTTCATCCCTATAATCTTAGTTATAAACCAAAATCGAGAATTTTCGTACAAGAATTACTTGGGCGTCTCATTGAAATGAAGCTTTTCTCGAAAATTCAGCTTGATAGTAATTATTTTTACATTAGGTATTAGTACTACAACTTTTGAGCGTAGGACCACAGACCAATTAGAAACGTAGGACCAAGATGACATACCACGCAATTTGTAGGACAATGTGGTTAGTAAACTATACAACTGTTAGCTAACCAATAAAAAAGAAATCAGCTGGTTAGTAATTATTTTCCATGACCTTGTTTATAATACATGTTGGAGAAGGCGGACTCCCTAACAAAACCTTATATTTTGTAGGACAAATATTTTTTCACGTTATTTAGATAATTATCTCGATAATTAACAAAGAAAAATTCGGTTAGGAATAAATTTAAAAAAAAATCGTCCAATCAACATATTTTATCCTTGCTACCTCTACTAAGCTACCATTTACCAACGTTACTGTAAGGAAAAAGTTGGGCGTCTAGTCGAAAGGAAGCTACTCACGAAAAATCAGCTTGTTAGTAATAAATGATGAAAATTGTACTAGGGAACCTGTACTATAACATCTACGTGTGTTGCCACACAGTCCACAGGTTAAAGTAATCCAACAAAACAATTTAACACAAGTATATTTTATCGCCCATAGGATTGGCAAGTTGAAGTGGCAGTGGGCTGGGCACATAGCTCGTAGAACCGATGGCCGTTGGGGCCGAAAGGTTCTCGAGTGGAGGCCACGTACAGGCAAGCGAAATGTCGGACGCCCGCCTACAAGGTGGACGGACGATCTGACTAAGGTCGCAGGAAGTCGCTGGATGCAGGCCGCTTCCAACAGGTCATTGTGGAGATCCTTGGGGGAGGCCTATGTTCAGCAGTGGACTTCCTGTGGCTGATATGATGATGATGATGATGATATTTTATCGCTCTTTACAATATATGTACTTGTGCAAGTATACATTGCGCAAGTGTACTGCCAAATGTGAGGCACCCTTTAGCAATGAAGATAGTTAGTTCGAATGCCAAAGTAAATTATGTACCTAGTAAAATGATCTATGTCAATATTATTATTAATTTAATACCCTCCGATTGTAGAAGATCCTTGCGATTCCCAAATACGATCGTTCTTTGGGATATCGAATGAGGGAGCAGTTCGAGACTATGCGGATGCAACTGTCTGAATGCTTGATTAATTCACAAAAAATCAGATAAAAAACTGGTGCACGATAGACATTTATGAAATATATTTTTTCTGCCATTATTCTTTCCTTTACTGTTCACATTAAATATCGCAATGAACTTTTTTTTTATTTATTCTCCCTTTTACTGAAAGTCAAAGGATTCAAACTTCACACGTGGTTCTGAGTTCCTATTAATAATTTCATTATGGTACAATGATTATAGAATCATTATTATGGTAGTTTATCTATAGCTACTAAGATAGCTACTTATTAAATATTATCGATAGTCGCTCGCAAGTCGCAAGTCGCAACACTGCGCAACACTATCTTTGACTAGCAAACCAAGCGTCGCCGTCTGTGCTTTGCTTGTCGTCCTTGTCGTTGCTTGTCGTTCTGTTACGGCGCGGCGTGGGTTGTTAGCTCGTATTGCATTTCTCTTCTTCTCATAATTTAACAAATTACATCAGATATGCGTAAACGTAAGTCTCTAAAGAAGAATGACGAGGACTCTGACGGCTCAGAACAAGGAGGTGAGCCGGAAGAGTTTCAAGACTCTGGCGAAGATTGGACACCGGATGCCGATCCTGTATGTATTGAATTTATCATAATACGCGGAAAAATTTAAGAATAAACAAGTTGTTGACAAAGTTACTTCTTTTTATCCTAGTATAGGCTATATTTCGTATCGTAAACATGGTGATTGACGCTATCGGTTAAAATTAAACAAGGTTAGGTTGTCCCCGTTAAAATCTATCATAACATGTTACATTAATTATTGAAATATCAATCGTACACACATTTTTACATAAAAGTGCTGTTGTAATGTATGAAATCAGTATCATCTGGGGAAACATTTTTTTGGACTGACTGTATATTCTACATTATCAATAATTGTCATTATTAGATAATTATGTCATAGATAACTGCAGCAGAAGTTTATTGGCAATTATCTGTATATAGTTTTTGTTTAACAGAATGAAACTGCAGCCCGCAGTGGACGTAAGCGCACATCAAAAGTATCGATGAATAACACCAAAAAGAAACGTAAAAATTCCACTTCTGAGGAGAGTGAAGGCGAAGGGGAAGAAGATGAAGCAGAGGATGAAGAAGGAGACCTTGATGAAGAGGAGGGTTCAGACGATGAGAAAAATGGCTCTGATGGAAACAAATCAGACTCAAGTCAATCTAAAGATATACCAAAGCATTTCCATGTAAGACATTGTTAAAATAAGCTGGTCCCTCCTCTCCTCTTTAATTCATTTTAATATTGACTAACACTGCTCATGTTACTTTACAGTCTGGGAACTTTGTTTTGCTGAAATCAGATGTAAAATGGGATGGAGATACAGTAATATCAAAGTTGGATGAATTAAATTTGTGGAAAATAGACGGTAAAGCATTACTGCAAAAATTCATCCCTATGGAATCATGTGGAAGAATTTTACACAAGTGCACATGTGTGGTAAGATATTACTGTTTATACTTTTATTACTAAAAATGTACACCGAGACACAGTCTTACCTTAGAAGTTCAGTGCAAAAAAATTACATGTGTGCTGTAGGCATGATAATCAGTCATTGATTGACACATTGACTGTGGTTATTTCATGTATGTTGGTTGTGTTATAAGACTAAGAAACTTTAAAAAAAACATCTTTTCATGTCAATTTCCTCTTCACTGAAGGTTGTGACCATCACCATAAAATATTCTTTACTTTGTCATATAATTAACCTAAATCTGAGCATGGAGTTAGCAATTTGCATCCAAAATCTTACAATTCTTAATCCGTGTTCACTTTCTACAGTTAAGGTAATTTTGTAAATATACATACTGTGGATTAAATGACTATTTTATCACATTGTACATACAATTTGTCATTTGCTAATATCTTCATATTTTTTGCTTTTTCAGTACTCTGGATGGAATGTTGATAATAGAGACAATTATTATCCCATAACAGAAATACTTGACCGCAATCCACGCACCGAATCAAAGGAAATATGTGTAGCATTAGACCTAAATGACCTTATCAAAGTAAGAGATAAGTAAATCCATAATGTTTCTTACTTAATTCAATTAGATAAGTGAAATAAATTTATAAAATAAAACTTTCTTTGGCACTTCATTCCAGATTACTTTGTGTAATACAAATACAAATGTTTTATAAAATGGGAAATAAATGTTTGTCACTTCAGCACTCATTTTTAATTGAACCTACATTTAATTTAGTCAACAATTTGTGGATAAAATTTATGCATATACAATGTAACACAAATATTTAATTTTGAAGATTTTATGACAGTATTGTAAAGAAGACACTTTGAAATAATGTCATTGAGAAACATTATAATATCCTATGAATTGATCTGTAGCTTGTGTGTCTGTCTTGTCTGTGTCATTGTGGAGATCATTGGGGGAGGCCTATGTTCAGCAGTGGACATCCTGTGGCTGATATGAGGATGATGATGAAGATGATGTGTAGCTCTGTAAGAGTTGCTTTGGTTGTAAAAGTAAATATGTAATATCATTATGTCCATCCCTTCTGGATAACGGTTTACCAATTTGTAGACCATTAATTCTTCATATGATTGGGATTAAATAATAGGGTACCATATGCTTCAGCTGTCTGTTGCAAGAAATTAAACAACTGGGGCATATTGGGTCACTGGGCGTACCCTGATCGATCGCGTCTGCGAATATAGCGAAAGTGGCGTCGCACAGTGGGCTGAAAATCGCGTTTCATAGACATTCAAATTTTTTTTCCAATTTGACGGGTTTTTTAATTGGAATCTATTAAAACATGCTTGTTCATGATACTTTTTAAGTATGAAGACATAAATCACGGGAAAAGATACACTCGATTTTTTTTCAAAAATGTTGTATGGAGAAAACCATAAAATAAGCTATATCTCGGCTGGCACAGGAATGGCCGTTATTTCCTCTCGCATGATTTTTGCTCTATTTTTTTTGCAATTTTTTGATGTATCACACCACAGGGGGCAAAGTGCGGCTTTTGAGAAAAAATCATATAAAAAAAAATATTATTTCCGTTGACTTCAATCTTGGTTGGCAAATTTGAACCACATGTCTCTAAAAATAATAAATAGCGGTCACAAAACAACTTTATTGCTGGTTAACCCTCCCAATTTCACAATAATAAATAATACGCGGCTTATATCAAAGAATATTACTAATATAAGGCATAAATTGAAGTGCGTGGTGGCCTGTTGGTAAACGGACTAGACGCGACTGCCAACATGTTCACGGTGGTCGCGGGTTCGAATCCCAGGGCACACCTCTGACTTTTCGGAGTCATGTGTGTATTGATAGTCAATCACCATGCACTAAAACGGTGAAGGACAACATCGTGAGGTAACCTGCATACCATAGCGATTTATAAAAATTTCTATGGTATGTAAGTCCGCCAACCCGCACTAGGCCAGCGTGGTGGACTATATGGCCTAACCACTCTCAATCGTACTCTCGATTGTGGAGGAGGCCCGTGCCCTGCAGTGGGACGTATATGGGCTGATACAGATGATACAGATATATCAAAGATTTTTTTTTTACCTGACTTGTTTATGACACACTTATCGGTCTTAGATACTTGAACTTTTCTCATTGTTATCTACTAACAAATGTTTTTATCTTTTTGTAAATATGTATGTTAAATAAATGAAAAAAAAGGTCAATAAAATTTAGTAATTTATTTATTAATTTATTCGAATAGTACGACTATTTAAAGGCTCAGTCACTCAACGAGCCATGGAGCGGGCTATGCTCGGTGTTTCCCTACGAGATCGAATCAGAAATGAGGAGATCCGTAGGAGAACTAAGGTTACCGACATAGCCCATAGGATTGGCAAGTTGAAGTGGCAGTGGGCCGGGCACATAGCTCGTAGAACCGCCGTAAGGCCGAGAGGTGTCGTAAGTCATCACTGGCAACACACAACTATCGAAGACTTTCGATTTAAGGCACTGAGGTATTTTGGACGAGAAGACGTCGCGTAGTTTCCCGAACGCTGCCCAACCGAGTTGGAGTCGACGATTGACCTCTCTCTCGAAGTTGGACCTGCATAACCGGACCACTTGTCCTAAATAGACATATTCGTCAAAACCTTCGAGAGTTGAGCCCCCAACACCGATGGGGGTGGGCACAACATGGACATTCGACATGATCTTCGTTTTGTGCATGTTCATTTTAAAACCCACCTGTTGGGAGACTCGATTGAGGTCTTCAAGCATAGTGCTAAGGTCTTCCAGCGATTCTGCCAAGACTACAATATCGTCGGCAAACTGAAGGTGAGTGATATACTCGCCGTTAATGTTGATGCCGAATCCTTTCCACTGCAAGAGCTTGATGGCATTTTCCAGCGCGGCAGTGAACAGTTTCGGAGATATGACACCTCAACATACACTTCAACACTTCGATGTTCCGATAGTCGATATGGCACCGCTGGAGAGACTGTAGCACAGCCCAAGTCTCGATCGAATCAAAGGCTTTCTCACAAACAAACGTTTAGTCCCCAAACGCTAAACAAAGCGGCTAGTTATATTCCTCGGTTTTTTATATAACTTGCCGAAGCGTATGGACATGGTCTATAGTACTTAAGCCTTTTCGGAAACCGGCTTGTTCGGAAGGCTGGAAGTCATCAAACCTACGTTCGAGACGATTTGTGATGACCCTCGAAAACAACTTATAGACATGGCTCAGGAGCGAGATGGACCTGTAGTTCTTCAGCAAAGTGTTATCACCTTTTTTGAAGAACAAGACCACCACGCTCCTGCTCCATGCCTCCGGCGTTGAGCCCTCGAGAAGAACAGAATTGAAGAGCCTCTGAAGGACTTTCAGTATTGGCGTTCCGCCCGCTTTCAGAAGCTCTGAAGTGATTCCGTCCTCGCCCGGCGCCTTGTTGTTTTTAAGTTGCTTCAGGGCCATCTCAATCTCACATAGGCTGATGTCCGGGATATCATCGCTAAAGTGTCGGATCAACTCGGCTCTCGGGTCTTCGGCCGAGCTAACAGCAGGTTGGGAAACCGAGGTGTAAAGCAGTCCGTAGTCCGTAACCTCTCGATCTCCCTTAATACCTCTGCCCTCGTCGATACCACGCAGCTGTCGTCCGTCTTCAGCCTAGACAACTGGCTTTGCCCAATAGACAAGTCTCTTGCAAACACTTTGGAGCCACCGTTCCGCTCAATTGTCTCCTTAATGCTCACAGTATTGTGAGCACGGACATCGTGTCGCAAGGACTTCCAGATCCGTCTATTGAGCCGCCAATATGCTTCGGCGTCATCGGAAGAATGCAGCGCTAAAGATCGACGTCCGGCCATGAGGTCAAGAGGATCGAGGGTTTTTGTGGTCTATCTCTACGGCGAGGTCTAAAATACTTAGATCCCACCGTATGGACAGCTTCTACCAAACCGCTGTTTAGCTCGTCCACTGCAAGGTTTTCTTCTAGACAATCAAAGTGATTTGTCAGCTCGAGTTGAAAGCTCTCGGGGTTTTGGATATGGGCGCGAGTAGGTCGGAGCGTTGATTTCATCTAGCCTTTCTGATTAGTCATTGATATTCAGTGTGCCCCTAACCATTCGGTGATCACTGCCGGTTTTCACCCTGTTGATCACAGAGACATCTCTGAATATCCGTCTATTTGTCGTCAAGATGAAATCTATCTCGTTTCTCGTAGAACCCTCAGGACTCAGCCAGGTCCATTTCCTGTGAGGCGGCTTCTGGAAAAAAGAGTTCATCGCAAAGAGTCCCTCTTTCTCCAGAAAGTCGGCCAGCCTCTGACCCCTGGGGTTCCGTTGCCCATGTCCAAATTGCCCCACTCTCAACTCTGCATCGCTTCCCTTGCCCAACTTTGCGTTGAAGTCCCCCATAACAACATTGAAGTAGGTTTTGGAAGTATGTATGGCCCGACTTATGTCCTCATACATCTCCTCTACTTCTTCATCTGGGTGTGTCGAGGTCGGCGCGTATACCTGTATGACCTTCAACGAATATCTTTTTGATATTCTGAGTATAAGGTATACTACGCTCGACACACTTTCGATGGACACGATGTTGTTGATGAGAGACCTGTGGACGAGAAATCCGACACCTCCTCGGGACTGGTGCCCCCAGTTACACGTTCGATGTGAGGTACAGGTTCGATATGAGGTCGGTACCGATGGGTACCGATATTTTACAAAAGGGTTTTGGCATATAGGTTATTAGGCGGCTTATAAAAAATCGATTATAAGAAAATAATAATCGATTATTTTTTGACATCTCTATTCAACAAATGACAAATAACATAATATTTTGATTTTTGTTCGAATTTGAAGATATTGTTGATACATGCTATAATTATTTCATTTTAAAATGTATTAATGACATCGACAAAAAAAAGTAGTAAAAATGAATCAAGAATTATTGATGGAATCTCGTAGAGGTAAATTTTCGATTTACATAAGTCGAAACTTATCTCTCAGATGATTCGTATAATTAGAAAGTACAATGATGTGATTTTACTGTTGTGTATTAATATAGTATAGAATGATTTTCTATTAGAAAGAAATTATTAGTGTTTGAAGGATATGTAAAATATGTAATGATTTATTTTTTAATTCCTCCAATTATGCTTGTAGAACAAGATTGTGCTGTTTGCCTACAAAGATGTCAACATCCAGCAGAATTGCCTTGCGGTCATGTTTTTTGTTTTCTTTGTGTAAAGGTAATTGATAAGTACATTATATTACATATTACTCTCATTGAATTACTACAGGAAAATTAAGGGTTGGAAATATTTGGTACCCTACATTACTTTAACTAATAATAAAAGCTTTTGTTCTATTTTTCAGGGTGTTGCATTCCAAAGTAGGAAATGTGCTATGTGTCGTTCAGAAATTCCAGTTGATTACCTTGATAATCCAGTTTTATTAGAGGATTTGTCATCTGCACCATCAACTGACAATAATTCAGATCAAAAATACCAGTGGTATTATGAAGGAAGGAATGGTGATATTTTAAGTCTAATGATATTTCAATAACAATAACATTCATGTGCTTTCTGCTTTGTTAGCTTTGTTGGGAAAAAGTATAATTTAATTAATTGTACATAGTATTAACAAAAATAAGTGGAACACATGTATAAATGCTATTAATTAATATTTCATTTCATTCTGTTAAACCAAAACTCAGTTGTTTATTTGCAGGTTGGTGGAAGTATGATGAACGCAGTAACAGTGAGTTAGAGACAGCCTACAGTGCAGGAGAAACAAACTGTACTCTATTATTAGCTGGGGCCCTTTATATAGTGGATTTCCAAGCTCTGACACAAGTACGAAGAAGTGATCAAACAAGAAGACGTCGGGTGAAACGAGACACACCATTATTTCCTGCTAAAGGTTATTTATTTATTCATTAAATATCTAGTAGCAGAGTTTGAGTATAAAATAAAATGATTTAATTAAAAATAAAAGACCGACTTCAATGTGCACTACAAAGTAATAAATAATATATATTTCATTGTGCTAGTACACATTGATTAATTTTTTATTGACTAGACTAGCCAACAAATCTTAAATACGTAATATTTTGAAAGCAGGTCACCAAGTGCCAAACGAGAACAAATTTAAGTAATGTAACACATTTGAATATTACCTACTTGTAGATGTATCGTTAGCGCTCAGTTAGGTCCATATGTAAACTAGAAACTAATTAATTTAACATATTGATCCTACGTGTACATTTGTTGAAATTTTAATAGAATTAATATGTGTCATATGTGTGGTCTAATTTTAATGTATTGCATACGATCAAAAATACAGTGGTCAAGGGTTTCAACTCCAGGGTAAACCATTGACTTATTGGAGTAATTTGCATATTTATATACAATTACTTTAACAGTGATATGAATCATAGTGAGGAAAGTATAAGAAAGGGAAGGGTTGTTAAGTTTGTATGTTTCCCTCGATTGTAGATAAGTCCGATACTCAACAATGTTGATTAAGCGGTGAAATATTAAGGACGGGCGATTTTTCTATTAGTTATCAGGACAGGGACTGGAATTTGCACCCGATATGACTATAGACTCGCCCCCAATCACGCCGAGGGACAAAACACGCAAGGCGTAACGTGGGTGTCCTGGTTTATACCAGGAGAATCTCTGCATACCCCTTCTGGGAAAATGAAGAAGGGGTATCCCTTCTGGGAAAATGGCGTAAGTTTATATAGATTAAGACAAATTAATATTGCGTGTAAAATTGCGTGGTTTTCGCTAGGATGTTTTACACAAATTAAATTTTTTGTGTAGGTCGTCGTGTTCGTCACTTGGCGACCCGCCTTCAAAATATTACGTATTTAAGATTTGTTGGCTAGTCTAGTCAATAAGAAAATTAATCAATGTGTACTAGCACAATGAAATATATATTATTTATTACTTTGTAGTGCACATTGAAGTCGGTCTTTTAATTTTTAATTAAATTATTTTATTTATTACTTTTTAGTTATTACAATGCTTATGAAGCATTGTAATGATGCCAAAGGTAATCATATAATGAAAACTGGAATGAATGTATATAAAAAATGATCCATTGTGGTCCTTTATAATTTCAAAAACGAAATTAATATTTTATGATTTTTAAGGAAGCTACACTGTCATTTCGTTTTTATGATAAAGAAAATACTAAAATCGGCTCAACCTGCTAGAGATATTGAGTTCACTTATGCGTGGTAATCATTCGTTACCCCCTCACCTCTACAACTTCTTCACTTCCTATTTTTAATAAAACACATACTTAACCTAATGGATGAAAAATCATTGCGTTTCTGCAAAGTTTTGTGGAGGTCTGCTCTCCAGATATGTACCTATTCATCAGATCATCACCATATTTTATGTGACCAACATTATGTATAATTAGCTCCGAAGAAAAGTTATTTAAAATCATTTATTTATTGTCGCAGATATTTAGTATTTATATTTGTATATATCCCCCCTCCCCTTCCCACGCCCCTTTCTACTTTCCCCTTTTCAAACCCCCCCCCCCCTGTAGTAATAAACTTATACTGAACGTAATGTAAAAAGAATTATTGCTGTACTGTTCAATTTTGAGGAGTTCTGCCCTTTAGGTCCAAAGATATTCATCAGGTCTTCACAATATTTTTTTTGGTCTTACCTATCATATAATACTCTTTGACATAAAAGTAATTTTTAAGTCGGTTAAGAACTGCCGGAGATATTGAGTATTAACAATTGTAGCTATTTTCCACTCCCTCACCCCCCACCCCCACCCTTTTCCCATTTTCACCCACCCTTTGTAATGATACACGTATACTTAATCTAACGCAAAAAGAATTAATGCTGGACCGTTTAATTTTGAGGAGTTCTGGTCGGCAGATCCTAAGATATTCATCAGGTCTTCACCAATTTTATATGGGACCAACCCTGTATATCAAGCTACCGACAAAAAAGAAATTTTTAAAATCGGTTCACAATTGCCGGCGTAATCGCATAACAAACAAACAAAAAAAAAATCAGTCGAATTGATTACCTCCTCTTTTGAAGTCGGTCAAAAAGGCAAGAGAAATGAAGATGCAGTATTTTAATTTCTGTAGGTTTACACACAACAATATTAATATGCACATATTCTTAAAACTGCTTCTAATTGTAACCATAGAATTGTATACTGGAAAAATATTTTAAAGTTTTTCTATATATTTTGACCAACAATAACAGGAATAGCTGGAATAAAGACTGAGAAAAGTCAAGTATTAGAAAACAAAAATGATGATGAGGAAAATTCTAATGAACCAAATCAGAGTGGAACAGACAATATAAATGTTCAAGAAGAAATCACAACTAATAGACAACTTCAATCTGTTGTTCAAAATGAAGGAATTCATTATGTTGTGGATAGGTTTGGGTAAGTTGTGCACACAGTAAATATACAAATACACCACTTCACTACAGTGAAATAAGTTTGAATACATATGGGATCAAGTATGCAGCTCACACAATGATTATGAGAATTGTGTCTTTGTATCAATAAGGATTGTACATTCACTAATGAAATACAGGTGTTTATTATTTTGGTAAAGAGATTTGGTTTAGGACTTGACAGGCCACATATTTATACAACCTTTCTTTGAAATCCAGACACATGTTTCATATTATATATTGTATACTTAAATGCCAGTAAAATTTACTTTGTTTCAGAGTCATCATTCTGGATGATGAGGATGTTAACAATGCAGCAACAGAAGATATTTGATTGTAAATAATTAAAAGAATGGTATTCCAATTCAATAGTAGTATAAATACTGTGTAATATACTATATTACTTACAAAGCAATGGTTTTTTATTATTAAATATTATGTAAAATACTATGGGAATATTATGCTATGCAATAATGTGGGATCAATTAAATTGTATAGTAATTATATCATCAAAATAAGCCAAATTTAATAGTAGTGTTTGGCTGCTATCTACTGCTGAATACAAGCCTTGTAAAAATCTAAAATGCCTCCTAGATCCAGTGTATACATAATATTTCGATTTTATTGCTTATAGGGGTACTATAAATGCTGACTCTTACTAATATCATAGCAAATGTTAGTATTTAAATATGTCAATAGTGATAATTATGTTTACTACTGTTCAAGAGGAGTTTTATGAGATTATTAGTGTAGCATGTAAATAAAAAATTGAATTAATGTCTTCATGTAATTATATTCACAAATAAAATACATTGTTTCCAATTTTTTTTACTAAATACTACACAACTATTGTACATTAAATAAGTTACCATGGTCTAACTTTACTCTGACTTGCGTGAGTCAATATCCAAGTGTTGTGAGGTTTCGGTTTCATAGACATTTGCTTGTGACGCGGAAATTTTGGGCACATAACATACATTCTTTCGTCTCTTACTACAATATAGCATGATTTACAGCGCCTCCTTACGCGCCCTTTCACTTTAAAATTACGAATTGCATTAAACATCGTAACTTGGGGCATTAGCAATTTTTCTCTGGTGATAGATTGTAGGCTATTCAGAATGGATGGCACTGCGGTGTATGTTCTAGCAGGAAGATTAACTGCAGACATTGTTTTAACCAGTGATAAAATCCTTTGCATTTTAGCTGCAAAAAATAAAGCACTGTTAAATTATTATATTCAATAAATTGTATAGGTTATGTTGGGTAATTTTAAAATATTATCACATTTGACTATTCTTCTGCTCTTAAAAGTTTTTAGAGTAACCAATTATACGGATTAATGGCGTCTTTTTTATTTCTTTTTTCGTTGTATGATATACATCACAAATCATTTATAACCACTCAAACGTCCCGACTTCCAATTTTGACGTAAGCTGTCATTTTTATAGGAAAATACACTAGTAATCACTAGTAATGAAAAAGCGTCCTAAATTCAAAATATATTATAAAAAGCGTTATGAAAAAAATATATATAATGCTTGAATAAAGTACCTTTAATGTAACATTGGCCAAAAAGACATTAGCAATAGGCATATTTAAAAAAAAACAGGCAAACTCGTGTGTTTAAGAACAACGACGAGTGGTGCGCAGGATTTTTTAAAAATGTAAATATTGAATTTTAACTCTCTTATTGTTGTTATATAGTTTATTAAAAGATACCTTTACATTAATAATTATCAATTATCTAAAAATAAGCCATATTCGACGCGTGATTCGAAGTTTTGAAGTGAAAACTTCTTTAGCGGCGTTGAGCACTTTTTCTGTAATGGGTATAAAATCTTAAACTCGCGTCAGGACACGTGACCTGATCGTAAGACGAAAAGCGTAAGACGGATGGAGAGTAGACAGCTGTCAGTTAGCTGTCAGTTTATAAAGCTTTGATGAATTGCCAATGATTTTGAGTGGAGATTTGAACATAAACTTCGCAGACGATAAAAATCAACTATTAATTGAATTTTTAAATAATGAATTTGGTTTAACTATGTCGAATGATCGCAATCTTAGCACAACGAAATACAAAACTACTATTGATGCGGTCTTTATTAGTCATTTAAATAGGTTCGAATCAAAACTGTTCGTTTCTTACTTCAGCTACCATAAACCTATCGTATCAGTTTTAGAGATTGGCGATGATAGTTCTGGTAATGATGATGGTGAAAAAGTCGTTGAAATTATGGATGAAAGTTGATTTTTCGGAGAGATAAACTTTTTAATGTAAAATAATTGTAATAGTTTTAAAGTGTTTTTTTAATGTAATATAAATTGTCATGTTTGTGTGCGATAGCGCAATAAATGAATATTGTATTCTACCACATAAATGATAGTACTTTTATACTGTTAAAGCAATTGGTGCAAAATTATTCCCTAACCATTCCAAAATATCAAACATGCTCAACGTTAATAATCAAGTTTTCACTTCTGCCGGCACTCCCGGAGTGCAACCCGTCTAATTTTAGACACGAAAGTAAAGCACGGTCGTTGTTTGTCGGTTTTCATTAAATATTTCTGTGTTAATTCTATGAAAAAATGATAAATAAAGTGTTAGAGAGAGAAAACATATCATAAAGAATAAATAGGTGCCATTTGATAATTGAAAATATATCAAAACAATTCAATATTTTAATTGATTTCCAGTATTCCGTAGAAAGTCGCGCGCCATTTTTTGTAAGATCAGAGTTTGCGTTCCAAAGTTTTTGTTCAAACTAGAATGTGTGGTATGTTTGATGTTGGATGTGATTGTTATAAATTAAGTATGATGAAGCCAATTATATGGTGATTTAAATTTTCTATATCAAAGAATTAATTTATTAATTCAGTTTAAATATTTCAATATTTCCTCTCCAAATATGCATCCAAACCGTGGAAAGACGAGTTGGATACATTCGAGCCAAAATCACAAGAGTTCGCCGAGGATAGGGTCAAATGGAATGATAAAGGGGAAGCCTTTGCCCAGCAGTGGGACACAATCTAGGCTATTAAATATATATATATATATATATATGGAATGGAAGCCGCCATCAGGGACCGCAAACCGTTACGTACATTACGATAAAGTATAGATGCACGACTGCGAATAATCCGAACATTGAAATTATTTACTATTAAGCCAAAAACAAATTATAAGATACGGCTGCAGAACGCGGCTGAAGAGTGGTATAATATTCAGGGTGTCTCGAACGCCGCGGGGCAGAATATTCAATTTTCTAAATATCTTCAGCTGCGTCCATCAGCCGCATCTTATAAATTGTACCCGGCTTTACTAACGTACTTATTCTGATACAAAACTAGTATATATTACAATTGGACAAATTTATTGAAATAAAAAAGAATAATAATAAAATACATGTTTAATTTTAGGTCATCAACGGAAAAGCTTGTGAGAAGAATGCTCGTGAGTGTTTTATTTTTTTATTTCAGTGATAGAGTGCATTCATAGTTTGTGTCAATTAAACAAATAAAAAACCATCACTAGTGCTAAGAGTTAACTTGAACTTTACATTGAGCGGGCAGTGCGGAAATGGGGGAGACCGAGGCCCGGGCAGAGGCAGAGGCAGAAGCCGAGGCAGAGGCAGAGGCACTGTGCCGGGCTACTATGCCGGGCCAAATAAAAAAAAAACTAAATAAATCGTACAAATCTTTAATTATTAGTTTATAGATTTGAAATTGTCAGTATTTATTCCTAAATATTTATTCATTGATTGAAATAATATTAATTGTTTATTTTTATTTTGTTTTAATTTTCAACCACCACTTACCTACCTTTATTCGTAATTTTTAAATACTATTACAATTTTTGATTGTAATGGATTACGCTATACCTACCAGTACCTTTACCTATACAAATCTCGTCGTAATTAAGGATATTTTCTTAAAAATCTACCATAAACTATAATTTGGTTTCTAAACCAAACACTATAAAAAAGGATAACAGCTTTGCATGTCTCGATCGCTAAAATTTCATTAATGCAAAATCAATAAATACATTAAAAAACTAGGTATAACAATGTTAACATTTGATAGGACTAAGTCATTTATATTCCATTCATGTTATTACACGTAGATAGTAACTTATTTATTGGCCCCCGCGCTGTTTTAAACCGGTTAACATCTGTATCAAATATCGTCTGGACAAGAACTTACATGGGCGGCCATCTTTCAAGCTTTTTTTCAGCAGTGTTGCCAACTTAGTGGATTTTCCACAAAATCTGGTAGTTTGGTCCTGGTTGGGAAACATTGCTTTTAGTGGATTTTAAATGGTTTGGGGGCTGTGATGTCATTTATTGTAATCAAATATCCAAAAATAGACTAGGACGAATTTCCGTGCTTTCCGGCGTTTTTGCCATACCTATTACTGGAATCAAGTATAACAGCTCACACAATAGGTCCCATTTAAATGTAATAATGAATTCCGTGGTGCTTTACAGCTGGCTTCTCCGGCTGTAAAAGTCTTTTTGGGAGGTCATTTACCTCTTTAGTTCAATGTTTTGTCACCCGCTTTGCACGGAGGGAAGTGGACATTATTTATTTCCAACTCCTATTAATTTAACTTTTTGATTCATTTCGTTGCGGGTTAAAGACAAGTTAGACATTCCCGGAGACTCGCCGAGCTTCAATGCTTGGTGTCATTACATTGCGTGCCACTGTTGATCCTGGCTTACAGGAGTTGCAGTGCCGGGTGTGAGGGCGGGACAGTCTCCTAAATATAAAAAAATGTAATAAAATAAATAAATAAATACACCCAGCAGTCACATTTATAGTCTCGACACAAAGAACTAGTCTTGTGTCGTGGGTATCAGGAACTACAACATACTTTTCGGTCTCACTAATAGCCAGACCCGAAACAAATACCTCTACTTCACACAGATATTTGTTTCGGTGCGGGAATCGAACCCGAACAATATTATGTTAATATATTAATTAGGAAATAGGAATATTAATAATTAGGATTAATGTTTAAAAAATGTTGCCAAAAAAAAACTGAAATACAAACTGAAAATATGACTTACATCTATTGACTGACATCTATTGGCGAATAATGATGTGTTAAGCCATTCTATGCATGCCCAGCATTAATTGTGTAACAGCGCCATCTACCGATAAATATAGAGGTACCCAGCGTTAATTGTGTAACAGCGCCTGTCTGCGCCCCGGGCCGCCATGTTGTTTACAACAAATGCGTCGATAGATTTACTTGTATTTTCTTTTAGTGAGTTTGCAAATGTAATGACCAGAAATGATTGCTTTGTGCAGTGAATACGTGTATTAAACGTGCAGTGTAAGTGACGTCAAGGAAACAATTTAATATTTGGAAAATAATGCTCGTAACTTATAAGAAATCATTACTCATCAATTCAATAATCAAAAATGTAAATATTCTCTCCAAATATTTGTTTGATTTCTATGAATGTAACAATCACAAACAGTAGACACTTCGTAATTTTATAAATACATGTATTGTTGTTGCATCCTAATTAATTCAATTGAAAATGTTTATTAATATCTAAATTCATGGTTGTTCGATTTCGTTTTTTGTGTTTATTTACTACCCCCTCATATTAGTTTCGTATAAATATTTAAATGAATAATGTGTAAAGTCAATGTACCAAATGTCAGAATTTTAATAATATCTAATTTTATTTATCATGGAAGATTTCTATTACTTATAACATAGTACACATGCTTATGTAAATATAATCCAATATAAGAGGCTTTACATTTATTCGTATCTTTGGTACCTCCCATTCAGGTACGCCCAGTTGGGAACCTTCGTAAAATTGTAGCTACGTAAGGCAAAAGTGTACTTTATTTCAACTTAAGATGTCATATTTGTAATAAACACATTTGTATATTTCGACGAATACTTTGAATGAAATGAAATAAATAGTTGTTTATATAATTTGAAGGGTTTTATTTCTAATCTACACAAACACTAATATCTGAACTTGAAAAAAATTACATCAATTGCATTATTTTGCAAAAAATTTTATATCACACTAAAATGAACCCTATTTCAATGACAGTAGGTTGCTTTTTGCTTGAAGCCACGCCTGGCGTTTCTGACTGTCGAACCGTCTACGGTCATGACAGTTTTTTGACAGAAAAACAAACGACAGTCTAGGGGATAGGCGAGTCGGCCGTCTGTAGTACTACTTGGTCTGTGGATACATTATTTTGCAGCGCCGCGCCGCTTGCTTGTCATTTAACGCCTGGCAAACATAATGTTTGTGTGCTTGCAAATACGTGCTATTTATAAAATATTTGGCGTTTTTAAATTATGATATTTTATTTATTCTTTTATTTACTATTAATTAAAGTCATCTAAAACGTAGGAATGTTTTATTAAAATATCTGTGAATGGCAAGTAAAGCACTGCATTTCTGCCTACAAGGAGCGCACGCCCCTTACATACATAGTCTATAAAATCATATTTCATCATTTCACCAGTATGTAATTTGTATTTTAATATGATTTCTAAAACAAATAATTAAACAAAAAAAAATACCGATCAAAGTTCATCGATCATCCAGGTGTTATTTTCTTACATCTCGTTCTTACTTGGCAACATTAAATCGTAACCCGGAACTCGGGAGTCACTAAGCAATAATAGCAACGCAAACGTAACAAAAATTGGTTATGTGATTATGGGTATATTGTTTTGGTTTTTTATAAGATAAAAATAACTTTAATTAGTAAAATATGGATATCAAAAGAAAGCTTATAGTATATACTTTATTTACAAATGGATTTTATTGGTATGTAATATGATTTAATGGGTGAAAACATGATTTGAAAATGAAAAACCATTTAAATTCGATCTGTATAGATTTTTTATTATTTGTTTACAACACATTTGAATTATATTTGTACAATAATTGTCACATCTAATAATTCTGCATAGTTTAAGATACCTAAAGGTATTTTTTATTTCCCTGTAGCTAGAATAGGTACTAGGATATAATGCTTTATGTTTATGAATATTGAAAGCGCGGGAATCGGAAGATTTCTGTCAAAATAAGTGACAGTGACGTGGACGTGGGAGTGGCTAAGTAATAATAGCAACGCAAACGTAACAAAAATTGGTTATGTGATTATGGGTATATTGTTTTGGTTTTTTATAAGATAAAAATAACTTTAAGTAGTAAAATATGGATATCAAAAGAAAGCTTATAGTATATACTTTATTTACAAATGGATTTTATTGGTATTTAATATGATTTAATGGGTGAAAACATGATTTGAAAATGAAAAACCATTGAAATTCGATCTGTATAGAATTTTTATTATTTGTTTACAACACATTTGAATTATATTTGTACAATAACTGTCAAATCTAATAATTCTGCGTAGTTTAAGATACTTAAAGGTATTTTTTATTTCCCTGTAGCTAGAATAGGTACTAGGATATAATGCTTTATGCTTAGAGTATATACATATAGAGGGAGCGCTGTCATACATTTGTGTTTTAAAAAAACGTAGATATTTTCTTGGTCGTAATGTTGGTAGCATTGCTGCATTAGGGTTGCCGGTTAACATATTTTCCCCAACTGTATCAAAATTTAATTACGTTTTTTGGTCCCAATAACAATACCGATACATAATATTTTTAAAGAATGAAATTATTAATGAAATTATTAATGAAATATTTTTAAAAATTGTGGCGACTATTTTAACACGTTTATCTATAATTCCGAATACGTTTTCACTGCGAATACGAAGTAATTTTGTGGTCGCCATTTTGAACATTTGATTTATTGAACCAATAGCTTTCAAAATCAATAGCTGAATGCAACTCGGCAACAATAAGCCTAATTTATAGTTGTATTAAAAATCTGTGGCCGCCATTTTGAACTTTTTATTTATTGAACCAATTGCTCTCAAAATCAATATCTGACGTTATGTCAACACCAATAAGCCAAGTACATAGTCAGATTTAAAAAAAACTGGCCATTTTCAACTTTTTAGTCATTGAATCGATTGCTCTCAAAATCAACATCTGAGGGTATCTCGGCAGTCGGCACCAATAAACCAAATTTATAAGTAGATTAAAAAACTGTGCTCGCCATTTTGAACTTTTTATTTATTAAACCGATTGCTCTCAAAATTAATATCTGAGGGTTTCTCGGTACCAATAAGCCACATTCAAAGGTAAAGTATTGTGGCTGCCATTGCTCTCAGAATCAAAATCTAAAGTTTTCTCTCTGTCCTGTCTCCCTCTCCCCCCCTCTCTCTCTCTCTTCAGCCATAAAAAGCCATAGGAAGTCCACTGCTGAACATAGGCCTCCTCAAGCCTGTGTGCCTTGCATCCAGCGACTTCCTGAAACCTTAACCAGGTCGACCGTCTACATTCCAACAATGTAGATACTACTAGTTCTACTATTTAAAATTAAAAATGTATTCTCATCATATTAATTATAATAAAAATATTTTATAGGTATCCAACAGTCTTCTAAACGACTCCTTCTTATAATATTAACGCTTTGGCGTCTTATTTTTCGATCTAGGGGAATCCTAAAAAAACATTATATACATTTGGTTGTTTACATATCTTTAACAGATAGATATTGATTTTGAGAGCAATCGGGTTAAAAACAAAAAATTCAACATGGTGGCCAAAATATGCAATTCTGACTATAAATTTATGTTATCCGTACCCAGGGACTGCCAGATATTAATTTTGAGAGCGATCGGGTTGGTAACAAAAAAGTTCAAAATTGCGGCCAAAATATTCAATTCCGTCTATGAATTTATGTTACCGGTACACGGAGACGGCCGTTAAATATTAAATAACTAAACTAAACTAGCTAAGGCTCTAAAATTTAAATGGCGGCCAATATTCACAATCCAAATTTAGTAAATTTTAACTCATTGTCATATTAAATAAAAGGCGGCAATAATTTTATTTTGTCGGTTTAATATAACGTCAAATTATTTTTTTCATATTAATTTATTTATATTAAAAAACAGTTTAAACAATTTACCAGGATATCGAGTTATTATTATTTTTTTTTAATTTGCAACACTGAAAAATATGTCTATAGAAAGCGCGCTAGTTCTATTTTTTTTTTAGTAAAATTCCGTCGATTATATCTCCCGATATATTAATAAATATGCAATGTTACCTATGGTAGCTAATTATATACTTATTAATTATGCGTTTGGTAGAATTTGGGCACAATTTAATGACGCAAAATGGCAATTTATTTTTTCTAGAAGATTTCATGTGTACCCCACTCTGTCTGAATCCATACTGATTGGCGGGAAAAAAAAGGTGGCCCCGGCACCACCATTTTTATCTACGTTTTTCAAGTACCAGCGCTCCCTCTATATGTATATACTCTAAGGCTTTATGTTTATGAATATTGAAAGCGCGGGAATCGGAAGATATCTGTCAAAATAAGTGACAGTGACGTGGACGTGGGAGTGGATAAATGCGAAAGTAAATTAAAATTTTCCACGAAAATTGCCATACTTTTGAAAATCAAACAGATTATAAACACCATAAACACCATAGATTTAGTATAAAACATAGATCGGCAATGTGAAAGAGATAGAATAATTTAACTCATATGTTAAAGCGAGATGCATGATGCGACCATACGTTTACACAGAAGTAGCCTGCAGTGACCCAGAGTCGAAATATGTCAAACTAAGCGAGCAACAAAATTCGCTTATTTTCATAATTTATTTAATTTTACAGTACTTGGTTATATTTATTAAACGTAGTTTATTATAGTGCATTGTGCAGTGCCAAGGTGTGGTTCATGCAGGCGTAAAAATCCGAAATAATTAAAGTTTTCACAGGTACCGGCCACTTTTGCACAATACTATTTTGTGACGATATTATAGAATAAAATGGAAATCTGTGTATACATATCGGTAGAAAAGAATATAGTATTTCATTATATAAATACGCTGAAAGTATCCATTACGTATAAAAAATAATATCAAATACGTGAATTTACAATAATTTCAACCAAAAGTTGCTAGGGATTGACTGACAGGTTCGATCAATAAAAGGTTGTCGATAAAATAGTCGATGACAACACATGTTTCCCTACATTTTTATGGAGCTATAGTATGCTGTGATAGTGTGCATTCTTCTTTTTCTTCTACCTGGCGTTATCCCGGCCATATTTCCCCGGCCATTATTATCGTATTCATTCTACAATATTAGTTATTACTTTACTTATTCTCATTTTTTTATATTTGTGGAATAGTTAATATAACACTTCATGTGTGTGATTAATGAATTAAGAACCTGTTTCAGTCTCTGTCAAGAGGCTGTCAATTTATAATAGTAACACAAGAACATATTCGATATTATTATAAAATATGCAATACTTCTATGCACAGCATGATCGTCCAAACCTTGAAGCAACATTATTCATGTATCATAACATCAGGTATAAGTTTAAAATTTATAATTCTCTTAGGAAAAACATTTGTGACGTTGTGGGAATGTCACCTTTTATATTTGCGATCTATAGTTCAATAGTCGACATAAATCCTATTGTCTATGCCAATCAACGCCTCCGTTGCGCTGATTGGTCGATTCATTTACTGACTGACATCTGTCAAATTTGACGTGCGAACTGTCATCGGCGTTCGCATAAATACGCGTGTAACGGCGCTCGCCGCCTTTTTCCCTAACCTAAAAGCCGCGTGCTACCACGCGTCTTTCTGAACCCGCTGGGGTGAGTGTTCAGTGTTCTATTAACTGCTAACCGCTTAACTGCTTGTTTGTCAGTGTATTCTGTCTGCCGGGCTTGTGAGCTACCACGAGTCGCTGGCACGGAATGCAAACCTAGTTTGCATTCCGATTTCTTGGACGCTGATTCCAGGTTCTTCTTCTTCCACTTGGCGTTCTTCGTTCTTGGCGTACTTGGCGTTTTTTTCGCTAACTCCGTGCCTACTGCCCGCTTTGCTCCGCACCGCTTCCTGCCGGACTGCATCCGAGCCTGCGCCTGCCGCTGACCTGCGCACCGTGTCCGGCCACGTGGCAGCTGACTTCGCCGGCGAGCTGTCGCCGGGTTCGCCACGTGCCGAAGACCCGGATCAGTGTCCAGTGAAGGCCAGTGACTCCTGTTGCATACCACCAGCAACAGTGCCGGGTGTAAATAGTGATGCGAAATTATAAAAGCCCGAACCACGTAACTACCCTGAGTTCTCATTTACATACCTACCCCTACCTGCGGGCGGCCTAACCCGCCGCACATTAGTTTAGGTGACGTGATCGAGAAAAGCTTCATAGTTTATTAAACTGTCTCTTTCTTCAGCCACAGGAATGCGACTAATGAACATAGGCCTTTCACAAGAATGTCTACATCAGTTTGTTGTAAGCTACCTGCATCCAACGACTTCCTACAAGCTCCTCCGCACACCTCCAACGCGGCCTAGCAGGCGTCCAACACTTCCCAATGTGTTACAAGTCAATTAATTGACTTAAATAAACATATTTTTTTTAACTCTAGTATACATATAGTAAAAATGTGTTTCTTAGACTTACGCGAATGTTACTCATTGAAAAAAACTAATAATCACGGATTTTGTTGCAGACTGAGTCCACCCTGTGACTACGAAAACTGTAAAGTAATCGAAACTTCGCGACGGGAATTTAAAATGAAAATAAAATGAATGATGGTTTAATTTACCATAAAACCAGGAAATGCAAATTGTTATAAGCTGGTATCCCGAAATATAATATAATCCAACTAATTTAAAATCATGTACAAAATGGCGTCCTCTTCGAGTAGTATACAGATCGTCATAATAAACAAAGTCAAGATAATTTGGTCGGATAATACTTTTAAAATACGTATTTTTATGCAAATATAATCCTATTTTTCAATGTATTCTATGAAATACTAATTGCAGATGTTAGTAATAATGAACGTCTACATTTATTTTTACCAATATACTAAATAAAATGCACTTACCAGTGAGAGGTTATATTTTCATATTAAAGTTTAGATCGGCTATCACAGCCAATAATAAAGCAGCACACCATACCTTTTGTCTTATAATCAGTTTCAACACTCTTTTACATACATTTTTGACCGCAAATATTCGTAAAATACTCAGTAATTCAAGTTTATAACAAACCGCACGTCTTATTTGTTTGGTTACACTCAGTGTTCCCCTACAAAATTATGTGAAACTATGACAAGGACCGCAAATTGTGTTTTGTCACTTTCATTTTTTAAGGTTTATGCATAAGTCTAAGTGAGATGGACTATATGTATATGTCAAATGCATGTCAAGTCTATTGATACTACGTCTATGTATATATGAAATAGAGGTCTATCTTCATGCTCAAAATGGGAAACATATGGTTGTCAGTTCCAAAATAAGTAAAAGATGGCGCTGTTACACAATTAACACTGGGTACCTCTATTTATATCCGTAGATGGCGCTGTTACACAATTAATACTGGGTATGCATAGAATGGCTTTTTTGATCACTGAACCCACGAATAGAATTTTTAAAAATGTGTACACACTGCACACGATTAAATTGAATTGTTTTCCTTGAATATTGTTTAGTAATTCTAGTACAGTGTGGACTGATTCGGTATATTCAGATTTAAATAATTTCTATTAAGCGGCACAGAAGCATGTCCATACAGAAGAACCTATGGAGGCCTGCTTAAATTTATTTTTTTGGGGGAAATCTATAACAGAAAAAGTTTTTATGACCGAGTACTCCGCCGCATACCCAGTGACATAATCCTGTGCACGCCTCTGATGTATGTAAAATATACGTATTATAGATGTGACTCAAATGAGAAGCAATGAATAATGGCAACGATATTAAATATGTAGTGACATGATAATCTTTGCAAGATAATTGTATATAAAATTTACCGCTAATATTACGGATTTAAATTGGACCGAGACACAAAAATACCAATAACATTCATCGTGCAAGTAAAATTAATCAAAATGCACATATATACGAATGAAAAGGAAGTCCTGTAATCTTTGGCTCCCAAGCTTGTTACAGCCAATTAACATGATTTTTAGTTCATTCATTTTCACTCTAAAGAAAAGGATAGCAGGTAACAGCGACTGCATTCAAGGTTAATTTTTGTGCTTCACTTTTATATATGGAATGCAATCTCCATTTGGGTATAAGCTTCTTGGTTTGAAGGCTATAGTATTTCTGTTTGTTTTTTTGCAACATTTCCTAAACAGGAATCCTAATTATTAATATTCCTATTTCCTAATTAATATCATAATTTATATAATAACATAATATTGTTCGGGTTCGATCCCGGCACCGAAACAAATATCTGTGTGTAGTAGACAAGAAGCTTATACCCAAATGGAGATTGCATTCCGTATATAAAAGTGAAGCTCAAAAATTTGACCTTGAATGACGTTGCTACTGCTTGCTATCCTTTTCTTTCGAGTGACAATGAATGAACAAAAAGTCATTTTCATTCATTGTCACTCGAAAGAAAAGGATAGCAAGCAGTAGCAACGTCATTCAAGGTCAAATTTTTGTGCTTCACTTTTATATACGGAATGCAATCTCCATTTGGGTATAAGCTTCTTGGTAGTAGAGGTATTTGTTTCGGATCTGGCTGTTTGTGAGATCGAAAAGTCTGTTGTAGTTCCTGATACCCACGACACAAGACTGGATCTTTGTGTGGGGTCGAGACTATGTATGTGACTGTTGGGTGTATTTATTTATTTATTTTATTATATATTTGGATATTTGATTACAAAATATGACATCATATTTTAAATAAACAATTATGTGTCGGAATTGACAGTGACAGCTTTTTAATAATTTTCGCCAGCTCCCAAACTATTTAAAATCCACTGCTAACCACTAAAAGCAATTTTTCCCAACCAGGAGGGGGTCCAAACTACCAGATTTTGTGGAAAATCCACTAAGTTGGCAACACTGGTGAAAAAAGGCCTGAAAGATGGCCGCCTATGTAAGTTCTTGTCCAGACGATATTTGAAACAGATGTTAGCCGGTTTAACAGCGCGGGGGCCAATAAATAAGTTACTATCTACGTGTAATAACATAAATGGAATATAAATGACTTAGTCCTATCAAATGTTAACTTTGTATACCTAGTTTTTTAATGTATTTATTGATTTTGCATTAATGAAATTTTAGCGATCGAGACATGCAAAGCTGTTTTCCTTTTTTATAGTGTTTGGTTTAGAAACCAAATTATAGTTTATGATAGATTTTTAAGAAAATATCCTTAATTACGACGAGATTTGTATAGGTAAAGGTACTTGTGCGTGATAGATTTCCTAGGGATTTTGGTTCAATTTTCAAAACACCAATTCTTTTCAACGGCTGACGGGCCTGCGGGCGAGCGAGCGAGGGGCGGGCGAGCGTGGAGCAGTGGTTCGTTTCTTGTCTTCCTTTGGAGAGGTCCTCTTCTGGCGGGGCCCGGCGCGAAGCTGCCGATACGGCCAAACCGCCCCTCTTTTATATCCTTTCTCTGTCCACGCTCACCCCCCCCCCCCTAGCCCCTCACCCTTCAGCACCCGTCATAATCTTTATTTCATAATTGTTCTTACATTTTTCTCATAATCATCTCATTTTACGAACAACAACGTGGGGCTCATCCCCGCGCAACCCCTCACACCATGCACCCATCCCTAAGGACTCCCGGGGCGTGAATGCGGTTGGGTTTTGGGTGCGGACAGTTTTGTTCCACGACACCCCGCCCCGCTTGTACCGCGTGACCGAGGCGCCCCCCAGCCCCCTCACCTCCTCGGGAGCCGCACTGCGCATGCGCAGTAGGCACATAGTGTGAGGTTTGGGAAAATGAAAACGCTTCAGGAACAATTATTTATTTTTAACCAAAGTTAGTTAGTTCGTGTCGTGCACAGTACAACCAAAAATTGTAATAGTATTTAAAAATTACGAATAAGGGTAGGTAAGTGGTGGTTGAAAATTAAAACAAAATAAAAATAAACAATTATCTGGGGGCGCGGCCGAGCCCCCTCCAAGTCGAGCTATAGGCCGTAACATCCTTTTCTCGAAGCAATTCAGACCATTTTCAACCCCCTATAACTTCGTTGTGGCTAAAGCATGAAGCCTGAATTTTCAGTTACCAAGCAAGTATTGTGTAAACACGGTATATTTAAAATTTCATTCAATTTGAACCAGTAGTTTAAGAATTATAACTAGTCAAACTTTCTTAATTTTGTCACTCACTGACTGACTGACCGATCATCAAAAGTCTAAGGCACTTCTAGCAGACATAGAACCTTCAAATTTAGAATATAATTAGCGTTTAGTGTCTAAAGTAAGGAAAAATTCAAACCTTTCATAATTTGTGTCTAGTTTTCTAGATAGGCCAACTGCGTGAATAACTTTGTAATCCCATATAAATGTATAGGATTACAAAGTTACATTTGCAGTTCATGAATCATTGTACCCGTATATAATGGAATAATAGTTGTAGATAGATATCTATATACATGAGGCATAACAGGAGGGGATATGAGAGGGAAATGGTGTATTCAGCCCATGAAACTGTACAACATTCCTCTAGAAAAACATGACGAAGAAAAACTTGCTAATAAATAGATTAAATTACTCGAAAATATCAATTACAATGAAAGAAAGAACATTAATAATTAAATCCGCTATATTTGTGATGAATTGATACCTACAAAAATAAGAAAAATCCATAAGACAGAGGCTTTAAGAAAAATCGTTAGTGATATTCTAGAAGTAAGAAGTACCGAAAAGGAAAAAAGTAGGACTCTACAAAAAGACGTGAGATCCCATCAAAAACATCCTGTAAAAAAATTCCAAGTCTCGCAGGTCAGGTTTTCTACCGCAAAAAGTTGTGAGATGCATGTAATACCAAGTCGATTAATTTATTTAGTCCTTAAGGGACCTTCTATATAAAGTTATTACGTTAGTTATTACCATATCAATATTAAAAATTCTTTACGTTTTAAATAAATAGATCGACTTGGCCAGCAGCATTATGTATAAATTGTACGATACATTATGTTTTCATGCGATGGCCAAGTCGATCCATTTATTTAAAACGTAAAGAATTTTTAATATTGATATGGTAATAACTAACGTAATAACTTTATATAGAAGGTCCCTTAAGGACTAAATAAATTAATCGACTTGGTATTACATGCATCTCACAACTTTTTGCGGTAGAAAACCTGACCTGCGAGACTTGGAATTTTTTTACAGGATGTTTTTGATGGGATTATTATTACAATCAATGAATAAATATTTAACAATAATAAATTTGCTAATAATGCATGTAAAAAGTTACTCTTTAGAATAAACTTATGCACTCGTAGTACTTTAAATTTCAAGTGGTGATTTTTTTTTGTTCTGGCCCGGCATAGTAGCCACATTGCACCTGAAGGTGAGCGTAAATGCCGCCCAGGCTGAGTATCCATTGGCATCAGACGGCAGTCCCATGCCTATAGCGCTGGAGCGCGTCCGACACCGGGCCCCGTGCTGTAACACTGAAAAAGCTTATATAATTTAACCAACATTAAAATTCGTTTTATTTATATAGTATATAGTACGTTTATAGAGGACAGTGAATTTTGTTTCGGAAAGAAAAAAGGCACATACGCTAGTCCACCACTGCCGCCACGTCGGCTCCTGGTACGGCCTCTGCTTCAGCCTCTGCCTCTGCCTCTGCCACTGCCCGGGCCTCGGTCTCCCCATTTCCGCACTGCCCACTCAATCTAAAGTTTAAGTTAACTCTTAGCACTAGTGATGGGATTTTATTTGCTTAATTGACACAAACTATGCATGCACTCTATCACTGAAATCAAAAAAATAAAATACTCATGAGCATTCTTACTTCTCCGGTGATGACCTAAAATTGAAAATGTATTCTTTTTTATTTCAATAAATTTATCCAATTGTAATACTAGTTTTGCATTAGAATAACTACGTTAGTAAAGCCGGGTACAAACTATAGGATGCGGCTGATGGAGGCAGCTGAAGATATTTAGAAAATTGAAGATTCTGCCGCGCCGCGTCCGAGAGACCCTGAATATTGTACCACTCTTCAGCCGCGTCCGGCAGCCGTATCTTATCATTTATTTTTGGCTTAATAGTAGATCATGTCAATGTTCGGATTATTCGCAGTCGCGCATCTATACTTTATCGTAATGTACGTAACGGTTTGCGATCCCTGATGGCGGCTTCCATTCCGTATATACCGGGTATCTCAAGACTGCTACCGAAAACGAAGCCGGGTGGTAGTTTTAGTGGCTACAAACACAATGCAATTAAAAATTTCGCCTAGAAACGTGACAATTTTTTTTTTATGATTTTTTAAAAATCGTCATTTTTGAGTGGTAAATCCACAGTTTTTGCTAAAATAATAATTTAAACACTTTTATACCTTAGAGTATTTATAAATAAAAGGGTATATACTATTATTTTAGGAAAAAATGTATTTACCACCCAAATATGGCCATAGGAAAAAAATAACAAAAAAAATTGTCGCTTTTTTTTGCAACTTTTTCTGTTGCATTGTGTCAGAAGTCGCTTAAACTACTACCCGGCTTCGTTTTCGGTAGCAGTCTTGATATACCCTGTATATACATATATTTAATAGCCTAGATTGTGTCCCACTGCTGGGCAAAGGCTTCCCCTTTGTCATTTCATTTGACCCTGTCCTCGGCGAGATCTTGTGATTTTGGCTCAAATGCATCCAACTCGTCTTTCCACGGTTTGGATGCATATTTGGAGAAGAAATATTGAAATATTCAAACTGAATTAATACATTTATTCTTTGATATTGAAAATTTAAATCACCATATAATTGGCTCTATCACACTTCATTTAGAACAATCACATCCAACATCAAACATACCACACATTCTAGTTTGAACAAAAACTTTGGAACGCAAACCCTGATCTTACAAAATATGGCGCGCGACTTTCTACGGAATACTGGAAATCAATTAAAATATTGAATTGTTTTGATATATTCTCAATTATCAAATGACACCTAATTATTCTTTATGATATGTTTTCTCTCTCTAACACTTTATTTATAACTTTTTCATAGAATTAACACAGAAATATTTAATGAAAACCGACCAAAAACGATCGTGATTTACTTTCGTGTCTAAAAATCTTCGAATCACGCGTCGAATATGGCTTATTTTTAGATAATTGATAATTATTAATGTAAAGGTATCTTTTAATAAACTATATAAGAACAATAAGAGAGTTAAAAATCAATGTTTACATTTTTAAAAACTCCTGCGCACCACTCATCGTTGTTCTCAAACAACACACTAGTTTACCTGTTTTTTTTTTTTAAATATGCCTATTGCTAATGTCTTTTTGGCCAATGTTACATTAAAGGTACTTTATTCAAGCATTATATATATTTTTTTCATAACGCTTTTTATAATATATTTTGAGTTTAGAACGCTTTTTCATTACTAGTGTATTTTCCTATAAAAATGACAGCTCATGTCAAAATTTGAGGTCGGGATGTTTGAGTGGCTAAGGCTCAGTTGCACAAACTAACTTTGCCAATACCTTTGCCCTTGAAACTGTCAATTCCATACATTCGCAAGGTCAAATGCATCTCAAATGTATGGCGGTGACACTTTCATAGGCAAAGGTATTGGCAAAGTTACTTGGTGCAACTGAGCCTAAGTCATGGGCTAAGTCAAACGGGCCGGGCCGGGCGCGGCGCTGTATAGGTACATACTTAGTTTCTTCGTCTACGCTGTACACTCACGCGAGAAAAATACGAGAAACGTGAATTTGGAACCTGTTAACGATCAAAATATTTGTCTTTTATGTGTTTGCCAAATTATTTGATGGTATGCGGCTTTGTTTGATGCGTTTGTCAAATAGTCTACGTGTTTGTCGTGTTTGGTGAAAATCAGTAGGAGGATTCTCGTAATAAAATAAGTTCAACTGCAGTGCAGTTACGGTTAAGTTTCGATCAAAACGGCCCTTTTCTATTCTCGTAATTTTTAGAATACGCTCGCGTCAGACGGCCGAAACCAATAATCAATCGAAAAATTTAGATTGAAGACAATCCGGATTGTTTTCTGCTTTTCGATTGGTCTTTAACCAAATGAAATTAAATGAAAATAATTTATTCATCCATTAAAATGTTCAACATCATTTAGATTCAGTCATTTTTTTATATACCACCCGGTTCGGAAAGCGGTTTTCACTATGAGAAGAACGAGCAAGAAACTCTAGTGTTGCTCTTTTCAAAATCAGTAGGGCGATTCACGTAATTTCTTGACGCGCCGATCAAGTTGCGGTGCGGTTACAATTAAGTTTACGTTTTGGTACAAAATGGTATTCTTGTAAATATTTAGCTGCGCGTGAGCTGGGCGTCAACTGTACGTCAAACGTATGAAATTTGTTTGACATTCACCTATAGTGTCCTATACGCGCAGCAGTACACTACACTAAAGCGCTCGCGTGACGCGAACTTGACGCGAGCGTATTACGAGAATACAAAAAGGGCTGTTTTGATCGAAACGTAACTGCAACTGCGCCGCAAAATTTACAAGTTGGTTTAAATCAGAGCAGTTTAATAATAACTAGTGGTCGCCCAGCGGTCGAAATTCGACCAAATGAAGAAGAGAAAAAGTTTTTACCTGTATGATGATGTTGTTATTCTGATAAATCGTGCACATTTAAATGTACGTATCTCTCAAAATCACTTATTTATCCTGAAGTATATGCAATTACTGAAATCGTAAACTACAATAATTGCTTTGAACCAGCTTTTTTGCAAATTATTATTTTTTTTGTACCTGAATGTTGTTATTGCAGATTGCTGCTACAGAACTTTCTTTACGTATATAATGATAGTCCGCGTACATTTAAATGTATCTTACTGCTACACAATTTTTATAAGCGCTCGGTATTTCACTTAGTACTCGTCAAATACAACTTTTCTGTTTGAAATTCAATAAAACCACCGTAAACAAACTTTTGTGTTTGACATTCAACTATATCTATAATAAATAAAAGAAACAATTTGACCATTAAAGAGTATGTTGACGTGTACAAATAATAAATAATAAATACACCCAATTTATTATAAAAAAAGATTTTATAATAAATGAGGCAAATAAAACTTTTTTTGTAATGTCTATGTCAGAAGAACAAAATGAAAAAGAAAAGAAACAATTTGACGTCAGAGTATGCATGCGTGTACAAATACTTGTGTATGTATGTGTGTGTGAAATGCATGGTAGTGTGTGTAATGTTTTATTTTTTTATTTAATGTACTTTACAAGCATTATTATTGAAAATTATTAGCGTTCTGCACTTCTCCTACACATAAACTATAAGTGTACCAAATTTTATGCTCCTACGTTCGCGCAATTTTCGTAAAAAGGGGTCCAAAGTTTTTGCATCACGTATTAATATATAGATTTGTATACTGGATTGACGGTGTATTTGACAAACATCTTGGAACGTGAACGGCGTCGGCAGTGTTTGTCAAACAAGACCACAGTCAGTGTGTGCTTTCAGCTTTGTTTTTGGCACTACGACGGACGCTACACCCAGTGATATACCATGCCATACATGCCATATGATATAGCACCATGGAGAATAATACATTAACGCGCAAATACTGGAACGCAAGTTAAATATAAGTTACGCTTAACTACGTTAATCCCGCTTAAATGTACTGGTTAAGTGGACCGTGCGCTGTTAAGAGCAACTTATTATTTGAATGGCGTTCCAGTATTCGGGCGTAAGTAGTATTATTACGGAAAAAGAATTAACATTGTATTAAATATCTATTTATCGGGACACGCTGATGTTATGGAAAATAAAATCGTAAGAGTATATGAATAAAACAAAAGAAGTGCAGCATTGAAAAAAAAAAAGACAAATCGAACCCACAAGCAAAATGTTTGATCTCTTGTTTGATCGTCTCAATTGACAATTTTAGTCATTAAAACTATCACCCGGCTTCGTTTTTGGTAGCAGTCTTAATTCAATGGTTAATAATATACCTTGTATATAAATTCCTTCCCCGTTATTTGCATTGTAACTCAGTATCAATCCACATGGGACTGAAAAGTCAGAAGTAGGTGCTTAAGTATATCCTGGGATTCGAACCGGCGACTACCGCTAAGGCAGCTTCGTCTGATCCTTTACCAGTAAGACAAAACCAGTAAGTTCTAAATAAAATTGTTGCCACAGAATTACATGTGATATATTAGATACATATAATTCAACATTTAATCAATTATTCTACAATTTAATTAATTTGCCGCCCGCGTCTGCTGGGCATACTAGGGCTAGCCAGTTAAAGCGTTATTAGAGAAGTAATACAATATTTATACTACAAATTATACCAATGACAAATACAGGCTACAGCTTAGTTTTACTCATTGATACAAAATTAATTGAAATGTGAACACTTTTAATAAACGCATTCAATTGCGACCACATATTCAATATTGGGTACGAAAAGAGTACCTATAGTATATGTATAAGAAAGTCAAACTGAAGTAATGTGACATATTGTTTATATTTTAGAGTACCTAACAATAATGTTTTTTTATTGTCTTTTAAAAACGTGTTTTCTAAAGTCTTGGAACTTATCACAAGCATTATCGCTCGTTAAATATACACTTGAACTGTTGACCTCGTTGTATTGTCATTGCATATTGACTATACGAGCCATGAGTACAAATAGTGAAACGATCAAGACCAAACCAGACGTTCTTTCCAAAATGAATACAGGCTCGAAAACGAATATTAATAAAGTTACTAAAACTATTGTGACATCACCGGATATTTATAAACCAGTCGGCCCTTACAGGTTTGTAGTGTTTTTATTTATATGTAGTATTTTTATCTTAAAACTAATAATTAAAACACATTTTAATTATTTTGGAGCTTTAACGATAACTAGAAATAGATTTTTTCACAAAGCTGTTGTAGTAGGATAATTGGACAGTCCTTTAAAGGCGATTTACATTTCGAAAGCATAGTAAAAGTATAATTTACAAAACGTGGCGCTTAAAATAATTATACCTATATTCCTTTCTAATTAAAAGAAAGGTCAATGCATCGTGTACATAAATTGGTTTATGTTTTCCATGCTTAAGTATATACTTCGATTTTATTTACTTAGTTTCAATAGATACTGATTAGGTATATTGTTAAAATAGTTACGTATCTCATTATTCTTCGCATACATCCCTATGAGTACTTAATACACTATCACCATTAGAAATCGTATATCTGAAAGGCCGCCTGGGTAGGTACCACCGCAATGTCTATTTCTCTCGCCAAATAGCAGGGTAAATGCAGTGTTGTGTTTCGGATTGAAGGACATTGTAGCCAGAGTAACTACTGGATATATTGAGACTTGACATCTTGTGTCTCAAGATCAGATAAGATCAGGCGAACGGGATGCCCGTCTTGCCATTCATTGCAATAAAAAAAATCGCACTATAATTTTTCAGTCAAGCGATTTTGGCGGACAAAACGCTCTATGTTTCCGGCGTACTTGGTATGGATAAAGATGCACAATTAGTGTGCGGCGGCGCTGAAGCTCAGACGAGGCAAATTCTCAACAACCTGAAACACATATTAGAGGCTGGAGGCGCGACCCTAGAATCTGTTATTAAGACTACAATACTGCTAGCTAATATGGATGATTTTCAAACAGTTAATAAAATTTATGCCGAATGTAAGTACCTAATATAATAATCTTTATAATTCTTATCGATTAATTTCTATCTGTTCACGCATTCATAGTCATGATACAACTTAGAGTAAGTTTATCAACCATTTTCATTTTCGTTTCCATTATTAAATTCTGACATAACAGCATCCGCTCTGTTCATAGATTTTATTTTGATCAATTATCATATACCTACCACAGATCGTGGGAGTGATCTGTGTATATAGATCACTTTAGTTCGGCCTAGCCATCCTAAGATTTAACAACACTTTCATCAGCTTTAGTAAACTTTAATCAGAATCATCTATTTTCCGGTCTTTTTCTTTTATACATTTATGGGAAGGTAATGGTAAACAGATAATTTTATAAATTTACACACAAGAGGTTCATATCAGACTGTTTTAACAGGAGATTGCCTCTTCTTGCTCCTAGCTTATTGCGACCATACACCGAGAAGGTATATGGTCCCATACCTTAAGCCACCGGCAGTAACCATCATAGATAGGTTGGTACACGTTAACTCCAGTGATAAAACTGAAGTGACTGAAAATATTATACGCTACGGTTTCTCGGGGTCAAGCAGAATCCATTGATTTATATTAATTTTATTTTGTGATATTGCCTTGTTTGGCTTATTCAGTTCAAACTGGCTTCCGCTTATTTATTAGTTTTACATAATAACCGTGACTAGTAGACTGAAAGTTATATAGAAACAGCTGACAGGAATGTAATAATTATTACCATATCTTATCATCAAATATACCATGCCAACCTTAAACAGTCGTTTGTTCGAAATATTATATTTATAGAACATACGATTACCTACACAAAAATGCGCATTAATTTATAATAGCTAATGTTATTACCTAATTTATAACCTTTCCAATACCCTCCTTTGGTAATCACCAGGGATCGAATCTTACCGTTCATGTTCTTATTTATTCTTTTTTAAACATGGAAAACTCACGGCTAATAACAATAAGAGAAAACACAGTATACATTGTATACAGGGTATACCTATCCAGACCGCGATCGAAAACAAAGCTAGGTAGACTAGGTGATTATAAAAGTACAAACAAAATGCAAATAAAATACGACAATTTCAGTTTTAACTTTTATAGTTTCATTGTTTGGGTGGTAAATACTTTATAGTTTTTGGTGAAGTAATAATTTTAACCCTTGCATACCATTGCGTCTTTAAAAAGTTTTACATACATACATACATAAATTCACGCCAACAGACGGCAGCTAGTTAAGATAGATAAACTACACAGTTCCACTCGTCCTATCACCTTCGGCGTGCCCCAGAGTAGTATACTCGGACCACTACTTTTTATTATATACATGAACGATATCCATGATCTCCACTTAGAATCCGCTGATATAGTATGTTACGCTGACGATACTGCGATTGTGTTTTATGGCCTTGGTTGGAATAATGCAAAGACTGCGGCAGAAAAGGGAATGATCTTGATTTCTAAATGGATGCAGCAAAACCTATTAACACTCAACACTAGCAAAACGAAGTACATGTGTTTTCACAAGTCTCCCAGAACACAACCTCCTTGCTCTCTTGACTGCAAAATTTATACATGCGACTTCACCTCCCCATCAAATTGTGGCTGTGTTACAATTGAGCGATCAAAAACTTTAAAATACCTAGGTCTTACCTTGGATGAACGACTGAACTTTGAGTGTCACCTAGCTACCCTTGCAAATAGAGTCCGAAAAATTATAGGCATAATGAAGATGTTACGCTGGTCAGCTCCCATTGATACACGCAAACTCATTTATTACGCTCTGTGTCAGTCACTGCTCACATATTGTATTGGAGTTTGGGGCGGCGCAGCCAAAACTCATTTGCTACCTGTCGAAAGAGCTCAGCGTGCCGTGCTTAAAGTCATGCTATTTAAATCTTTCAGGTTCCCCACTAATGCCCTTTACGGAGAAATAAAGGTTTTAAGGGTCCGTCAGCTTTACGTACTCAAAGCATGTCTTTCTGCTCACAAATTAACTCTTAACTCTCCGATCCATGACATTTTACTAACACGTAGAGTATATAGACTTGATCTTCCATCAATCAACTCAAACTTTGCAAAAAGATTCCCTCATTATTCTCACTTATTAATATACAATAATGTTCTAAAATTTTGCAATATAAAGAATGATCCTGTTAAGAAAGCTAAAAATAAAATTTCAAGTTGGCTGGAAACTCTTGACTATGAGGAAACAGAGCGATTGCCAACAGACACTATTTTGATATCTTATTAACTTTTATTTTTATGATAAAATTTGTAATATGTATGTATGTTTGTATATGTACCTATGTATTTACTTTTCTCTATGTGTTACACCACTCCTCTTTATTTATATTCGATAATTGTAAGCTTAACGTAACATTTCAAATACTCATTTAAAATTAATAAATCCCTTATATGGACAAAACGGAATATATATCACATACTTTTTAACTTAGTCTTAATTTATTTTTTGATTTTTTTATGTTGTTTAAAAATAGTCCTTAAATGGGCCCACTAATGTGATAATTCAAATATTGTAATTGTTTTTTGATATTCCAAGTTACAGGCTTTGCCTAGTTTGGATACCTCTGGTAATACTATTTGTTTCATGTCATGTTATTTAAATAAAGATTTATTATTATTATTATTATTATTTTTCCCAGAAGGGGTAGGCAGAGGTGCCAGGACACCCACATTTCGCCTTGTATGTTCCGTCCCACATGTGATAGGTGGCGAGCCTATCGCCATATCGGGCACAAATTCCTGACTCGGCTGATAATGAATAAAAAATCCAATATCACTTTGCCCAACCCGGGATTCGAACCCGAGACCTTTGTAACCGTACCCTAGTAGGCTAGTACAACTACGCCACCGAGGTAGGAGTTTTATATTATTATTATTGTAGGAACAACTATTTATTGTCCACCCAACTACGACGATATGAAAAAAAAATGATCTTCCCAGTATAATGCTCGATGTCCTTATTACTAACACTAAGAAGGGTGCAACAGTAGGTAAGAGGTGAAGGGAGGCGCTTATGAACGGTGGTATGACATTCAAAATTGCATAGAACAAGCACATAGCATGCTGTAGGTTAGTTCTTTAAAGTATTTAAGTAGGTAACGAATTTGCTGTGGAATCTAAATATCGGGTCAAGTGGAGTAGATTTTTCGGGAGGGCGGTCATTAGCTCCAACCGCGATAACACCGAAAAAAAGTTCTAATAGACGAACATCCAAAGTAAGAAAAGAACTTTAAGATCCTGTTTTAATACTCGTATACAGGGCGGGTGTAAGCTGGGTGGTAGTTTTAGTGACTTCAGACACGGTACAACTAAATGTGCAAAAACTTGCGACGAATTTTTATTGTTATTTTTTTTCTATCGTCGTATTAGAGTGGTAAATACATAGTTTTTTTAAAATCATATTGTACGCCCTTTTATTTTTAAACACGCTATAGTACGCAAGGCTTTAAATTATTATTTTAGCAAAAATTATGGGTTTACCACCCAAATTCGACGATATTTAAAAAATTATTAAAAATGTTGTCGCCATTCTTAGCGAAATTTTTAGTTACAAACTACCACTCAGCTTCGTTTTCGGTAGCACTCTTGATATACCCGGTATATTTTATACTCGTATTCATGTAATATACGTACTCTCTTGGGATTGCATTCACATTAGGGTTAGAATGTAAACTTGCCTTGCTTTTGTATAAATGTATAATTATTCAGTATACATAATTACCTTAGAAGTTAGAGATAAGAGTTAATTTAGAATATTATAAAATGTCTCAAGAACCCCAAGGTGAAATTGCGATGCAAAGGTTGTAATGTGAGTTTATACCTATATAAATTGTTGATTTTGAAATATAATGTTTCTAATTATTTAACATTGAGTGGTTTTTAAATTGTAGGCATCTGCCTACTTGCCCTTTTGTAAGAGAACCCAATTATAAAAAGGGAATGAAATTCTAGTGAAGGCAATATTACACAAAATTGAAATAACAAATCTTAATCGAAGAAGTAGCAATTTTAGGTTTAATAGAAAAATAGTGAATTAGATATTCGCGAGACTGTTAGTTTTGGATATTTTTTTTGCACAAATACAGTAAAATATTTCATCGAGTACAAAGAACTATGGTACAAAAAATTAGTAATCATAAAGATTTCAAAACAAAAACACAAACACATACTTAATTAATATATGTAAAAAAATACTAATCAGTAAAAAAGAAATAAATGTATCATTCTGTATTAAGACGAGTAATAAAACCTAATGCTTTTTTCTCTAAAATTACGTAACGTTTCATTAAAAACATCAACATTGAGAAGTTTGTTATTGTACAATTTGCAAGACCTTAAAAAACTATTATTGGCTTAACAAGTTCTACTACGACGAATAGTAAATAAATGTTTTTTACGACAACCTCGTTCACGTCTGCGTCAGCTTGTCTTTTTACTGTTAATCAGAATTATTTTTATAGATAATCATGTCGGTAAATCTCATAATAATGAAGGAAAATATGCTTGTTATAAAATTTGCATTTCTTACAACTTTATTTGTGATGGACACCAAAATACACAGTCAAAGAAACATGGCTGTTGACTAGTTTTCACTTGTATTTCGGTTTCAAACAGTCGAAGTCTCTCTCTTTCTTCAGTCACAGAAAGTCCATTGCTGGGGCCCTACTATATTCATCCGAAACGAAGTTCGTAACATCGGATGATCCAAGTTTATATACGATACGAATGTACCTACATATACTTATGGTCGTTATTGACTTATGGTCGTAACCATAGACTTATGGTTACGATGTACGTTATACAAATTCGAACTTTTACAGAGTAGATACATTCGTATCGTATATAAACTTCGATCGTTCGAAGCTTCGAGCTTCGTTTCGGATTTACAGAGTAGGGCCCCTGAACTTGTGCCTCCACAATAGATCTCCACATCGATTTCATAAAATAAGTAACGCACCCAACAAGTCCTTTTTTTACTTTTGCTATTCGCAAGTTTTACCACGTTCTGAATTTGTAAATTAGAGTTAAGGCTTTATTCGTACACAGTTATAAAACTATGTTAGTAATTTAAATCAAAGTCGTTTGAAAGCGACTTTCGATGACTAAAATAGGTTTTTAAACTTTCTATGGATAACGCCGTAAGTACTTAATTTAATATGTTTGGCGGGTGAAAATTTAAACATTTGTTACTTCTTTCAGTCTTCCCTAAAGATTGTCCAGCGCGCGCGACGTACCAGGTAGCAAAACTGCCCTTAGGCGCTGCTGTGGAAATAGAAGCCATCGCTCTTAGCGGGGATCTGGTGGTCGCCGAGGCCGGCCCGTGTCCTTGTGCACGTACCTAAATTATGATAAGCTAATTGTATTTCGTGAAAAACATGTTTCTACTATCAAATTTGTATTGTGATTTCATAGTGCTTTAAATTTTCATTTTTACTGCATAACGTTTTCGTACTTTGTTTTTTTTTTGTTTTCTTGATTGTATTCTATTTTTTTTTAAAATGCATTAAAGTAGTAATGTTTTATAATAGTTTTTTTAAAAGAGATTAGTTACAAAGTTACCTCTTCAGCCGTCTCGTCTCCGTCCCTTAATTCTCGCAACGCTTAGGGAATCTTTTTTTTTTTTTTTATTGCATTGAATGGCGAGACGAGCATGCCGTACGCCTGATGGTAAGCGATGCGACCGCTCATGAACAGTAGCAAAACCAAACAACACCTTGATTTACAAAGCAATGCTTGGCGTTAAAGATGTTAAGTCTCAATATGTCCAGTAGTTACTCTGGCTACAATGTCCTTCAATCCGAAACACAACAGTACATTTAAACTGCTGTTTGACGGGAGAAATAGACATTGCGGTGGTACCCACCCAGGCAGCCTCTCACATATGAGAGACCTACCACCAGTAAATCTAAAATATATTGATCGTTAATCTAGGGGAATTAATATAATGCTTATTTATTCAAGTCCCTCCGAAATTCTGCTAACGACCTATCGATGCCATAAGTAGATCTGCCGATGTTCATTTTCAAGGAAGAATTCTACGTTAAACGATGAATATTACTTTTTGTAATAGATGTCATATTTATCACTCTAAAGTACCTATTGCTGTTGCGTAGAACAATAAATACTATCTTTAAAAGCGTATAACATAGATATTTGCTGTAAATAGACACCTAATTTAGCTCTTGTCATAGTTATTGTAAATACAACATCAAATATAACTCAATGTAACATTAATTCCTTGCACCTATGTAACCACAAACTTCTTATTTCTCACAAAGTTATAATGTCGTTTAGAGTTATTACTAGTTAACAGGGTCCAACATGTTAAGTACGCAATTCTCATTTTACATATTCATGCCTCATAATTATGATTGTTAGTTTAATAAATAAGATACTATTTTTAAATCTGGACTGGGTGGGGTGGCATTGTAATGTGGAGGGCGTACCAGCGAGTTGTAGATGGGTAGTAGGCGCCCCCCACCTTGAGCTCGTTCTGGGCAAAGCGGAATAATTTATACAGGCCAGGTAGTTAAGCCGAGGCATTGCGTGAATCGCTGAACAAAGAGCTTTATTATTAGTAACAGTCGCTAAGTACAGTAAATGTAGTTCTGTGTGAATAATAAATGCCTACTCGTAAATAATTGTAGTAACTCGTATATTACAATAAAAGGTTATAACGTCACTGATAACACGCTACAAGAACTTTGGAACTAAATTTCATTTCCAAAGTTATCTTTGATTTATGGTTACTAAAATTAGTCTTCTAATTATTTCTGACTCCCAAAGTAGGTAGATTAGAAAATAAACGTCGTCTCTTTCAGGCGTAGGGAGGTACTTACTACATACTATAGGTTGATTTGATGTTCGAATTTAATTGCTTAATTTACGGGAGAACAATGTAATACCTACAATCACGTACAATCGTAGACGTAGTACATATTTAAGATACAATTTGGATACAATGTTAGGATGTCATTCAAAAATACTTCAAAATGAGAAGTCTTAATTTCGAATGTGATTTTGTTAAAGAAAATAGTAAAAGAACCAAATATATTATCGCTTAATATTAAAAAAGTAATAAGCCTATATGAATCACTACATAGTATAAAACAAAGTCGCTTTCTCTGTCCCTATGTCCCTTTGTATGCTTAAGTATTTAAAACTACGCATTTTTATTACGCGTTTTTTTTTTATAGATAGAGTGATTCAAGAGGAAGGTTTATATGTATAATACGTACATAATATTGTAGAGAAATCTATTTGTACCCGGGCGAAGCTGGGCCGGGCCGCTAGTTATTAATAATCTAATGTGCGTATAGTCTATAATTTGATCCCTTTTTCTATCACTCCCTTTAGCTACAGTGGCGTAGCTCGAGCCGTAGATGTGTGTCTACAGCCATTGGGCCTACGGCCGGACGCCGCGCCGCGCTACGCCTGGCGCTTGTAGGGGTTTTGCGCGAAGCATCCTAGTGGGGGGATTTAGCCCGGTTACTACAACAATGACTACCACAATAAGAGGATGTTTTAGCTAGGTTTCAACTTTTATCACATTTATATATTAAATATAATTAGTTAATTAGACACTAGGGCTAGTGTGCTCTATTATCAACTTACTTAAATAAAGTTGCATCGAGTTAACATTTGTCAGTATACGATAATGTTACAACGGTTATTTCATACCTAACCGCATAACAATTCTTGTCGCGACAACCTCTCTCCGTGTAATTGGGCTATTATAGTAGGACGAAATATCTGTTACATTTGATGAACGATACTAAAAGAAGGTCTTCGCGGATTGAACTTCGCCCATGCCTTAATTCGTCCATGCTACGCTATTGTTAATACTCGTAAGGAATTATTAAGTCACTGAACATTAATAAGTAATCTGCTCTGTATGGTATTTTAACATCATACTATTCTAGTATGACGATGGTACTGGCAGTTAAATTCAGTAAAATAAAATAAGGATTTGAATCGTCAACGATTGGAATTTGATTGGAATATAAAACTAAGTTGTCAACGGTGGAGCACTGTGTGAATCAAAGAGAATTTAAAACACTACGTTAGTGTGAATGTGCAGCAGACTCCTACGGCCGAGTCGGTAGCTGATAAGGCTTTTATTGTTCAAAAGCAAACTTTATAGGCATTACAGCCTCCGTGGCGCAGTTGGTTAGACGTTGATTGTTTAATGAGAGGCCGCGGGTTCGATCCCCGCACCGAGAGAAATGTTTGTGCGGCCTAAAAATATTTCTTTCGGGTCTGGGTGTTTGTGAGACCGAAAAGTCTTTCGTAGATTCTGATATCCACGAGACAAGCCTCGATCTTAGTGTCGGGTCAGGACTATTTAAGTGACTGTTGGGTGTTATTTATTTATTAAAATACTTATCCAAATTATATGTTTTAGTGAGCCTTGTGATGTGTACCTGATGCTGGAAAAGAATAGAGGAAATATGATATAATATGATTTATAGTATAAACTGCGTAGGGGCCTGTTGGTGACGCAGCTGCCAATATGGGCACGCTAGTCGCAAAGATAAATCCCAGGGCTCAACTCTTACTTTTCGGAGTAATGTGTGTATACTTAGTTAATCACCACGCATACGGTGAATGAGCATAGCAACGCATAGCATCACGAGGATGCCTGCATACCCTAGGGATTTATAAGAATTTATTTGGTAAGGGTGTAAATTCTGCCAACCCGCACAAGGCCAGCGAGATAGACTACATGGCTAACCCTCTTAATCATACTCTCGATTTTATGGAAGGCTCGTGCTCTACAGTGGCGCATATTATATGAGCTGATACAAATTAGAGATCGATGATAGATATACATATGTAGTGGTCTGAAGTGTCACTTTTGTCAATCAAGGATCCCCTGGCTTATTTCTGTCCCGAGATGTGGTGGGAAAGAGCCTGTCGTTATGTAAACCATACATTTCAGTCTTGGGCAGCTCATAAACTAGTATTTACAAATTTAAAAAAAATATTGCTCTACCTGACAATATAATCCAAGACAAACTGGTACCAAGCCTTCAAGACGACTGTAATGTATACAGTATATTAGATCATCATTCGTAAAATTAAAGGTTTATAGTAGTACAATAATTATAGTGTAAAAACTTTGTCGCCACATATACATGTTATTATATAATAATGTGTTTTCAAATACATTTAATAAAAAACAAAATGGTGTGAAAGAAAATAAACTCAAGGCTATGTCCCCAGATCAAATATTCTGAACATTTCCCAACATCATTAATCAAGTGCTATATTTAATGGGGTTTTAGATGGTTTAGCTAAGCGTAAGAAAAAACCCAAGGTCATATTAAATTAAGAAGCGTTCACACCATCCGTTAACTTATAAACCCGTAATCAAAAATAAAGTAACAAAAAATAATTACATTTATCAAGTCCTTCAGTTCGTATTATGTTGTATTCTGTAGAATTTTGAAAAATGTATTAGGTATTTTGAAATAAAACTATTATTGATGGATTTTATCGCGGCGATGATTTAATTTTTAAAAACTTCCCGACGCGAGGACGTTTCGTTTACTGTGCGTGATAGATTTCCTAGGGATTTTGGTTCAATTTTCAAAACACCAATTCTCTTCAACGGCTGACGGGCCTGCGGGCGAGCGAGCGAGGGGCGGGCGAGCGTGGAGCAGCGGTTCGTTTCTTGTCTTCCTTTGGAGAGGTCCTCTTCTGGCGGGGCCCGGCGCGAAGCTGCCGATACGGCCAAACCGCCCCTCTTTTATATTCTTTCTCGGTCCACGCTCACCCCCCCTAGCCCCTCACCCTTCAGCACCCGTCATAATCTTTATTTCTCACTTATTTTTACATTTTCCTTACAATCATCTCAATTTCCACACAACAATGTGGGGCTCATCCCCGCGCAACCCCTCAGACCATGCACCCATCCCTAAGGACTCCCGGGGCGTGAATGCGGCTGGGTTTTGGGTGCGGAGAGTTTTGTTCGACGTCACCCCGCCCCGCTTGTACCACGTGACCGAGGCGCCCCCCAGCCCTCTCACCCCCTCGGGAGTCGCACCGCGCATGCGCAGTAGGCACATAGTGTGAGGTTTGGGAAAATGAAACCACTTCAGGAATAATTATTTATTTTTAACTAGTTATTTCGTGTCGTGCACATTTCTCCCGCCGTCGCAGCTCGCGATTTCCACTGGGAGCACGACGATCTTCCGGGACGGCCGCCGCAGGGTGTGCCCGTTGCTCGTTGTGACGTCGACGACTCGCACCTCGCCGTCTTCCCCGGGGTAGATTCTGGACACCCGGCCTCTCGGCCAGACGTTTCTCGGCAGGTTGGCGTCGCACACGACGACTAAGTCCCCGACTTTCGGGGGTGCGCCGGTGGTGCGGGGCTCCCGCCGGTGTTGGAGCGAAGGCAGGTACTCCCTCAACCAGCGCCGCCAGAACTCGTCGGCCAGTCGCTGCGCGCGCTTCCAGCATCGGCGCGCAGAAGTGTCGACGTCCGCGAAGTCGCCTGGCGCTGCAACGTGACAGTTAGGCCCCAACAATATGTGGTTGGGGGTTAACGCCTCCGGCTCGTCGGGTGTCACGGCCACATGAGTGAGTGGTCGTGAGTTCACAATGTTTTCTATCTCCGCTAACAGTGTGTGCAATGTCTCGTCACTCGGGTATTTCTCTGTTAGTATCACTCGCAGGGATTGTTTAACGCTGCGTATCAGTCTTTCCCATGCTCCGCCCATGAAGGGTGCGGCGGGGGGAATGCGACGCCAGTTGATACAGCGTGCATTTGCCTCTCTTCCTGTTGCTTCCCACGCCTCCTTCAACTCCTTATCCGCAGCCTTGAAACACGTCGCGTTGTCTGACCATAGCTCCGTCGGTTGGCCTCTGCGCGCGATGAATCGCCTGAGTGCTGACACGGCAGAGTCCGCGCTCAGTGATGCGACCACTTCCAGATGCACCGCCCTTATGGTCATGCAGGTGAATAGGGCAACCCATCGTTTCTCCCGATGTCTTCCGACGGTCACTTCCAGCGGACCGAAGTAGTCTAGTCCCGTGTAGGAGAAGGGCCGTGTGTTGTGCGCCAGTCGTGCCGCGGGAAGATCTCCTGTGGCTGGGATAGTGGGCTTCGCTTTCCTTATTTTGCATGGTGGGCAATTCTTCAATACTCCTTTCACGGTCGGCCGTATTCTAGTTATCCAGAACCTTTGTCTTAGTTCATTTACCACCATTTCCACTCCTCCATGGAACATCCTTTCGTGCACATGTTGCACGTACATCTTCGTGTATTCATGTTGTCCGTCTAACAGGACTGGATTTGTTGTGTCTTCGCTTACACTTTTCGCCGCTGTTATTCTTCCGCGCAAACGCAATAAGCCGTCCTCTCCCACGAACACACGTAGGGAGGCGAGTCGATCTGTCGGCGAGGGTGGGCTTCCGCTTATGACGCGCAATCTTTCACTCGCATAGCTGTCATCTTGCACTTTTCTTAGCCACAATTCTTCGGCGCGCCTTAGGTAACACGCGTCTAGACTCATGAACTTTTTCTGTTGTACCTTAAGCTCCGGTCTCGATTTGCTATCACTTTTCTGGTAGGCGCTCCACGTGGGGTCCTGCTGAGTGTTGCCTTTTGTGCGCTTTCGTCTTGCGGCCATCGTAACGTGTGTTCTCCGCCTGCACAAGTCCAGGAATTGCAACACTCGCGCCACGGTTCGCACTGCACTACTCCACTTCGCGAATCGACATAGATCGGGCAAACAGGTGTAAGCCTTTTCTTCTCTGACACTTAGACACTTTTCTTCCTTCGTTTTGTCGGTCGGCACTTTCACTTCCACCGGCCACTCTCCCGCCGGTTGGCGCAGGAACTCCGGTCCCCGGAACCATCGGTGATGTGCGTCAAATCCTGTCGGCGTGTCTCTTGTGGCATCGTCCGCCACATTGTCGCGCGACGGCACCCAGCGCCACTCGTTTACTTTCGTTAATTCTTCGATTTCGGCTAGACGATGAGCGACGAAAGACTTGAAAGCGCGCGGTTCCGCCCTTATCCATGCGAGGACTGTTCGGGAATCGCTCCAGTATATTTTTTTCTTGAACTCGAAGTTGTGCTCTTCACATGTCTTGGTCGCGAGTCGCGCGCCGAGCAGGGCCCCTTGTAGTTCCAGTCGTGGAATAGACGTGGGCTTCAGCGGCGCCACACGGCTCTTGGCTGCGGCTAGCGCGACGTGAATTGTGTCGTCCACGCGCCGCATGCGTATGTACACCGCTGCCGAGTATGCTTCTTCGCTGGCGTCCACGAACGTGTGTAGCTCTCTTTCCACCACCGGCGGTCCTATGTCGTAACATCGCGGTATGCGCAGATCCTTTAAGGCGCGCAGGTTGCTCAGCCATTCGACCCAGCGAATTCGTAGTTCTTCTGGGATGTGGTCATCCCATCCGATCCCGTGTCGCCATGTTTCCTGCATCAGCCTTTTCGCCGGGGTCGTTATTGGTGACACCAAGCCGAGAGGGTCGAAAAGCGACATTATGACACTCAAGGCTTCCCTTTTCGTTGGTGGCCGTTCATTGCGCAACACCTCCGGTGGGGTTCTTCCTTCATTGACGCGAAACCCAATGCAGTCCTCTTGCCACCGCCACAACAGACCCAGCGTTTTCTCCTCGGCCGTTCCTCCTATGCGCACGGCGGCGTCCTGCCCGCGCGTGCTGAACTGGCGTACTACGATGGGCTCGTTCGACACCCATCCTCTCAGGGTAAAGCCTGCTTGTCGGTGAATATGGTCTACTATTTTTGTCACCTCCGTGGCCTTTTCTTTGCTAACGAAGCTGGTGATAAAATCGTCCATGTAATGATTTCGCTTAATTTCCTCCACTGCCTCGGGAAATTGTTCCTGGAACTCTTCCGCGTTCCTGTTCTTTATGTAGAGTGCCGTGCATGGTGACGACGTCGCTCCGAATATCACCGAAGTCATCTGATATTCCGTAGGCTTCGTGTCTCCTCTCTCCCGCCCTCTCCACAGAAACCTCAGGGCGTCTCTGTCTTCGCGTCTGACTTTGATCTGCATGAACATTTCTTTTATGTCCGCCGAGACTGCAAAGGGGTGTTGTCGGAATCTCATCATGATTCCGGGCAGAGATTGCAGGAGGTCAGGACCCGACAGGAGCAGGTCGTTCAGACTGACTCCGTGTGATCTTGCCGCTGCGTCATGCACCACCCTTATCTTTGGCTTCGCTGAGTTACACACGGCAAAGTGCGGAAGGTACCAGGTTTTTCCTTGTGGTGCTGGCGAAGTAGTCGGGACCGCGTATCCTGAGACGAGGAGGTTATTTATCCTCTCTTCATACTTCATCTTCAGGTCCTCATCACGGTCGAGCTTCTTTTCTAAATTTCTCAATCTTTTGAAGGCATAATCGTAATTGTTGGGAATCGTGCAGTCGTCCCGTTTCCAGAGGAGTCCAGTTTCGAAACGCCCATCTGGCATCCTTCGACTTCTTTCTTGCAGTATTTGCAAAGCGCGCTCTTCGGGATCACTTTTCGGCTTTCTAGGCTCCACTCCGAGCGACTCTAAGTCGAAGAATCTTTTCATCATTTCTTCCATGTGCTCATCCAAAGTGACTGTGTGTCCGCAGAAGGCATTGATGTTCTGAAGTGCTGACTTATACCCGTGCAGAACCCATCCCAGCTTCGTGCGAGACGCGACAGGCTGGCTTCTGCTCCCGGTCCGCATCTCGAGCGCCACCAAGAACTCCCAGTTGTCTTGCCCAATCAGTATCTTTGGATTGGCGTTCTTATAGATCAGTCGCTCTTGTATATCCTGAAGGTGTGCACAGTGTTGAATGTCCCTCTTGTCGACGCTTTGTCTGGTGGACATCAGGTGTGATACAGTGCGTGCGTTGCGTATCATATATTCTTCGTCACTGTAGCGTCCGCGTATTTTGACGTCGACTCTGCGGCTATCTGCGTGTTTCATCGTTCCGTTGAGACCTTGCACCCACATTTCGTCGCGCGGACCTTGCAAGCCTAGCAATTCTGCCAGCCCTTCCTCGACGAGCGTGACGGTACTGCCGTCATCCATGAACGCGTAGGTGTGCACGCGTGCTCCGCCTTGTCCGGTGAGTGTGACAGGTGCGATCTTGAGAAATGCTTGCCGGTTTTCTCCACGATCGGTCTGTGTGACGAGCTCCGCGGACGTGACCACTTCCTCCTGCACGGACTGCCCGGGAGGTGCTGACGGCGTCCTCCCCGTGTTCTTGTGCAAGAAGCGGTGGTGAGCCATCAGGCAACCCTCCCGGCCGCACTTCTTGGTTCTGCAGTTTCCTCGTCGGTGCGTGCTCCTCAGGCATCGGAAGCATATTCGAAACCGCTTCGCAATCTCCCACCGGTCCCCTACGTTGGCGTCTCTGAACTGCTTGCATTCAGGTAACTGATGCTTCTGCTTGCACAGCGGGCACTCTTCCAAGTTGTCGTCCGCGACGAAAGTGCGTTCGATGTTCTTTCTTCCACGCCTTTCCACAGGGACGTCCTCGAGTGGTGCGTACGCTCCACACTTGTCGGCCTCCTCGCTGAGAAAAGTTGCCAGCCTCTTCAGGTCGGGTACATCTTCCTTGCATGTAGCGGCGTAATCGTACCATTTGCTTCTCAGCGTGGGCGTGAACTTTTCTATAGTCGTCTTCACTGTTTCTGGATTATACAAGTAATGGATCCTCTTCAATGCTTCAATAGCGGCCACAGTATTTGCCACTTTGTCAGCTAATATACACAAATCTCTTGGGCTGTCGGTCAGCTTCCCAAGTGTCTTCATCTTTTGCAGCTCGTGCATGGCTAGCGCGTCGGGACGACCGAATCTTCTCTTCAAAGCTTTCATAATCGTCTCCGGCTCCGGTTGGCTAATCAGCAAACCGCTAATCGCTTCGCTCGCCGCCCCCTGACGCTCTTCCTCAATCGTGAAACGTTTTCAGTTCTTGAGAATACAGTTTCAGTCTCATAGTAGGCAGCTTCGAAAGCGAGCCAGCCGCTGCTTCGCCCATCGAACATGGGCAGCTCCTGCAGGTATCTCGGTGCGTCTCTCGACATCTTCACAGCTTTGGTGAGAGCTGTCGCCAGTGAGGTGACGTCCACGTTCGGTGGCTGACGCGCAGGCCGGGGCTCATCTTTGCGCTCCCGGTGCTCGCATTCCTTGTTCTTGCGAGCTCCCTGTCCTTGTCCTTTCGAATCATCCTCGTCTGGTGAGTCCTGCTTCTTTGTTGGTGGTTCCTCTTGACCCTCCAACCATTCCTGTACACGACTGGATCGGTCGTGCTCATCTCCGGACTCCACAGAGTCCTCTTCGTCGTCGCTGATTGCGGCGCGTTCCTTTTCCAACTTCGCTTGGGCCAACGCAAGCGAGGCGCGCACCTCTTCCAACTTTAGTTGTGCTATCTTTTCCTGTGCCTCGAGCTCAGCAAGCTTCTTGCGCTGCGATCGCTGTGATTTGGCGCCTTTGGATGGCTTCAGGGTGTCGCCGTCGTCCTTCTCTGCCTGCGTGGTCGCCGTGTTCGAACTCGCCGTTGGTTCCGTGTATGCAGTCTCTGAAGTAGTCGCGGTATCCTCGGAGGTCGTCGTCGTTCTTGCAGAGGTTGCAGTTGTCTTCACGGATGGGCCAGCATTCCCTGTGGGCGTGGCACCCGCGCCTCGGGCGGCCGCCGCAGTGCTTTGAGTGATTACTTGTGGTGCACTGGACGGACCACCCTCGGTACGGGGCACCCTTACGGCCGGGCTCAATCTTTCGGACGCGTCGATCACACTTCCCTTCTTCGAGCGAGTAACAGGCATCTTTTTCTTTCTTGCGGTTGTTCTGAAAAAATACAAATCCCGCGCTGTGGCTTAAAAATGTTCAAACAATCTTCCAGGAACCAAGTCTTCAAACTGTTAGAAACTTCCAAATGAATCTTGCACCAGGCATAAGTTCCGAGACTTCTCGACCAATCAGATTCGTCGAGATTTCTTCAATGTTGTCCAAGTCACCGGCGATATGCGTGGGTTGAGTCTTCAATCTTGATATTTCCTCTTCAAATTCGTCTGCGAATGATCAACGATTGCTTTTTCTTCATAATCCGGATGCGAAGGACCAACGAATGTGCGTGATAGATTTCCTAGGGATTTTGGTTCAATTTTCAAAACACCAATTCTCTTCAACGGCTGACGGGCCTGCGGGCGAGCGAGCGAGGGGCGGGCGAGCGTGGAGCAGCGGTTCGTTTCTTGTCTTCCTTTGGAGAGGTCCTCTTCTGGCGGGGCCCGGCGCGAAGCTGCCGATACGGCCAAACCGCCCCTCTTTTATATTCTTTCTCGGTCCACGCTCACCCCCCCTAGCCCCTCACCCTTCAGCACCCGTCATAATCTTTATTTCTCACTTATTTTTACATTTTCCTTACAATCATCTCAATTTCCACACAACAATGTGGGGCTCATCCCCGCGCAACCCCTCACACCATGCACCCATCCCTAAGGACTCCCGGGGCGTGAATGCGGCTGGGTTTTGGGTGCGGAGAGTTTTGTTCGACGTCACCCCGCCCCGCTTGTACCACGTGACCGAGGCGCCCCCCAGCCCTCTCACCCCCTCGGGAGCCGCACCGCGCATGCGCAGTAGGCACATAGTGTGAGGTTTGGGAAAATGAAACCACTTCAGGAATAATTATTTATTTTTAACTAGTTATTTCGTGTCGTGCACATTTACTTTACAGCTTTCGTGACCACAATAGTATGGAACCCAACACTGCAATTATACTGCTGTGTAGCGGCAGAAACAGACATTGCGATGATACCTACCCAGGCGGCCTCTCACATATGAGAGACCTACCACCAGTAGAATGATGACCAAGGATGTTACGCGAATACCACGCAAATACCGATTACTTGAAATTAAAATAGTCGCATGGTCGTTTCTCTAGCAGCAAGTGTGCCCGAGTCTTTATTCACTTACGTCGCAGGTCGACAGGGAGATTGCGATTTTGAGTTATACATTGGCGCTATTAAACTTACGGGCTGAAATGTTACTAAAACATGTTGCTTTGGTAAATAGCAAAAGTTATATTGCGTTTACAATGTGCATTGAAGTTAGATGAGCACCTGAGATAAGGACAATATATTTTTATTCTTATAAATAAATTTTGTTAACTAAATAATTATTGATAAACATAATGAATGTTTCTTTATTATTTTTATCTTGAAATCAATTTGTTTTCTTCATTTAAAATATACAGTGAGTACAAAACGTTTTAACAATTTAAACTATTCATGTTATATTTTTAGAAATTGAATTAACAAAGGACACTAGGTGTGTATGGCAATGTTAGAATTTACTACGTTCTTTTAATTGGAAAAACGCGATGGGGGTGCGAGGTCAGTTTAGTGGGTTCCCTCCTCCCATAATAGTTGGTTACGATACGATCTCGGGCAACAGCCAGTAGCCACCGGCCAGTCAAGCGGCGTTGGTGGGACAGAGCGGTCAGCGCGACCGTCGCCGCCACGGCACCGCGCCACAACATCACACGCCGACACAGTATTACCTTCTCATGTCTTTTGCGTGATATCTTCACACATAATGGGTTGCACAAGCAGCGCACCTGTTATACCCACTCCTGATGCTAATTCCACTACAGGTATTTTATACACATAAATGATAAATGTGCTTCTCATCACTTTTAATGCGAAGGCCGTAAACACCGCGTTTGTAAGTATCTACACATTTAATGTATGCATTTTTTATTATCTATATATCACATTCAATGTTTTTGATAATATTTGCAGTCTTTCACGTACCTACTTATACAGGGTATATCAAGACTGCTACCGAAAACGAAGCCGGGTGGTAGTTTAAGCGACTTCAGACACAATGCAACAGAAAAAGTTGCAAAAAAAAGCGACAATTTTTTTTGTTATTTTTTTCCTATGGCCATATTTGGGTGGTAAATACATTTTTTCCTAAAATAATAGTGTATACCCTTTTATTTATAAATACTCTAAGGTATAAAAGAGTTTAAATTATTATTTTAGCAAAAACTATGGATTTACCACCCAAAAATGACGATATTTAAAAAATCATAAAAAATAATTGTCGCGTTTCTTTGCGAAATTTTTAATTGTATTATGTTTGTAGTCACTAAAACTACCACCCGGCTTCGTTTTCGGTAGCAGTCTTGAGATACCCGGTATATCGAGTTACTTTCTCTCAGTGATATCACAAAATATACACTAGTAAACAGCATATATGTTATTTAAGATACATTTTCTATCTCTGGTTCAGCTATTTTATATTTGAAGTTAATGTTTTACGAACGTCAACGATTGTGCACTTGATTTATGAGCAACTTTATTTTTATTACACGATCTAAATGTAAATTATGCTTGCAGTTTCTTTCCGCTTTAAATTTATTGACTATACACAATGTAGTTAGTGTACTTTTTATGTACACAATTACAACCGTCTAGATCAGTGGTTCTTAAACGGTGGTCTTAACATCCCAAGTAGTCCGCGGAGCACTCAGGATGTTATCGTAAAATATTTATAGATAAAGGTATAGGAAGACCTTTAATTTATTTACAGTTATTAATTGTACTAACATACAACCAAACCAGTCAAACAACTGGGCGGTCGATGGCTAGACAGTTTCTCAAATGGTACCTTGTGAGTAAAAGATTAAGAACCACTGGTCTAGATATACTAGGACTGTAGTGCGATTCAGGTAACTTTTTGACGCGCCGATCAAGTTGCGGTGCGGTTACAATTAAGTTTACGCTTTGGTACAAAATGGTATTCTTGTAAGTGTTTAGCTGCGCGTGAACTGCGCGTGAGCTGCGCGTCAACTGTACGTCAGACGTATGAAATTTGTTTGAGATTGACATATACGCGCAGCAGTAGAATACGCTAAAACGTTTGCGTGACGCGAACTTGACGCGAGCGTATTTGACAGCGGTTGTCAAAATTACGAGAATACGAAAAGGGCTGTTTTGATCGAAACTTAACCGCAACTGCACTGCAGCTGAACTTATTATAATACGTGAATCGCCCTACAGAGCTAAAAACTGATAATTACTGAAAAAAAAAACTGAAGCAATATTCACTTAAAAATATGAGTTCTGATAAAATGATATGGTACCTAAAACTTTTATGCACTGATATATGAAACACATTTCTATGTTTCAGAACAAAATACATCTATGCAAAACACGCACGAGAATCATGATAAGGGCCAGAACGAAATGATACCGGAGCAGCGAAACGAATCCGGTGACACTAACGTGCTTCCTAAGTGTGATACCTTAGAGGAACCTTTACAAGTAGCTAGGAATAACAAATCTTTGGAGCCGGATTTACATAGCGTAGAAATTGTGAAAGGTAAGTAATATTATTTAAAAATAATTCTTGAATACTGAAAAGATTAAGAACTAAGCCGTTGTTAGTTTTTAAAGGAAAATCCGTAGTCCACTATTAAAATAGATGTATGTACATATTTGTAGTATCTGCCGGAACTGCTACGGACCACGCTAGCTAGTGTTTTCGTGTTACTTAGACTTAGAACCTTGGCTTCCATATACTATCTTGATGTCAACACACACATTAGGTATTACCATTTTAATAAATAGGCTAAATTAGCCTACGAAGGTATACAAATCATATATTCGATGCATGTAAGCTTAAATATTACAAATACGATGTACTCGTACACAATAATATTTGGTTTTCTGGTTGTAGAATATGTTGTAGGTACTTTTCATTTTCTCCTAACATTTGACAGAGTAAATTGATTGTGTTTCATATATGAAAAGCATAAAACGTTTCTAATATTTTAGAAATACCACATGGGATAAACATTGTTTCATGTCTTATGTAGTATTTATTGAATAAAATGATGAGAATGTAAATGTTTGATTGCAAAAACAGAAATGTATAAAAGCTTAAACTTTAAAAATAGAAACTAGATAAACAAAAAGAACACTAATAACACTTTAATATTTTTAGAAAACCAAGGGAATGAAAATTCTACGGATAGTCACTCGTTAGACACATCGCACGATAACAAAATATCTAGTTTAAGGGAAGTCGTTGAACGATTAATAGAGGTTAAAATTGGGGATAGTATAAATGGCGATATGCAACATTCTCACAGTGGCGAACAAGAACATGCCAGCGTTAGGGAAGATAATGGTGATAAAAGCGATCCAGATGACGCAACAAATGCACTAGAGATTAATAATGACGTGAAAGAAATTGAAGAGGATACCAAAAAGTACGTAACTGCATACAGAATCGCTTAACTATTAATAAGTTTGAAAATCTATTGATTCTAAATTCTATACAACGAGCAATGAGTTGACACTTCCTATATAACAAAGTACTCTGTGGTTGATATCTATGCCTATGTATGTTGTTTGAAATGCAAATCCCATGAAAATCAGTGTCGGCTTTAACAAACTGAATTCATATAACATTATAACTCAGAAGTAACTTTCGTGACCATAGTTAATAGAAAAATATCGTATGAGTACTTAGTGAAACAATAAAATCACCGAATTGTTAAACAATGCCGTTTATCAAATATTTTTTTATTTCACTAGCCCAGCGTAAACTAATTATAGTTGTATCAGTGTTACTGAACTACGTACCTACCTAGGTTTTATTGTTATTCGGCGCAAAACAATGGAAGTTTGAAAGGACGCTTGTAACTGTACGAAAGCTTGGAGACTGGAGTATAAAATAAACTCATTTGCAAAAAAAACGGGCACCTAAGCAATGAACCATTTCAAATGTTACTATTGGTTTGTTTTATAATTATAGGTAGTTTTACTTTCACAATTTTGTAAATTAATAAGCAAATAATCGTTTTCGTCAGTATTATCATAAAATTTTGATAAAATTTATGGGTTTTAATGCTAAAGTTCACTAGTAGTGTATGCTCGCTAGTAGTGCATATGCTCGTGAAGTAAAAGTTAACAAAGATTTTTGTTTGTTTTTTCTTTAATAAAGTAAAAGCAGATAAATGTTTAGTATCGAGTGTGACCCCTTCTAGCTGAAATCACAGCTTGAATTCGTCTGGGTATGCTAGCGAGGATATCCCGGATACTTGCTTGCGGAATACGTTCCCACTCCGCGGTAATCACATTCTTCAGCTCTCTAATGGTCTGCGGAGCCGGTTGTACTGATCTCACGCGTCGTTTCAGAACGTCCCAGACATGCTCTATAGGATTGAGGTCGGGACTTCAAGCTGGCCAATCCAAACGACGAATGCCGACCTCTTGCACATACGCTTCCACATCGCCAGACCGGTGGGCGCGAGCGTTGTCGTCCATAAAAATTGAGACTTCGCCTAAAGCGGCCAATGCGGGTTGTGCATGAGGAATTAGAACTTCCGTTATGTATCGATGTCCAGTCAGTGAGCCGTTTTCAATGAAGACTAACTCTGTACGATCCATTGAATTTATTCCTGTCCAAAACATAACAGAGCCCCCACCATAAGGTGTGATTTCTTCAAAACAAGCCTCTGCAAAGCGTTCTCTTCGTCTTCGTAGCACTCGCCGACGTCGATCTTCACCGAACAGAGATATCCTGGCTTCATCGGAGAACAATACCCTATTCCAGTCTTCTTGAGTCCATGACTCACAATTTCGAGCAAACCTAAGCCTGGCAACTCTGTGCTCACGGAGTAACTTAGGGCCGCGGGCCGGGCGATGACTGCGTATATTGGCCGCGAGAAGCCTCCTCCTGACCGTCCATAGACTAATATGCACATTTCTTACTTCTTCGAGGTTGTTCTTAAGGTCCACATACGAAGACTTGCGATTTCTCAATGCGCGACTCACAAGAAAACGATCATCCCGTGGTTAGGTACATGGTTTTCTTCCAGAACCAGGACTTCTCTCGACGGAACCGGTGTCTTGATACCGCTGCCAGGTCCTTTGAACCGTCGAGTGACTCACACTTAGCCTCTGAGCCACGAAGCACGAATATGAAATAAATTCATAAAAATTGACTAAAGTTATGAAAACCGATATTATCTTTTGGAACTTCGTACCAAAAATGTAGGATAAAAAGTGGTTTTCTGTAAAAACGAGCATCAAACGAAAATTTGAATTTAGAACGTACTGTTTTAAACACCACGGCATTTTAAAACCGGCCAGTAACATGTACAAATGATTGAAATCATTTTGGTGCCGTATTTTTTTAAAAAATTATTAAAATCATAACCGCCCGTTTTTTTTTGCAAATTAGTGTATATTGTAGCAGCCCATATACGTCCCACTGCAGGGCACGGGCCTTCTCTACAATCGACAGTACGATTGAGAGTGGTTAGGCCATATAGTCCACCACGCTGGCCTAGTGCGGGTTGGCGGACTTACATACCAGTAGTATTGATTCGCCAGTTCTAGCTCAAGACTTACCAGCTAAACAGTCAAAACTGCATGACCCGAAACTAAAAAAAAAAAAAAAAAAAAAAAAAAAAAAAAAAAAAAAAAAAAAAGTTTGGTGTCAAATTGGGGGTTTTCGAGGTCGTCCGATCGATCTGTGCTATCCATTTTCTTCTAACTGTAACCGTTACCTTTTTAGCTATTTTATTTCACCAGGTCCACTACCCCTAATTAATTAGCTAATGTTTTTAAGGTGATTACGTTAAATATCTCCTCGACTTCGCTCTTAATTACGGTCACTTAATGTATCATCACTCGATGCTAATCACCCTATTCCTCATCAATAACAACACTTTGTTTAAATAGTTCATGTTTTATTCATTCAAAAAATTGATTTGAACATCATATGCAATATCATATCATTTTTAAACGTATCCATATTAAAATTATTTAAAAAATCACTTAATGATTTCCCGTTAAACTTATACAATATGTACAATATACAGTACTCTCCACAGACTGAAGTCCAATCATTTTGTATTCTGCTACTACTACATTTCCATTGTTTTGAATTCCTATTCAAGAACATTCTGTGATAACCAGTAGGAGAACGACCATAAGAATCAAAATATTCTCCAACACCGCAACTATCTATGTGTATACCTATCCAGTGAGATCCTGGCTTTGTGTCCGGGTCCAAATTGCTTATAACATACATAGGAACTTGAACATTCATTGGTAATCTGTTTGCAGCGTATACATTATACTGTAGACTTGGATGAATTTTTCCTAAACATTGTTGAATTTCATTGGTATTCATTGTTGCATTTAAGTTCCATATGACTGAATACTTCGTAGGATAACAGGTGAGTGAAAAGATCATGATATGATACATATATTTAAGAGTGAAATAAGGTGCAAATAAAACGGTGAGTATATTGTTACAGTAAATTTTATTTTGATCATAAACTTAGTACTAAGTAATACAGAATTCATTATTCTAGTCTTAGCTGCTGTAGTCAACAGTAACATTACGATTTTTATCTATTTCGATAACGTTATCAAACTCAGCATATACAACACAGTTTATAGTTTGAGTAAGTGTGGATTCAAAACGAACTTCTAATCTTACGCTACCATGCTTTATAAGATTCCAATGACTCGATGAATTGGCTGATAAATCAGGAGTAAGATCAAAAGCTAACAGACAATAACCATTGGAGTATTTATCACGAGATATCCCATTACCTTCATTTAGAAAATGTATTCCCGTTCCTGAGAATAAGGTATGATATGTTGTAGTAAACATTTTATTCTCAAACGATGGTTGCAAAGCTTTTGAGGGTATTTGATGACCATCTATGTACAAACAAAATGAATTCATATCATAGTTTTCAAAGTTAAGTGGATTTTTAGTGAGACTACCATTGAACGCTGCATTATTAACAAACCCAACTATACATCTTTTAGGTACTTGTCCTAGAAAAATATTATCAAGCGTTTTTCCTTGAACTCCAGATGGTATTGTTAAAATTTTAACTTCAGCTCGAGTTATATTTTCTGTTGCTGTGGAATAGTATTACTATACACAAAGCTAATAATCTATATAAAATTGATAGTTAATGGTTTCTTAATATAAGAATGCGCAAACGTAATTATAAACGAATGAGACAAGATACTTAACGATTTGTTGAAACAAGATTGTGTTAATGTAATAATCTATTAAAACTAGATAGTTAATGATGTGTTGAAACAAGATTGCTAAGTGCTTTACGTTTATATATAAGTCCACAATATTATTTTTATGGTAATTTAACTAGCAGTAGTAGTTCGGTGAAGTATTGTTAACTAAAGTGAATTATAGTGACCAACGGAAAATGGAGGTAAGTTACTTTTTGTTTTATCAATTTATAAACTTTTTAGTAGTACTAGATTTACTCTTAAGTTGTTATTGGATTCACTCAGAGAGACTCATTGTGTAAATTGTGTTGTATTGTTACAGAACTCATTCGGTTCTATGATGGAAGACAATACATACAAAGGATATTATTACAACACCCCCCCGGATTCTGAAAATGAGTTAGAAATCATTACATCACCACCACCACCACCACCACAGCCCATCAAAAGAAAATCAAATGAAAATCAAGCAATTGATGATCTGTTTCAAATATCCCCGAAGAATAAAAAGAAAAAGACATCGAGTTCTGTGTCTCGAACTCAAGATGGTGGTACAACGTTTATAACAAGCAATTCAGATGATGCAGCATGTGCAACACATCTTATTAAAATCGAATTGTATGATTTGCAAAAAATATCAAAAATTCCCGTGCAAGAGCACTGGAAAAATAGTGAAATGAGGGTTAAGTTTTATACAACAAACAAAACAAAAAAATATGACAATATTCAAAAATTAATGTATCATCTGGCAAAAGAAATTACAACAAGTGAAACTTGTAAAAAATATTTCTTTTCCAAATAAGAACTAAGTATATAATTTGCCACCGCCACCACCACCACAAACAATCAAAAGAGAAAAAAAGTGAAAAACAAGAAAGTGATGATCAATTTAAATATCCCAGAACATTAAGAAGAAAGACATCAAGCTCTGTGTCTCGAACTCAAGATGGTGGCACAACATTAATTTGTGGTGTAACTTTAATTCAATTTCCAAATTAAACTACAAAATGGATTTCTGCAATACAGTTGAAAGCGTCTTTTTTAGTTCGGAAGTTGACGAGATTCTCGATGAAAATGAAATGGTTAAGATTTGTGAAGAAGTGGAGATATGTGAATCACTGAAATCATGTTTTGATGATGAATTTACATGTGTGCCGAATGAAAACCACACGAAGTAAGTACCGAGTTTTATATCAAGCTCAATAAAAAAAAAAAAAGTTTTAACAGTTACAATAATATTTTATTTTGTTATAGTCAACCAATACAAGGAGGATCACTCAAACGCACAATAGTTCGCGGTGATCCAAAACCTTTCATTCATAATGCGAAACGTCCAAGAACTGAAGAAATGGTGTCAACTTCATCTGGTGTGACAGAAGGACCCCACGCAGGTGATCATTTAAACCAAGTAAATTGTGACGCTTGTAAAATTACAGTTAGTAAACGATATTTTACCAACCATTTAAAAAGTAATATCCATAAAAATAACGCTCTTAAATTACACAAAACTTTTGAAAACGTATCGCTTATTGAAACCGCTTTTGGACAAAGAATTATAACATATAAAATTTGTAGTAAAGCGAACAAAACTTTTAAACCATTATTTCAAACTCCGGAATCATTTTTGAATTCAATTAAAGATGACATATTATTTTTAGTGGAAGAGTCAATTGAAAAATATAGTATTTTTAAAGTTAATTTCATATTACATGCTGAATTCGTTCAACAAAGTAAAGATGATACAGTGAATTCATTTGATTTTCAAACTAGCAATTTTATCATATGTCGTGGGGATGATTTAAATATTTTTTTTACGTCTTTATGTGACACTTTGGTAAATAAAATAAGTAGCTTTGAGAAAAAAGATAGTGGATGGAGTCTAAAACACATAAAAAGCATAGATTTGAATGTGAATAAATTTAATCCTCTTCGTGGTACTTCATATATTGATTTACCTAGAGATATTAGTGCAAAAAAAGCTGTTATTAATGTTCAAAACACAGATTATTTATGTTTCAAATGGGCTTTACTCTCTGCTCTTTACCCAGTTAGTAAAAATGCTGGTCGCGTATCTTCATACACTATGCATTCCGATAAATTGAATTTCAACGGTGTATCATTCCCTGTTAAATTAACTGACATTCCAAAAGTGGAAAAATTAAACAAAATTAGTATAAATGTTTTTGGTTTAGAATTTAATAAAAATACTCAAAAGCACAGTGTTATTGGTCCTATTTATTTTACTAAGAGCCGTAGGAGTAGTCATATAAACTTGTTGCATTTGAGTAATGGTACAAATAGTCATTATTGCTTTATCAAAAATTTATCTCGTTTAGTTAGCAAACAACTCTCAAACCATAATCATGCCGTTCATATTTGTGATGGATGTCTATTGTATTTTCCAACTATTGAAAGATTGTCAAACCACCAACAATATGACTGCTCTCATGTTACTACTGAATTACCAACTAGTGATAAAATATTTAAAAATTGGTTTGGTCAGTCAACATCTAATGATAAGGTAATGTTCGATCATTTTGAACGAAAATTAAAAGTACCATTTGTTATATATGCAGATTTTGAAGCATTTTTAAGCCCTGTTAATTCATGTTCCAATAATCCATTCAAATCATATACAAATAATGTTCAAAAACACGAACCGTATAGTTTTGGGTATTACATAAAGTGTTCATATAATGACAATTTGTCAAAGTATGAGTCTTATTGTGGGTCCAAATGTGCACAAGTGTTTATGAATAGAATTTACAATGACTTGAAATCTATTTGTAGCAAAAATAATTTTCAAAACCCTCCCAAACCATTGACTGTAGAAGATCAACAAATTGTAAGCAATTGTAAATGTTGTCATATTTGTGAGACTGATTTGAAAGAAGAAAAATGTTTAGACTTTGACTGGTACACGGGTAATTTTAGAGGTGTTGCACATGAAATATGTGCAAAAAAGTTTAGAGCACCAAATTTTATACCAGTAATTCTTCATAATTTAAGTCATTATGATTCACATTTTATTGTTCATGCACTCAATTTTGTTGATGGTCAAGTAGATATAATTCCTCAAAATAAAGAAAGGTATATTTCATTTTCAAAAACTTTGTATATAAATAGTCAAAGAATAAATTTAAGGTTTATAGATTCATTAAAATTTTTACCATGTAGTCTTGATCAATTAGCTAAAAATCTAAAAGATGATCAATATAATGTAAACTACTTTCAAGGTTTACCAGATCTAAACATGTTTGATGGTAAAGAGCCCAATCTAATCATAATAGATGATCTCATGAGGGAATCTGATGGACGCATTGTTGACATATTTACAAAAGGTAGTCATCATAGAAATTTAAGCGTTTTCTACATAACACAAAATTTATTTCATCAAGGAAAAGGACAGAGGGATATTTCTTTAAATTCGAGTTATATTATTTATTTTAAAAATCCTCGGGATAAAACACAAATTCGATATTTAGCACGTCAAGTTTCACCAGAAAATACGAAATTCATCGAAGAAGCGTACAGAGATTCCACTAAGGATGCTCATGGATATTTGATGGTAGATCTTAAACAAAATACTAATGATCAGTGTCGTATTAAAACAAGGGTATTTCCTAATGATGGATTTTGTTATATTTACATACCGAAGAAGGGGTTTAAATACGACAAGAATCAAAAAATGTCTGTCATTTACCAATAATGCAGGGAAGCTTGAAGACACATAAAGATTTACTCTCTGCATTACATACTTTAAAACCAAAATATCAAAAAGCCCTATTAAAATCATGTGATGAAGATGAAATAAATTGTATTTGTGAGTGTATTCATAATATTTTACAAGGTAAAGTTCCATTAAATGAAAAGGAAAAAAAAAATCTGAAAAAGTATAGAACTTTGCTTCGTAAACTCGTACATAAAACTACAAATAAAGTGAGAAAAAATATAATAATCCAAAAAGGTGGTGCCTTTCTACCTATTATATTGGGTTCTATACTGAGTGGATTAATAAGCGGTATTGTTTAAAATGGAACATGCTAAGAGAATGATACTTGTTGAACCGAGTTTGATAGATAAACTAAATCAAAGAGATTCTTTGGATAATCCAAAATCGAGACTAGATGTCGAAATGCAAAATATTTTAAAAAGCAAAGAAGATGATAGAAAGAAGTGTATTTTGTACTTACAAGTTTTACAGCGATATTTACACTTTACCGGGGAAGATCGCCAACCTTATGAACTACCAATAATAACTTCACCTAATTCGTCTGAAACAATTATTAAAAAAGAACGTGACGATAAAAATATTGAAACAAATATTCAAGGATCAGTTGTTAATCAGATATCAAACGAAGAAGATACTCACCAAGAGAGCAACACTGTCCAGACAGAACCTGTTTACTCTGTAAAACAAATTTTAAGTTTGATACCAAAGACGTATTCCAAAAAAGGTGAGCTATTACTAAACTTGTTGTCATTAAACAAAACAAAAATCCATTGGAATGGTGAAGGTACAGTTCTTATTGATAACAACGAGGTAAATGGAAGCAATATTATAGACTTAATAAATGATGCATTAAGACCACTAAAACGAAATGATCCAATTGGATGGGAAAAATTTGCAAAGGTATTAAAAGACCTTAAAGTACCTCTTAGTTACGTTGGTAATCCGAAGAGAAGTAAATATATTAATCAACTACAACTAAAAGATCTTGAGGAGCCATCTGTTGAGGAATTTACTACTCCTATGTCTACTGAAAAGTACATTAGAAAAGTAAGGAAAAAAATAGATTGGGAAAAATGGACCCCTTATTAGAAATTCACAATATTTATTATGATGCATCACACCCTGCTGGTTATAGTAGTATTGACAAACTTGCCGGAGCTATGAAAGGTAAAATGACTAAAAAGGAAGTTAAAGAATGGTTGCAATCACAAGAAACGTACACTCTTCATAAGCCGATATATAAGAAATTCCCTCGAAACAAATATATTTTATCAAATTTAAATGTACTTTGGCAAACAGATTTGAGTGACATGAGAACTTATAGTAAATATAATGATGGTTACAATTATATATTGTGTGTTATTGATGTTTTTAGTAAGTATGCATATGTTAGAGCTATAAAAACCAAAAATTCATCTACAATAAAACAATGTTTTGAAAGCATATTCAGAGAATCATGTAATACTCCGACTCACATACAATCTGACAAAGGTACTGAGTTCGCATCCAAAGATGTTAAAAATTATTTTAAAACAAAAAATATTAATTATTATACTACAAATAATCCTGATATTAAAGCTAGTGTTGTTGAAAGATTTCAAAGGACACTCAAAACAAAAATGTGGCGATATTTTACTCATAAAAATACTTATAAATACATTGATATTTTACAAGATTTATTGTATGCTTATAACCATAGTTATCATTCAAGTATTAAAATGGCTCCTTGTGATGTAAATTCTAACAATATAATTACTGTTTGGAATAATTTATATGATAAAGATACAGTAAGAACCACGAAAGATATCCCATTACCTAAGTTTCATATTGGTGATCATGTACGAATAACAAAATATAAACACGTATTTCAAAAGGGGTACGAGTCTAACTGGAGTGATGAAATTTTTGTGATATCTTCAATTATTGACAGATCACCATGGGTTGTCTACACTTTGAAAGATTTAAAAGATGAAGTAATTGAAGGTACGTTTTATGAAAAAGAACTACAAAGAGTAAATTATAACCCCACCTCCAGCTATAAAATTGATAAAATCCTCAGATCTCGTTATTCAGGTGTCAAAAAGCAATTGCTAGTTAAGTGGAAAGGTTATCCTGATAAGTTCAACAGTTGGATACTAGCATCGGAATTGCAAACAATATGATAAAACATAATTTTTATTTAACATTACCAAGCAACAGCTCTATGGAATATTTTCCTGAAAATAAGACAACTATGTTTTCTACTAAACTACCAAAACCTATAAAGTTAGAGGGAGAATGGATTGTTGGTGTGGTTGAATTTCAATATCCATGCACTATGTTCACTGTTCAAGAGCATGAAAATGTAATATATGTAACTAAAAGAATGTTAATGCCAAATGAAGAAACAGCATCCTTGGTTTACTATAAAACTCACATTCCAGCCACAAACTATGATAATATAAATCATATTCTATCAGCCTTAAATAATATTAAAGAAAAGGTAAAGTTTCGATATGATGAAATATCTAAATTTGTTTCTGTGTCAGTTATGGATGACTCAATCGTATCACTGAAGTTATCACCTAAATTGGCAATCCAATTAGGATACGAACCCAATAGAAATCTTGTAGATAAAGGATTCGGTAAATGTCCAGCAAATTTACATTTAGGATTACCATCCCAACTATTTGTTTATTGTGATATAGTAGAACCTCAAATTGTAGGAGACGTGATTACTCCACTATTAAGAATAATTCCTTTAGATCCAGCCAAATATATATATGGTGCTAATAAAATGCATGTCTTTTCACCTCCTCACTATATACCTGTTATGCGCAGAGAATTTGACACGATTGAGATAGATATAAGAACAAGCACGGGTCGAAATATACCATTCCAATTTGGGACGGTGTGTGTTAAACTACATTTTAGAAAATTATAATGTATCCTCGAGATCACATAACCTGTCCATATGAACATTACTACACTCACCAAGCTGGTTCAGGAATAGGAGTAATTTACAAAGGAGCACCTTATCAACGTGGTCATGGAATTGGTAGCTTTTTAGGAGGACTGTTTCGTTCAGTTTTACCATTAATATCAAGTGGAGCACGGACTATTGGAAAAGAAGCATTAAATACAGGTGTAGGGCTTTTATCAGATATGGTTAGTGCACGGCCAATGGAAGAGTCAATCAAGACGAGACTTAAAGAAGCTAGTTCAAATTTAAAAAGAAAAGCTGATGATAAAATAGATAAAATAATGTCGGGTTCAGGATATAAAACAAAAAGAAAACGACTATCTGCATTCATTACACCACCAACTGCTAAGGTGAAAGGAATAAAAACAAAGACTCCACAAAAGTACAAAGATATTTTTTCATAAAATAAAATGTCATTTTTACATAGTCATTCTTGTGAATGTATCAAATCAGAATTAGATTTATTTGCTCTACCATCAACACAAACAAGTATAGAAAGTGGATTGTGGATACACTACAAACCTATATCATCTCTAGCTGATGATGGTCCTATAGAATTTCAGGTGCCTGGAACTGGGGATGATTATATAGATTTGTCACATACTCTTATTCATATAAGAGCAAAGATATTAAGTCAAGACTCAACAAGACTAAATGCATCAACCATTGTTGCCCCTGTTAATAATTGGTTACACTCACTTTTTAGTCAACTGGATGTTTACTTGAACCAAAAATTAGTTTCACCTCCTAACAATACATACCCATATCGTGCCTATATAGAAACTCTCTTAAACTATGCTCCTGCTGCAAAAGAATCTCATTTAACATGCAGTCTTTGGTATGAAGATACAGAAGGAAAAATGAACTCAACCGATGGAACAAATATTGGTTTTACTAAAAGACAAGAATTAGTAACCGAGAGTAAGGAAGTAGAAATGATTGGTCATCTTCACGGTGATATATTTAATCAAGAAAAGTTTTTAATCAACGGCGTTGAAATGAGTGTAAAGTTAGTCAGATCTCGTGAATCGTTCAACCTTATGGCTTCTACAGATGATATGAAATTTAAGGTTAGCATAACAGATGCAACTCTTGTTGTAAGAAGAGCAAAAATTAATCCAAGTGTTTTGCTTGCACATCAAAAAGTTCTAGCATCTACTACTGCAAAATATCCCATAACTCGAGCTGAAGTTAAAGTTTTAACAATACCATCTGGAGTTCAAGGAAAAACGCTTGATAATATTTTTCTAGGACAAGTACCTAAAAGATGTATAGTTGGGTTTGTTAATAATGCAGCGTTCAATGGTAGTCTCACTAAAAATCCACTTAACTTTGAAAACTATGATATGAATTCATTTTGTTTGTACATAGATGGTCATCAAATACCCTCAAAAGCTTTGCAACCATCGTTTGAGAATAAAATGTTTACTACAACATATCATACCTTATTCTCAGGAACGGGAATACATTTTCTAAATGAAGGTAATGGGATATCTCGTGATAAATACTCCAATGGTTATTGTCTGTTAGCTTTTGATCTTACTCCTGATTTATCAGCCAATTCATCGAGTCATTGGAATCTTATAAAGCATGGTAGCGTAAGATTAGAAGTTCGTTTTGAATCCACACTTACTCAAACTATAAACTGTGTTGTATATGCTGAGTTTGATAACGTTATCGAAATAGATAAAAATCGTAATGTTACTGTTGACTACAGCAGCTAAGACTAGAATAATGAATTCTGTATTACTTAGTACTAAGTTTATGATCAAAATAAAATTTACTGTAACAATATACTCACCGTTTTATTTGCACCTTATTTCACTCTTAAATATATGTATCATATCATGATCTTTTCACTCACCTGTTATCCTACGAAGTATTCAGTCATATGGAACTTAAATGCAACAATGAATACCAATGAAATTCAACAATGTTTAGGAAAAATTCATCAAAGTCTACAGTATAATGTATACGCTGCAAACAGATTACCAATGAATGTTCAAGTTCCTATGTATGTTATAAGCAATTTGGACCCGGACACAAAGCCAGGATCTCACTGGATAGGTATACACATAGATAGTTGCGGTGTTGGAGAATATTTTGATTCTTATGGTCGTTCTCCTACTGGTTATCACAGAATGTTCTTGAATAGGAATTCAAAACAATGGAAATGTAGTAGTAGCAGAATACAAAATGATTGGACTTCAGTCTGTGGAGAGTACTGTATATTGTACATATTGTATAAGTTTAACGGGAAATCATTAAGTGATTTTTTAAATAATTTTAATATGGATACGTTTAAAAATGATATGATATTGCATATGATGTTCAAATCAATTTTTTGAATGAATAAAACATGAACTATTTAAACAAAGTGTTGTTATTGATGAGGAATAGGGTGATTAGCATCGAGTGATGATACATTAAGTGACCGTAATTAAGAGCGAAGTCGAGGAGATATTTAACGTAATCACCTTAAAAACATTAGCTAATTAATTAGGGGTAGTGGACCTGGTGAAATAAAATAGCTAAAAAGGTAACGGTTACAGTTAGAAGAAAATGGATAGCACAGATCGATCGGACGACCTCGAAAACCCCCAATTTGACACCAAACTTTTTTTTTTTTTTTTTTTTTTTTTTTTTTTTTTTTTTTTTTAGTTTCGGGTCATGCAGTTTTGACTGTTTAGCTGGTAAGTCTTGAGCTAGAACTGGCGAATCAATACTACTCATACCATAGAAATTCTTATAAATCGCTATGGTATGCAGGTTTCCTCACGATGTTTTCCTTCACCGTTTTAGTGCGTGGTGATTGACTGTCAATACACACATGACTCCGAAAAGTCAGAGGTGTGCCCTGGGATTCGAACCCGCGACCACCGTGAACATGTTGGCAGTCGCGTCTAGTCCGTTTACCAACAGGCCACCACGCACTTGTAATGAGTGTATAAGCATTTTCATTTACATAGCATTTGTTTCTTAAGTAAAATCAGATAAGTTAGCAAGTTATACCAAGTTTTGTTTAGCCCCAACAGAGTGATTTAAAATGCCCGCTGGCTTTATAGAGACGAATTCTTAATCCGTTTTCAAAGATTAAAAAAATATATGTAAATAAAAGTAGTGAAAATCCGACCATGTGCGAGTCAGACTCACGCACGAAGGGTTCCGTACCATCATCAATAAAAGAAAATCACGTTTGTTCCTGTTAATTAAGATTAAAATTACCTTTGTTGTATGGGAGCCCCCCTTTAATATTCACTTTATTTTTATTTAATTATTTATTTCGAAAGACAATATATTTACAATGAAATATTCTGTGAACATTTTAAGCGTCCACCTGTTACCGTTATTAATATAGAGCAAAAAATACGAAAAAAAAACGGTTATTGTAAGGAGACTCCCTTTCATGTTTTGATTTTTAGTATTTGTTGTTATATCGGCAAAGGAAATACATAATTTGTGAAAAATTCAGATTTTTAGCTATCACGGTTTATGAGATACAGCCTGGCGACAAACAGACAGCGGAGACTTAGTAATAGGTTCCCGTTTTTACCTATTGGGTACAGAACCCTAAAAATGTAGTACCTAGGGACGTTTACAAGTAAACAACCATGAGTGTTCATGATCTGATTAGCGCAATGTCATGTTATAGTATTTTTATTAAAAACACGCACTATTGCCAACTTCCATCAACAATTAGTAGGTGGAATTCAGTTTCTTTGACATGATTACAAGCTAGTCGATCTACTAAAAGCGTGTTATGAGACTATTAAGTACTGTTCCTTTGTTAATGTATTTGAAAATACAATGACTCTTTTTCTTCCGCTGTATTAAATAGTTTTAAGTCATATTTTTATATATGCCCCTTAAAATTTGGCCTTGATAGCTACGATATCAAAGGGTATCTGGGCCAAACTATGTTTTAAATTAAAACTCTGTATCAGCCCATATACGTATGTACGTCCCCACTCTCACTGCAGGGCACGGGCCTCCTTTTCGATGGAGGCTACGATTGAGAGGGGTTAGGTCATATAGCCCGCCAGGCGCCACGCTGGCCTAATGCTTTTTGTCGGTCTTTGAATACCACATAATTTCTTACAAACCTATAAGGTATGCTGGTTTCCTTACCACACGACGTTTTCCTTTATCGTGCGTATTGAATGGTGATTGTCTATCAATAAACACATGACTAAAATGGTCCCTGAGTTTTGAACTCGTTACCACTGTGAACATGCTGGCAACCGCGTCTGTTAGCACCAGGCCACCACGCACTTTATTGGTAATCGAAGAGGGCCTCAAATAGTCAAGAACTGATTCTACAGAGAAATACCTACCTACGGAATAGGGAAAACGCACGGACTCCAAAATAAGTAAAAATATTTTTTTTGTAATCTTTATTGATATAGAAATGTACCTTAAAGATATTTTTTATCAACTCTAAATCGGTAAAATAAATACTTAAAAAATGACATTTCAAATTTGCCGCGAAATTTTTGCGAAACGCTTGAAAAGGGAAGTGACGAAAATAGTCACGATCCTATGAAGTTTTAAAAGCTCAAAACACATTATAGGTTTTCGTCATACGCATAGAGTAAAGAGCGGTAAGTACGGGGCCAACCAAGAAGCTTATACCCAAATTCAGATTGCATTCCGTATAAAACACTGAAGCACAAAAATTTTACCTTGAATGCAGTCGCTGTTGCCTGCTATCCTTTTCTTTAGAGTAACAATGAATGAAAATGACATTTTGTTCATTAATTATCACTCGAAAGAAAAGGATAGAAGGCAACAGCGACGTCATTCAAGGTTAAATTTTTGTGCTTCGCTTTTATATACGGAATGCAATCTCCATTTGGGTATAAGCTTCTTGGGGCCAACTGACCAATCAGAACAATGGAACGTACAAGGTTCTTTCTATGTAGTCTGTGGTCACGTCTTAAGCGTATGACCTATAATGTGCACACAACAAAAGAATCCATTGTTCAGATCCATATTCAGATCGCTGTAAAGCTGAAAACACATTGTAGGTTTTTGTCTTACGCATAGAGTAAAGAGTATAAAACTATGGTAAAGAGCGTGACTGATATGGTTCGTACGGCTCGTCAGAGGGCCCACGTACGTTTTTATTTTTTTAATTTCACGGTTTTCTCGTCTGCCAATGACTAAGCTTTTAGGGATGTAAGAGTCGATTTTTATGTACTCTTTATCTCATCTCTATATAAACAAATAAATAATATATATTTTTAAATGAAATCAATCCTAGTTGGCGCTTATTATAAACAGTTCTAAGTCTGTGATAACCTGTGGTACTATCACATTCGAGTTTGCAACGGTTTTATTGTCAAAATCAATGATTCAATCAATATTAAATCGCACATCAATCAATTATATAATACTATGATTGATTAAATTCTATACGCAAACATAGATTACACATTGAGAATAAATTTACTGTGGAAAAATGTTTAGCAACAATGCCGTGTACACATATTAGAAATACTTATGTATAAAATGTGTGAATTCCAAAGTAGGCAAGATCGTGTTTTGAGCACACGTCTTGATATTACTACTAACAGTGTCAGTTTAAAAGAAAATAAAAAAGAGACTTCCTGAAGACAAATAACAAGATAACCTTTTTTCCTATTATAATTCCTAAAACAGAGCGTGTATTTTGAAATTTTAACATCAATAACGTTATCTTTAGTATGATACTTTATTATCTTTAGTACAAATAGGTACTGACTATTCCCATACTTCTTACTTTAAGTGAGCATGTTTGTATTCTTTACATTTAACATTATAAATAATTTCTCTTTTACGCACATACTCTAATCGTTTTACTTCCATTTTTTAAAGGAATGCACAGACGAACTTTTAGCTAATTACTGATAATTAAATAAATAAATACACCCTACAGTCACATACATAGTCCTGACTCCACATTAAGATCAATTTAGTATTGTGTCGTGGATATCGGGAACTACGAGAGACTTTTCGGTCTCACAAACACCCAGACCCGAGACAAATACTTGTGGGCCTCACAAACATTTCTCTCGGCGCGGGGATCGAACCCGCGGCCCCTCGTTTCACAGGCGGCGTCTAACCAAATGCGCCACGGAGGCTGTCAATTACGTCCAGTCTAGTATTTGCAAATAACTGGTCAAAGAACTGCGGTGTTTATTTCTATTAATTTTTAATTCAAGTTAGATTCCCAGCAACACCTCATGTAAATAATTAAAAATGTCCAAATTGTATTCAACTATTTTAATTTGTATGCAGATTGAATGAAGAAAATTATGCCTTGTATGTTTTATAAATTCTAATTTAATTTTAAGAAATGTTGTATTAGTTTGGCAAAAAAAATAATTTCTCCGTGCACCACAGCGCTTTTGGGCGATTTGCGATCGTGGACAACCTTGAGTTTACATAAAAATAGGTTTTGTAAATATGGCTATCAGCTTTTTAAGCCAAACTAATAAAACATTTCTTAAAACTTAAAATTTAATCAATCATAGTATTATATAATTGATTGATGTGCGATTTAATATTGATTGAATCATTGATTTTGACAATAAAACCGTTGCAAACTCGAATGTGATAGTACCACAGGTTATCACAGACTTAGAACTGTTTATAATAAGCGCCAACTAGGATTGATTTCATTTAAAAATATATATTATTTATTTGTTTATATAGAGATGAGATAAAGAGTACATAAAAATCGACTCTTACATCCCTAAAAGCTTAGTCATTGGCAGACGAGAAAACCGTGAAATTAAAAAAATAAAAACGTACGTGGGCCCTCTGACGACCAGCAGTGCGATTCACGTAACTTTTTGACGCGCCGATCAAGTTGCGGTGCGGTTACAATTAAGTTTACGCTTTGGTACAAAATGGTATTCTTGTAAGTGTTTAGCTGCGCGTGAACTGCGCGTGAGCTGCGCGTCAACTGTACGTCAGATGTATGAAATTTGTTTGAGATTGACATATACGCGCAGCAGTAGAATACGCTAAAACGTTTGCGTGACGCGAACTTCACGCGAGCGTATTTGACAGCGGTTGTCAAAATTACGAGAATACGAAAAGGGCTGTTTTGATCGAAACTTAACCGCAACTGCACTGCAGCTGAACTTATTAAATTACGTGAATCGCACTACCGTACGAACCATATCAGTTGCGCTCTTTACAGAGCCACAAAGTTATCTGACCCGGTGAGAGAGTCGCTGTAATCGAATTTGGTGTTGCCATTAAAAATAGATATTGCAATAAATGGGGTAAAGTAAGATTTTTCAATCCGATCAATAGTGTCGAGAAAATGACCAGTTTCATCTGCATATTATTTTTCCTTCACACGATTTCTAACAAATCGCTCCCCAAAACCCTAAAAAAAGTGTATCTGTATTCTCCTCCACAATCGAGAGTACGATTTCGGGGGGTTAGGCCATATCACAGGCCATATAGCCCACCACGCTGGCCTCATGCGGGCAGTGGCGTGCACAGGATTATGACACTGGGTATGCGGCGGAGAACTCGGTCACAAAAACTTTTTCTTTTATAGTTTTTTAGCATAGCCACAGCCACGCGACGGATCTCTAAGTCGGAAACCATGCCAACATGACAAGCCTTAGATGTAGGTACTACTATTCATGTCCATCTTCTACGGCAACGCAGAAAAAACAGCGATCGATCGTCGCGGCGGAAGAAATTCTAATAAGTAAAATAAAAAAACTCACCTAGTCAGCTTCAATTTTCACATATTCAAGGTTCCGGTTACTTGAAATATATCCCGATGTAAATAAACGCAAGATTTCGGCCACCTCATTCATTCAATTGATAAACATACATTTTTAACACAAACCTCACAATCAAATAATATTTGAAAAAATAAACAAATACACTAGTAAAAGCAAATGACTACAATTAATATCGAAACTTAGTAATAAACTGTTAAATGTACACACTTTCAAATGTTAAAATGAAAAATCGTTTAAGAAATCTATTTTTTTTACAAACATACTACTATAAAATAGTAAACAATGCAAAAACACATGAAAAAAGCAAAATGGCCCCCGCGAAACACAAAACATTTCTGCTATTTAAACAAATAAAACCTTACTAACCAAAAATGCATAATGTGCATAGATGATTTATTAGATTTCCGCCTATTAATTTTACTAGGATTATAGGCAACAAACATTCACGATTGCTCCCGACAACTGCCGAACTTCCGAGGCCTGCCGCAGGAGTCGCGGCTTTCTATACTCATGGGTGTGTGCGTTTGCGGCTGTGCACAGACACCAAAATTACTACACACATGCAAACAAATGTAAGGCGGGACGCGGCGGCATGACTTGGTTGATTAGGTACATTATTTTGCTTTGCAGCGCCGCTTGCTTTTCGCGCGGCAATCATTATGTTGCGTGATTGCAAATAGGTGCTAATTATAAAATATTAGGCGTTTTTAAGGTATTATATTTTGTTTATACATTTATTTACTATAAATTAAAGTCATCTAAAACGTACGAACGTTATAATAAAATATCTGTGAATGGCAAGTAAAGCACTGCATTTCTGCCTACAAGGAGCGCACGCCCCTGCATGCGGGTTCGTGGACTTACATACCATAGAAATCCTAATAAATTGCTATGGTATGCAGGTTTCCTCACGATGTTTTCCTTTACCGTTATAGCGCGTTTTTATCAATACAAGCATGGCTCCGAAAAGTCAAAAGTGTGACCTGAGATTCCAACCCGCAACCAGCGTGAACAAGTTGGCTGCCGTGTGTGGTCCATTTACCAACAGGCCACCACGCACGTAACGTAAAATGAGACGAGTAAGATACATTTTAGTTTATGATATGTACTTACATATTATATTCTACTAGTACGTACATAATTCTGTTTTCGCGGAATTTATTTTATAAAGCTGACAACACAAACCTTTGGTGGCAGCTACGCGTTAATACAATTTTTCGAAGGGTATTATTGATGTCGGAAGACGCTTTCATCCTACGTAAAATTTAATACCTGAAGCATAGATAATACTATATGACCTGAAGTATAACGTTCCTGGCTTCACTTTTTAAAGCTTTCGGCATTTTTCACTAGTTTTAAATAATGCAGGAAAAATAAATACATTGAGTAAACAACCAATGGCGGATGTGTCAGCGACTGGCAGCTAGATTGACAATTTCAAATGACGTCTTTGTTTCTCGTTTTGGCCACCGGGCCAGATAACTTTGTGGCTCTATACCATAGTTTTGTACTCTTTACTCTATGCGTAAGACAAAAACCTACAATGTGTTTTCAGCTTTAGACGCGTTGCTCTAGTATTTATGGCCGCTTCTTTACTCTATGCGTAAGACGAAAACCTACAATGTGTTTTCAGCTTAAGCTTGTCGAGTGTACTGGTTTCCCGTTTGTTTATGAGTTATTTTGTGCTTTCTTTATATTATTAAATAAAATGATTACGCTGACGTCACAGCGAGTTCGCGCCAACATGGTGTTTAAATGCTTCGAAACCGATAGCAGTTTTGATAATTTTTGTACTTTTTTTTATTGATATTTTCAGACTTATATTTTTTTCCGTTAATGTAATAACATACAGAATTGATTAAAAATATAAAAAATGACATGCATATTTTCTATTAAAGATCATGGCGAATTTATGCCTACTTACTTCATAAATAGTTGGATTAATTTATAATCAAACATTTCTTCGATCACCGATGCCATGTTACGAGTATTCATGTATAATTGTAATTTGTACGGTTAGATGTTTTTACGCGTTCTGTCCTATTGGTAACAGGGCTTGAAAACGATACCAATTCACATTAAAAGTATCGGTAATTACCGGTAATTTCATAAAGATACCTGTGTATCGTTAAAATTTAGTAGCGGTAATTGAGTATCGTAACGAAACACAATTGTTATGATACCATAATGTTATCAATTAACAATATTTTTTTACGTCGATAACGTTAAAAATATCGGTAATTTCATAGCGTTAATTTATGCGACGTTGCCGATTTTCTCAAAGTTCTCTTGGGCGTCCCACGGCATACACCACAAACGCATGCAGACAGCCGCCACGTTCTTCCTATGAATGTGGTTGGTTGGTAAACGTTGCGAGTTGCCGGGAGCGAAGGTAACGAAATAGTCTCATAACGTTAAAAGTATCGGTAAGTTTGAGCCAAGGTAACGAAATACACTCATAACGTTATAAGTATCGGTAAGTTTGGTAGTACCGGTATTTATATTTAACGTTAAAATAACGTTAAATTGGGTATCGCTACTTATGAATTTACCGATACCTGCTTCTAGCTCCATTAACGATACCAAACTTTTACCGATATTTCAAGCCCTGATTGGTAACGCAACGACAGGTTATAGTAATAATGAAATATCACAGATTTTTTAAATCTTTGGACAGTAACGGGCACCTGAATATTAAACTGTTTCAGTATTATTTGTACCTATTGACTTTATGTTAACCTTTGGAACCCGTTTATGTACAAAGGAACGCTATATGAATTATTTTAATGGTGTATAAAATAATAGAAATAAGAAGCCACTTATTCTGCTACGAAAGTAACCATTGCGTGCATTATTTATCACGATCAAAATACTAATCTTCCTAAGTTAAATGCATGTTATATAAATACATCCTACATTTTTTGAGAATGGTGTGAGTTTTTTCAAAGCCCAACCTTGTCTTGGGTCAAATTGACACAGATTAATAATACCCCTAATTCAAGTATATAAAGATCTAATCTTCAATAAAAAATAACTTCGAAATTAGTGACTTGAAATGTCATTGACATCACATTACTTAAGAAAAATATTCACAATTTTATCTGGCAATACAGATTGTTATTATGAAGTTTATCAAAAGCCATTCATAAACCGCTTTTATAAGTAATCACTTACTAATACTAAGTCCCACTTTTCACTGGATACAATCAATCATTAACAATAAAAAATAATTTATATAAAATATTTCAGATATTATTTTGTCATATTAAAAACTTCTCCCTAAAATTTCATTCATCTTCTATATGTTTCGTGCATTTCGTACATCATACAGACATTTGAAAGAAAACGAGGCACCCAAGGTTACACATATGGGTACCCTCGTCACCTACTCTAACAAATATAATGATTACAATCTACAAGTGGAACTAACAAACATCCATACGGTTCCACTGTACTATCTTAGTTTGGAAAATATAAATTCTCTATTGGCCATCACTAGAAAATTACAAAACAACTTATTGGCAATATATCCATAACCAATCAAACCTTTTTGTTTAGCAAAAAGATAAAAACAAGAAAAATAATTGATACTACCTGCACACTGATACAAGTGATCAACCAAATAATCCAAAATGTGTTCAATGTACTCTCACAACTTACGAAAAAAAAAAACGAAATTATACTATTATAAAGACAAAGTTATAAAATATAATCCATACTATGGCCAAAAGAAAATATAATCCTTACAAACCTAACACACATTATTTATTAGAAATGTATCTGAAAAATCATTCACATGAATTTTTTTTTTTTTATTGCATTGAATGGCGAGACGAGCAAGCCGTTCGCCTGATGGTAAGCGATACGACCGCTCATGAACAGTAGCAATATTCCACTGCGCTCGCCATCCTGAGACATAAGATGTTAAGCCTCAATATGTCCAGTAGTTGCTCTGAATTTAATAGTATATGACCTATAAACACCAAATCTTAAAAGTTCTTCAGGTTTATAAGCAACATAAGTCATACACCAACAACATTGTCCATATTTGTAGCATCTGACAAAAATATAATTTTGTAAGCTTCCTTCAGATCTAATGACAGATTCTATGAGATTTATAGTGCTCATAAAAATATTAAAATAGGTATCGTCATCCCATTTGGTGGGATAACACTGAAAATTTAAATATAAAATCTCTAAGTACAATACTTGAGTACCACTTGAAAGATAAGAGAGCTCACATCAAATAGCAGTGTGAAATGAGAATATTGGTTGGCTAGAAGATTATCCCCAAAGAATCACATTAACTAGATTTTAGTTCAGTTCTCCATAATATGAAAGTTTAATTCTTTATATGATAAGTTACTGCTGCACAGGTGCTGCATAAAGCAATGAGCCGGGTGGCAAGTAAGCATATGGAACACCAGCACCCACTGCTGCTTGGTATCCACAGGGTCCACCGCCGCCAACAGCTCCACCATAGAACTTGCCACCTAATGAAAAATATATCATACATTAACAAACTGCATATTATATTACACAGCTAACTTCTCCTCCGGTCTAATGTTAGAGCTCATATTGAACTACTAAATTAATTGGTAAATCAATCAATCTTGTCATGAGTTTGAATTCAAGGATACGTATCTATGTCTTTTCGGAGTAATATGTGTACATACATAAACTCACGCCTTTTTCTCAGAAGGGGTAGGCAGAAGTGCCAGGGCACCCACATTTCGCCTTGTATGTTCCGTCCCACGATATGATAGGTGGCGAGCCTATCGCCATATCGGGCACAAATTCCTGACTTGACTGCCTCGGTGGCGTATGATGCGTTACACTACGATACGGTCACAAAGCTGAGGTCTCGGGTTCGAATGCCGGGTTGGGTAAAGTGATATTGGATTTTTCTATTCATTATTAGCCCAGAGTCACGTAATATGTGTATTTTTAGTGAATTACTACGCTTTTTAACGGCGAAAGAAAATTTCGTCTATGTCAACTTTGTCAAGTCCGTTAACACCCAATAACATGGTGAAAAATGATTTAACCCCCATCAATCGTATGTAATTCAATTTATTAATTAGATACTAGTTTTAAATAATTCTGGTACACAATAAAATAACATTACTTTTCAGGGATGAAAATATCGAGGAAGCGAATAGCCCTAGTCAATCTGAAGCAAGTCGAGTAACTCGTTGGGAGGCTTTGGCTGACATCGCAGCAGAATTACCACCCTCGCTCGCTGTAGATCCGATTACAGGGCAGATTTACGCACTATCGAAATAAATGTTATCTAAAATTATTAAATTATTTTTCATTATCATGCAAACATGCATGTTTACTAATAGTAAAGGATCTAGCTAAATATTTTAATTCAAGCACGACGTGTTTGATTTTATTACATAATACGTAGGCACAAATATCTATACATTACAAGGATTCATACAATAAAAAAGGTGAAAATAACCAGCACAATACTTATTACATCATAAATAAATTATATTTGAAGAACAGATGTAATAATGTTCATGAATAAAATAAAGACAACATTTTATTGAATTGTCCATATTGGTGGAGACATTAGCGACGTTAAACTTCACCACAATCGCTACAACTCTAAGAAAAATACATCATTATTTTTGACATCAGACTCAATTGTAAATAATGAAATGCAAAAAATATATACTTTTTTTTTTATTGCTTTGAATGACGAGACGAGCATGCCGTTCGCCTGATGGTAAGCGATGCGCCCGCTCATGAACAGTAGAAAAACCAAACACCACCTTGAATTACAAAGCAATGCTTGGCATTCCACTACACTCGCCATCCTGAGACATAAGATGTTAAGTCTCAATAAGTCCAGTAGTTACTCTGGCTACAATGCCCTCAACAGAAATACGAATGCTCATCAACAGATACAATAATTTAAAAGAAAGGTGTATATGTAAATTGTAAAGTTTATTAGTATTATTTATTGCATCGAATGGTGCAACCATTACCATCGTAACAAAGTTAAGAAATTCATATTTTGTATTTAACCAAGATATCGGGATAACGCACCATTTGTATAGAATATAGATGTAACACTAGAAATTAGTCTTTGAGACCAAATGGTGAATATACGTGTGATTGTGCTCTTTGATAAATTATTTGTCGTAAATATCTAAAGTACTTATTTGTTTATTTAAACTAATACAAAGTGAATACAAATCAACAATCCGTGACATTGAGTTAAAAGAACATAAAACAAACAGTGATTTAACCGATTATTGACAAAAGAAACGATCACAATATTGCAATCTCAGCTGACATGACGGTGAGTGAATAAAAACCGATTCTACGCAGTACAAGCGACATTCACGGTTGGGCTTAGTGCATAAGCGTGAACTCCGCGTGCATGTCCGCCAGTTGCCTTATGCGAGCATTTCTGTCAAAGATTAATGAAATAGACGGTGCAATTAAACTTACCTATTTTGATTTGTCTCTAAGACACCCACAAAACAGCACATGAAGAAACTATCGGCGTTTATATCTCCCAATAAATAGATATGGCTACTAATACTGAACAATGGGGTTGTTGTAATAGAGACGTAGACACTAATCCGGCTGAAAAAAATCATATCAAGTGCGCTATCTGTGGGAAGTCATTTCATCGATCGTGTTTATCTATAAAAGATGTTGAAAATGAAGCTGAAAAACATAAGAGCTGGATATGTCCTTCATGCAGTAATGCTACATCGAAAATATTTAAATATGACCCAACTACTACACGCAACGTATCCATCTATAGGGGCAATAAGAGACCCGCTACGCGTTCTCCTTCCCCAAACAGCATCTCTAGACAATAAAGAAGAAATCCGTTCTATTATACAGGAAATCATAAAAACCGAATTCAACGAAATGCTAACACAGTTAAAGGAAAGCCTTATTACTACAATTAACCGAGAGCTGGAACCAATCCGAGAAGAGATGAAAGAAATTATTACATCAATGACTTTCATTAATGGAAAATTTGAAGACATTGAACAGAAGCAGAAAACGTGCAGCGAGATAACTTTAAAGTTACAGTCTGAAAACGCAGAATTGAAAAACCAGATTGGAGATCTTCAAACGCGAATTAACAATATTGGGCAACAAACTCGAGCTAATAATATTGAAGTGCAGTGTATGCCGGAGCGCAAAAATGAAAATCTATATAACATTATTACCCAATTAGCAAAAGTTGTAAACTGTGATGTTAAGGAGAAGGATATTCTACATTGTTCACGCATTGCTAAATCCAACCCATCTAGTAAACGCCCCCGATTCATAATCGTACAACTAGCATCACCCCGAATTCGAGATCAATTGCTTGCATCGATCAGCAAGTACAATCATGACAACCCCCGCGCCAAACTCAACAGTGGCCACCTGGGTTTCTCTGACCAAAGATCGCCTGTGTACGTCGTGGAGCATCTATCACCCAATAACAGGGCTCTTCATGCAGCGACAAGGATAAAAGCTAAGGAACTGGATTACAAGTACGTTTGGGTTAGAAATAGTAGAATATTCGTCAGAAAAGCAGATGGTGCAGATTACATACTAATTAAGAATATAAACTGTCTTGGTAAAATTGTTTAAATCAATTAATATTTAATTTTATTTCATTTTAGCATGTTATTACATTACAAACATTTAAAATTCAACAATCTAAAAATTTACTATCAAAATTGTAGAGGGTTAAGAACCAAAACTAATCATTTTTATTGTAATCTTGCTTGCGTAAATTATGACATTATAATTTTAACAGAAACTTGGTTAAACAGTAAAATATTGAGTAGTGAGCTATTTGATAACCGATACGTGGTATACAGAAGGGACAGGGAGACAGCAGGTTTTCAAAATAATAAGGATGGTGGTGGAGTTTTGATCGCGGTTTCAACGCGAATAAGCTCGAAACGCATTGACACATGGTAAAGTAAGTGTGAAGATCTTTGGATAAATATCGACACCTGCACTAATTCTGTATCGCCTCAAATGGCTCTCTGTGTAATATACCTTCCTCCGCCTGTATGTGTTTCGGCAATTAACCACTTTATAGAAAACTGTAACATGATTTTTGAGACCACGAATGCTCCTATCTGTATCATAGGTGACTTTAACTTGCCTAAAATTAATTGGAACAAAAAAGCCATAAACGGCTCCCTCCCACAAACGTGTCACAATTTATTAGATTTTATAAATATAAATAAACTTTTTCAACACAATAATGTTGAAAACAGCTCGGGACGTATATTGGATTTAATCCTATCAACAATCGAACCATGTAAAGTTACCGAATCCTGTTGCCCATTAACACCTATTGATAAACCACACCCATCACTGGATGTAACCGTTACACTAATTAAAAACTTACATCTTCCATATAACAAAGTTATTACAAGACCCAACTTTTTCAAAGCAGATCACGAGCAAATATTGAAATATCTAAACGAGGTAGATTGGGATCAGCTTTTCGCAGCTAAAAATGGCGTGGACAGCATGCTTACAGCATTTTATGATGTTTTAAACACAGCTATAAAAAAGTTTGTGCCCATTAGTAAATCATCAACAAAGAATTATCCGCCATGGTTCAATAAAGCTCTGAAACGTAGTTTAAAAGAAAAGAATAATATACGACTACGCTTAAAAAAATACAATAACCCTAGAGATAAAATTGAGCTCAAATTAGTCTCAAAAAGATGTCAAAATTTGTCAAAGAGTTAATCCAAAAGTGTTTTGGAATTTTGTTAAAACTAAACGTGGTGGAACAAGTGCTTATCCCCTGACAATGACTGATGGACAAACAATATCATCTCAAGGCCCCACAATATGTAATCTTTTTGCAAACTACTTCTCCTTAGTTTATAATAACTCCAAAACGGATAGCATTGATGTCGAATTTGGATCACAATTCTTAGATTTATTAAAAGCAAACAGCCAATGCTTAACTATTCCTCTATTGGAAGAAGACTGCATACTTAAAAAGCTGCAGTCCGTTAATATTAATAAGGGAGCTGGCCCCGATGGAATCCCACCTTTCTTTATCTATACTTATACGTCTTTAGCCACTGGAACATTCCCACAGTTGTGGAAAAAGGCAAAGGTTGTTCCCGTATTCAAATTTCAGACAAAAAGGAATTAATCTCTAACTATAGACCTATATCGATTCTCTCGTCGTTTGCGAAAATATTCGAATCACTGGTATGTCCCTTTATACAACACCATCTAAAATCATACATAAGTGATCACCAATACGGTTTTGTCTCATCGAGGTCTACTAGCACGAATTTGGTGACATTTACCGAAGCTATTGTACAAGCTGTTGATTTCGGTGACCAATACGATGTGATATACACCGATCTAAGTAAGGCTTTTGATAAAATCTCTCATTCCATACTTGTAAAAAAACTCTGTGCATATGGAATTACCGGGTCTCTTCTGAAATGGCTAAATTGTTACCTGAACAATCGCGATTTTTATGTTGTAATAAATGGCTATCAATCCGAGAGTAAACGTGTTTTATCCGGAGTTCCACAAGGTTCCCATCTGGCCCCATTGCTGTTTAACTTATTTATAAACGATCTACCCTACTGTTTTCAATCCTCAGATTGCTATCTATATGCGGATGATCTGAAAATTGCTAAAAGAGTTAAATCGTCTGCCGACACAATGCTCCTGCAAAATGATCTCAATCAGCTTGTTAAGTGGTGTGGAATAAATCATATGGAATTAAACTTAAAAAAATGTTACCACCTAAAATTCTCTAGAAAACACCGTGAGATAAATTGTGACTACTTCCTTAACAATAATAAAATACAAGAAGTAGAAACGTTTAAAGACCTAGGGGTAATATTTGATAAGAAAATTACCTTTGTTCCGCACATAGAATACATGATAAAAAAAGCAAACAAAATGCTGGGATTTGTTATAAGAAATACCAGGGGTTTCAAGCACAGTAGCACAAAAATTATTCTATACTATACAAAAGCCTAGTACGGAGTATTCTGGAATACTGTAGTTTGGAGGTCACATTTCGCGTCACATTTACTACGTCTGGAAAGAGTCCAGAAGCGGTTTCTGTGGCACTTAGCATACTCTATTGGTAAATCGAAGCACTACTCCTCTTATCATAGCCGCCTCAAGTTCTTTCGAATTCAAAAACTATCCTGTAGATACAATATTGTTGATGCTCTTTTCCTATATAATCTTTTAAGAAATAAAATAGATTGCCCTAAATTACTAAATCAAATAAGATTTCGTGTCCCATCGAGATATCCTCGATATAGCATTACTCCACTCAGTCCTCCTCTGCGAAGGACGGTTCTAGGTGCAACCTCACCAATTCCAAGACTGTGTAAAATCCTAAACAGCATTAATGATGAGGTAGACGTGCACTATGACAATATTAATAAATTTTATAATAAAATTATTGAAAACTTTTCTGATTCCTAATAACGGTTGCATTGTGGTCTCATAGCCATGCTATATGTGTTTATACTGTCATACAATTTGTTTTCGCTGCTCATTTTTTATTTTTGTATAGATTGTAAAATCACTGTCTGGAATTAAAAAAAAATTATGTCTTTAATATATAAATTATTATTATTATAAAAAGTCGTATATAATAACACTATTAGGTATTTAATGTAACTGTGAATCCATATTTGTATTTTAAGTTTATTTCTGTTATTGTATATAAATCATAGCCTAATCATATTATGCATGTGGTATTAGCCTGTAAGAAATTGTTGCACTTATATCTCCTGCAAAACCTCATATTATTATAAAATTGTATTGGTGTAAACAATTGTTGGCTAATCAAATAAATAAAATAAAAAAATAAAAAAAAATTCCACTGCGCTCGCCATCCTGAGACATATAGATGTTTAGTCTCAATATGTCCAGTAACTTAATTTATGTATTTTTACATCGGTACGTACTGGTAATGCGATACTCTGTGATTTTAAATATTAGTAATGTCTTTTCTTATTGGTCTGTGTAATGTCTCCACTATCATTATGTGCTAGTGGTCTATTCTTTGATTATGTGTCAACGATACAAATCAATACCAGGTTAATTAAAAACAAAGCAACTGACAACTTCTTTAATAACGAATAGAGATAAAACATCAACATCTAGAAATATAACCTAACCCCTTCAAATATACATACCTACAGGGTATCTCAAGACTGCTACCGAAAACGAAGCCGGGTGGTAGTTTTGGTGACTTCAGACACTTTGCAACAGAAAAAGTTGAAAAAAAGAAGCGATGATTTTTTTTTATTATTTTTTTCCTATGATCGTATTTGGATGGTAAATTCATTTTTTTTCTAAAATAATAGTGTATACCCTTTTATTTATTCTAACTCTTTTATACTCTTAGGTATAAAAGAGTTTAAATTATTATTTTAGCAAAAACTATGGATTTACCACCCTAAAATTACGATAGATATTTAAAAAATCGTAAAACAAATTGTCGCGTTTTTTTTTTGCGAAAATTTTAGTTGCACTGTGTTTGTACTCACTAAAACTACCACCCGGCTTCGTTTCCGGTAGCAGTCTTGATATACCTAGTATATTATGTATAAATTATATAAAACTAGCTGTACCCGCGACTTCGTCCGCGTGGAATTTAACGAAAAAGTAAATTAGTTTATTTAGGTTTATTATTGGATTTTGCATTTTTATTTTAATTATGAGTTTTTTGTATTAGCTTTACTGAAAAATTGCGCATGCGCGTGAGCTGCGCACGGTACTGGACAGTACTTGGGCATTGCACCATTACTTTATTTTTCTAAAATAAATGTAGCCTAATTTACTCCTTATTATATAAGCTACGTGACAATAAAAGTCCCGTTAAAATCGGTCCAGCTATTTCAGAGATTAGCCGGAACAAACATACACAAAAAATTCCAAAGTTATAGGTATAGTGTATATAACGATATTATGTAGTTGAACTTTTTTTTATTTTCACTTTACAGACACTTCAATTTTATTTATATGTATAGATAAAATTTGTATGTTCCCTGGGAATCAAAGGTGAGTTGCAGGGTTGTCTCGTTAGTCCCTTTCGCATATTTCTACGCCACAGCTAAGAAAAATGAATCTCGCCCTAATAAACAAGGGCGGATCCAGGGGGGAGGTCATGGCGGTCATGACCTCTCCCCCTGGGCTGGCTCCAGATTGACATAATTTATTTATTATCTTGTTGATAAAATTTATAAACACAATTAATTCTTTGTATGTCTTTTAATAAAGTAAAAAATTAACACAATTGTTACACAATAGTTTAATTTAATTGACACTTTCGATATAATCTGGTATACATTTGTGTTTACAAGGACACGCACACATAGAGACGCGACCTAAGATGATTTGAAAGATGTAGGTATAGCTTAGTTGATTAACAAATAACAATAGAAATAAGCAGAATACGTTAGTGATTTTGCGGACTTACACTGTATTGTATAGGTATGTAAAATGATAGGTATAGCATATCAGAGCCAATGTTCTTACAATTTACAATATTCAATACTGGGTGAAATGGCAGATTGAGCAGGAAAGCAGACTCTCCTCAATACCAGGTCTGGTGCTAATGCAGCAGGCGTTTATGCTAACTCATCATCATCATAATCATCTCAGCCATAGGAAGTCCATTGCTGAACATAGGCCTCCACTAAGGATCTTCATATCGACCTGTTGAAAGCGACCTGCATCCAGCGAGTTCCTGCAATCTTGGCCAGGTCGTCCATCCATCGTATAGGCGAGCGTCCAACATTTCGCTTGCCCGTACTTGTCGTGATCAATATGTCTATTTAGGATAATTGGTACGGCTAGGCAGGTCCAACTTCGAGAGAAAGGTCCATCGTCGAATCCGAGTTGGATTCGACGATTGGCTGGGCAGCGTTCGGGAAACTTCGCGACGTCTTATCGTCCAAAATACCTAAGTGTCTTAAATCGAAACTCTTCAATACTTTTGTATTAGCTGTGATGACACGGCTGCGAGACGTGGCCTCTCACTATGGGCCTCATTAGAAGGCTCAGTTATTGAGAGGGCTATGCTCGGTATTTCCCTATGAGATCGAATCAGAAATGAGGAGATCCGTAGGAGAACAAAGGTTACCGACATAGCCCATAGGATTAGCAAGTTGAAGTGGCAGTGGGCCGGGCACATAGCTCGTAGAACCGATGGCCGTTGGGGCCGAAAGGTCCCAGAATGGAGGCCACGTATGCTTACTACTATCTAGCATTATGCTAACAACACTAACTAGAATTATAGATAAATTACAAACATACAAACAAATATACAAACAAACATACAAGTGAAGCTAATATAAAGCGTGTAATAAATAAATAAACCCAACAGTCCGATGTCATGATGACATAGTCCTGACCCTACAATAGGATCGAGTCTTGTGTCGTGGGTATTAGAAACTACGAGGGACTTTTCGGGCTCACAAACGTCCGGAACAAATTCCTGGTGGTTCACACAATATTCATTTTGGTGCAGGGCTCGAACCCGTGGCCTTTCGTTTTGTAGCCGACTTGCATCTAACTGCGCCACGGAGGCTGTTAATTGATTGCATATAAAACATAGGCATGGGCGTAGCCAGCCATGGGCTCAGGGTGGGGCAGAAGTCTAAAATAATATTTAAGTAGCAAACTATACTCATTGTTTCCCCGGTTATTTTTGAAACGAAGTTACTTATTTTCATACAAAAAGGTTACACCCTATAGCACCATGTATCCACAGGGTATATCAAGTGTGCTACCGAAAACGAAGCCGGGTGGCGGTTTAAGTAACTTCAGGCACAATGCAACTAAAAATTTTGCGAAGTTAAATTATAGTTTTAAAAAAGTACGCTTTTTTTATACGATTCAACTAAAAAGCAAAAAAAATAAATGATAATGAGTTTAAGATTAGAAAATGGAGTAAAATACATACATTTTATTGTTACAAAGCGTGGGGTGCTTACAATCTTTACTACATCGTATCAATCGAAAGTGTGTCGAGCAGGGTAGTTTACCTTATACTTAGAATATCAAAAATATATTCGTTGAAGGTCATACAGGTATATACACCGACCTCGACACGTCCAGATGAAGAAGTAGAGGAGATGTAAGTGGAGCCCTACATACTTCCAAACCCTCCTTTAATGTTGTTATAGGGTATTTCAACGCAGAGTTGAAACTGGGGCAATTTGGACATAGGCTACAGAACCCCAGGGGTAAGAGGCTGGCCGACTTTCTGGAGAAAGAGAGGCTCTTTACGATGAACTATTTTTTCCAGAAGCCGCCTCACAGGAAATGGACCTGGTTGAGTCCTGACGGTTCTACAAGAAACGAGATAGATTTCATCTTGACGACGAATAGACGGATGTTCAGTCACAGATGTCTCTGTGATCAACAGGATGAAAACTGGCAGTGATCACCGAATGGATAGGGGCACATTGAATATCAATATCCAATTAGAAAGGCGTCGCTTGATGAAGTCGCGCCCATATCCAAAACCCCGAGACCTTTCAACTTGAACTAACAAATCGCTTTGATTGTCAAAAGTGAAGTGGTTTGGTAAAAGCTGTCCATACGGTGGGATTTAAATATTTTAGACCTTGCCGTAGAGATAGCCCACAAAAACTCTCAATCCACACTCTTGACCTCATGGCCGAACGTCGGCCTATGGCGCTGCAGTTCCGTTAACGCCGAAGCATATCGGCTGCTCAATAGACCGATCTGAAAATCCTTACGGCACGATGTCCGTGCTCACAATACTGTGAGCATTAAAGAGACAATTGAGCGGAACGGAAGCTTCAAAGTGTTTGCAAGAGACTTGTCTATTGGGCAACGCCAGTTGTCTAGGCTGAAGACGGACGGAGGCCGCGTAGTGTCGACGAGGGCAGAGGTATTTCTCCCGTGAAACAACACTGCTTAAATGCACTGTTGTGTTTCGGATTGAAGGACATTGTAGCCAGAGCAACTACTGGACATATTGAGACTTAACATCTTATGTCTCAGGATGGCGAGCGCAGTGGAATATTGCTACTGTTTATGAGCGGTCGTATCGCTTACCATCAGGCGAACGGCTTGCTCGTCTCGCCATTCAATGCAATAAAAAAAAAAAAAAAAAAAGGTATTAAGGGTGATCGAGAGGTTCTACGGACAGTTTTACACCTCGGTTGCCGAATCTACTGTTAGCTAGGGCGAAGTTGATCCAACACTTTAGCGATGATATCCCGGACATCAGACTATGTGAGATTGAGACGACCCTGAAGCAACTGAAGAACAACAAGGCGCCGGGAGTGGACGGAATCATTTCAGAGCTTCTGAAAACGGGCGGAACGCCGATATTGAATGTCCTTCAGAGGCTCTTCAATTCCGTTCTCCTCGAGAGCTCAACGCCAGAGGCATGGAGTAGGAGCATGGTGGTATTGTTCTTCAAAAAAGGTGATAACACTTTACTGAAGAACTACAGGCCCATCCCGCTTCTGAGCCGTGTCTATAAGTTGTTTTCGAGGATCATCACAAATCGTCTCAAACGCAGGTTTGATGACTTCTAGCCTCCCGAACAAGCCGGTTTCCGAAAAGGCTTTTGTACCATAGACCACATCCATACGCTTCGGCAAGTTATACAAAAAACCGAAGAATATAACTTACCGCTTTGTTTAGCGTTTGTGGACTATGAGAAAGCCTTTGATTCGATCGACATCGACTATCGGTACATAGAAGTGTTGAAGTGTATAGTGTTGTTATAACAGCGAAATTTCCTAACACGAGCAAATGTTTGCTTAAGAGGAGGGTAGACGCCGATGACCTTGCTCGAACGGGCGGCACCAAATCTCACGCACCGGCGCACGCCGGCTCACGACGTGCGAGCGAGCGCGCTGCTTTAGACCTATTCATTCATTATTTCGCTGCGGACAAAACGATATATTCGTAGTGTTATTTCACTCGATGTTCCCATCAAGTACAGTTAGGAGCGGTTGACCGTAGTGTATGATTAATTCACTTACAAACGTCACAGCTATCGTGGCAGAATTGCTCGAACGCTGACTGTTAAAAGAGAAGACGCGGGTTCGGTCCCCGCACTTGTAGTTCAATTTTTGTGTTTACTTATTTCATCTATCTATACCAATATTACATTTTAGATTTTAATATTTTTATTTTTGTTTTTCTTTTGTAATATTATAAAGAGGATAGATACATTTATATTTTTGGATTTTTATTTACAATGAAACTCAAAAATTACTGGACCAATTTAAAAAAATATTTCGATTTTCTAATGGTAAATATCCGGGATTAACAGAAGCTATATATTTACCTGAAGAGGTTAATATATAGCTTCTGTTAATGAGAGATTAGAGAAATGTTTCTTTTATAAAATATTATAGGTTAGACATATAGATGAATTTATAAACAAAAACAATTGTAACGATGCGGGGATCGAACCTGCGGCCACATCAATCATCAAGCGATCGGTCAATCCTTCGGGCCAACAATACTTACTTCCCGGTGACCAAATTACCGGTAACTATCTATTATATTAGTGCCTATTTTGGTGTTTAAATGTTACCTACTATTTCAAATATGATCGGAACATAACAATTCATTTATTTATATGTTGGGTAGGTCTCTCATAAGTTGCATGAAATTCTATTGAAATATTAAAACATCGCACGCTACTTATATTTTGCTATGTAGGTACAATATTATGATCGTTAACTTTAACAAAATAAATCTACTATTATAGTACAGTTACTTTCTACTAAGAGCATAAATAATAATTTTATAAAATATGGTAGAAGATATTTTTCAAAAAAATATCTTCAATGATTTTTATTTTCCATTTTAACTCATGTCAACCCCTTTAGGCAAATACACAGCCTATGTTACTCCAGGATAATGTTGGAATCGGATGGTAAAAGAATTTTAAGATCGGTTGAGTAATTTTTGGTTTATTCATAATAAACAAAAATCGTAATATTCAAAAATCTAAAATACAAAAATGTAAAATATAAATGTTACAAAAATGCAAGAAATAAAATGTTTCCTATATAAAATAATGGGTTAGATAGTTGAATTTATAAATAAAAACATTTGTTTCGATGCGGGATCGAACCCGCGGCCACACGTTTTTATTTGGTATCTAAGCAACAGCGCCACAGTTGCAGTGACGTAGTATAGTGATTTACTACGGTTAGACCGGCCGTAACCGTTCTCAATGAATATGTCGAGCGAAATAGCAATATTAAATTTACGTTGATATTGCGAAGACAAGCGACATAGGTCCGTTTAGCACGGCGGTTCGTCCCGCACTGATTTGTTGGGCGACAGCGGGGACGTGCTCGCGATTTAGAGTATCGATAATGTGAAAAAATTCGTTAAAAATAAATGAGACAGAAATTAGAAAAAATAAAAAGAAGGTCCCATCCGCCTTGCATTTCTTAATATCCTGATAATAATAAAATAATCCTAGTGCTCGTAGTTTAAGAGAAAAAACGTTGTAAATGCGAAAATAGAGGTCACTTTGCAATTTTATTTCAAGTACTTTTAATACACTTTTAAGAATTCTGAAAAGAAGGGCCCATGCTCCATATAGTGTAGATCAACATATATTTTTTTGAAGACCAAATAATAAAGATCACCAAGAAAAAACGTTGTGAAAAAGGCCATTTCACATAGACCCCCCTCTTAAAATGAGATTTCTTACCCTGGACTGTAAAATCACATAGAATTGAAATAAATAAATTTATTTATTATGAATTATAAACAACGGCACCATGTCGGTCCGAGTACAAGATCAGAGCACTTGCAGTGGAAAGGATTTGGCATCAACATCAACGGCGAGTATATTACTCATCTTCAATTTGCCGACGATATTGTAGTCTTGGCAGAATCGCTGGAAGACCTTAGCACTAAGCTCGAAGACCTCAATCGAGTCTCCCACAGGTGGGTCTTAAAATGAACTTGGACAAAACGAAGATCATGACGAATGTCCATGTTGTGCCCACCCCCAACGGAGTTGGGGGCTCGAATCTTGAAGTTGTAGACGAATATGTCTATTTAGGACAAGTGGTCCGGTTAAGCAGGTCCAACTTCGAGAGAGAGGTCAATCGTCGAATCCAACTCGGTTGGGCAGCGTTCGGAAAACTACGCAACGTCTTCTCGTCCAAAATACCTCAGTACCTTAAATCGAAAGTATTCGATAGTTGTGATACGTCACCGAGACGTGGCCTCTCACTATAGTCCTTATTAGGAAGCTCAAAGTCACTCAACGACCTATGGAGGCTATGCTCGGGGTTTCCCTACAAGATCGTATCAGAAATGAGGAGATCCGTAGAAGAACTAAAGTAACCGACATAGCCCACCGGAGTAGTAAGATGAAGTGGCAATGGACGAAGCACATAGTGAGAAGAACTGATGGTCGGTGGGGCCAAAAAGTTCTCGAATGGAGGCCACGTAGCGGAAAACGCAGCGTAGGACGTCCACTCACAAGGTCTGACAACCTGGTAAAGGTCGTGGGACGTCTATGTTCAGCAGTGGACTTCCTTTGGCTGATGGATGTTGGACGATGTGTTTATAGTCACTAAAACTAGCGCTCGGCTTCATTTTCGGAACCTTTCGCAACCTTGATATATCCTGTTATGTATAATTCGAATGGACCAAAACATTTTCTTATTGCTCACCTTCCTAAACCTAAAATTCCTAAAAAAATGTCCCTAACTTCAGCCGTTTGAGCTGTGGGAGTAAGCCAATTTGTTTATCAGTTAATTTAAAGGTTTATCTCTACCCATAGATAGTTCTTAACTTAAATAATTTAATTTTTTTTGTTTGGTTAGGTACCTTAGAGGCCAGAGCCAGGGTGGGGCAAGTGCCCCACCCTGCCCCACCGTGGCTACGCCCATGAACATAGGGAGACATTTTTGCCATGCCTCATCCATTTTAACCACTTATACCAATAGGCTAGTGGCTTTAACTTTCATTGTTTATATATATATACACTTAATCATATATATATATACTTAATCATATAACGGAAGGATTTTTTAAATAGTAGTGAGCAAGGCTCAAATATGTAAAATTTAGTGGTAGAAGTAATAGAAAAGGATGCAATATGCACGAGGCGACCTCAACCTCCATAACGTACATGCGGGCGAAAGATAAAACGAGTGTCCCCATTGCACTATTGAGAACATTAATATCAGTCATTCTATAACCAATTTTGATGATGTTTTCGAACTTATGTGTCTTATAAGCAATATATTTCAAGGACTATTAAATATTGCTTAAAATCACACCTTGAATACATTCCTATGAGTAGGCATTGTACAATTGTAATGCTTTTATTACAAAAACAATAAATTGATGGTACTTATTTGCTGTTGTATACAAAACAATATACAAAACACGACATGAGCAGCAAACTGTGTACTTACTACATATAGGCTTATTATTTTTACTTTTGTATAATTCTTCTATTACAACTAAAAAATTAAAATGTAATACTATTGATCAAAGCAATAGTAATAAAAGTACTTCAGTATGTCATTTTGCATACCATCTTTTGGTAAATTATCGCTGTTTTGTAATGTCTATGTATAGTCATCTGTTTTTACCCATATTCGCAAAATAAATAAATATATCTATATATATTTAAAATTAAACAGAAAAAAATCCTAGTGGTAAATGTCAGTTTATTTTCACTTTTGCTATTGCAACACCATTGTCCTTAATTGAACCACCAAGCACAATCACAAAAAGACTTGATTTTTCTAAACTATCCCAAATTGTCTGTATCCATCCGTCTATTATTTTCATCTGGTCTAATTCATTTTCAACACTGATATCTAATTTTAAATGTGCCATGGTAAAATTATACTCAGGAATTGAACTGCACAATGTAGAAACTACATCTTCAGCTGTATCAACAGTGGACAGTTTTATTTTTTTAGGCTTTGCCTTCTTCAACATGGATGCATTTTCTTTAGCTTGTGACAAATAAGTGTGATAATCACCAGTTATATCATCACAACCAATAATTAAAGAGGACTTCTTTTCTTCCATCATGCGATTGAAAATAGATATTGTGTATTGTGGGGATTGGACCATTTTCATAACATTTTCTTTATATTTCTGCCTATTTGTATGAACTGCATCCCCAAATTCCATATCTTTGGTGAGTTTGAGTTGTACCAGTTTTAAAGAAGCTATTGAATCCTCCACAGAACAATGTCCACCATTACTACATTGTATGTTTTCATTTAAAAACTCTTTTGCCAAAGCCTTTAATTTAGGTTTACGTGTCCTATCACCTGTGAAATTATATACTAAACTAGTGTCTATTATATACGGATGCATCATTTTCAATGCATGTAGGTCTGAGTTTAATGACTGGCCTACTAGAATTGCATCTGGGGGTAACAGGTCTCGTAAATCATTTTGAACATCTTCAAGCCTTTTTGTGACATCATTCAATAATGACTTTGTGATACCAGAATATCTTGTTAAATAATCTACAATATCATTGTAGGGTTTCACTAAGGCTTCATATACTGTTTCATGTTTCTCATTAACTACAGAAATTCGGGTCAGTTCTAAACCAGCAACAGTCATACACATTTCACAATCTAAACCAAATAATGGTGAGTTAGGAGTAACAGGCAAGTACTCATCTTTAGTCATCACATAATCTGCATAAGCATTTTGTAATTTTCCTTTCAAAGGCACTGGATAGTTTTCATCAATCAATTGCCAAGCAGACAATATAAGTTGTGTTCTGGGGAATTTATCTCCAGCATTGGATTCTTGATTTATTTCAACATTATCACCAATTCGAAATACAGCCCTCATCATTACCATTAAATCCTTCCTTACTTCCAGTGCCAAGTTCAGGCTGCCATACTTTTGTATCAGACATTCCTTTTCAGCATCAGAGAGGGGTACTAAAGCAAGTTCTTCTACCAATGAACCATCATAGACAGAAGGTGTCAAAACTTCCACACAATCGCTATACGAACTTTTCAAATAAACCAACTTGTCCAAAGTGTTTTCTAAGTTTTTAATGGAGATGCCTTCCAATATAAGACATGTTGTTTGGGATATATTGTTACACTTATCCAATACATACCAGCGCGGAGGCTGTGACAAATTCAGGTTACCAAACAGTGAGTGCAGTAGTAAATGTTGCACATCAGTCAACAATATAGGTATTCGTTCATCAGAAGGGACTGATAAACTTGCGGTTTCTCCAGTTGCTTTTAAACGAAACTTGGGAATGCGTTTCTTGCAATTTTTTGCAGGTTTTTCTCCAGCATTTTGCTTCGTTTTTGAATCAGAGTCTTCTGTTGACAACACTGTGCCTGTAATTTACAAATATAAAATTTGTAATGTTTCATTCTATAATAATCTTTGAAATATGTATATATTATAATATTATTTAATTAAATTAGAAAAATGTAAAACAAGTGTGTGTAAAAGTAAAACGATGGTACTCCGTGGTATTAGGTACTATTTATTCTTACCTTCATCTACTGCTAAGTGTGTTCGTCGCCGTTTTGCGACTGGTGCACCAAGTGAATTAATTACTGTACTCATGTTGGGCCTTAATTCCCAACATGTGTTGTTATTCTTAACTTAGTATTAAATAAACCCGAAGTAATAAACCTATAATCAAACCACAGAATTATGAAATTCTAACCATCTAACCTAACCAAAATCATTTTGATTTTGACAGATGACATTATCTATAAAGCAGGCTGAAGCAGGCTATATACCTACAGTTTTATTGACAGTTCAAACTGAAGATTTATATTTTCATATGGTGAAGACTGTCATCATGTTCGTTCATATCACAGATCACTCCCAATTATGCTGCCAATAGATACCTAATGCAAGGCAGCGGTTGCGCCCAACACATAAGCTATCAGATAGATATAAACTGATGTCAAATGTCGCGTCATCAGTGTCGTCCAAGTAGTGGACCCGCACATGTCGTCGCACGTTAGCGAAAATTACATTTTTGGAACATAATATTACATTTAATAATGATTTGTTCAATAAAATGGTGTGCAAAAAAGTCAAAAAAATAAAGTATCTAAAAAAAGATATCGTAACTTCTGCAATAATTTATTACGAAAGTTGAAAGCGGAATACCACAGCCAAAAGAATTTTAAGAATACTAAGGCGCTCTGGAGTACTATTAAGGAAATTTGTCATTTTAAAGACAATAATAATCCATCCACTGAGCTGTTATCCAGTTCTAAAGACATGCAAACGTCCCTTAATAATTGCAATGAATTTTTCGCATCAATAGGCCACAATCTAGCAAATAGAATAATGGTAGCAAATAACAAAACTGAACAAAGCCTAGCGGAAAAAGTTAATACAAATTCCGGCCCCTCAAATTCCTTTTTTCTCTCACCCACTGACTCCACGGAAGTGGGGGAGATAATTTCTAATTTAAAAAACAATAGTGCCCCGGGCTTAGACTGTTTCCCCAACACTCTCATAAAAGCTGTCAAAAATTATATTAATATACCACTTGCTCACATCTTTAACCTCTGGTCGTTTTCCTGATGCTTGGAAAATAGCTTCTGTAACACCGATACACAAGGCAGGGCCGAGGGATGTACCGAGCAACTATAGACCCATTTCTCTGCTGAGTGTTTTATCTAAATTGTTAGAAAAATTTACAAATAAACGACTAACAACCTTTTTGGAAAACAACCACCTTCTCTCAAATAGACAATTCGGCTTTAGAAAACATAAGTCTACAGAAGGGGCCATACAAGAACTCGTAAACAGTATTGCGTCACATCTCGATTCTGGTCTAAGCTCTTACGGAATTTTCCTCGACCTTGCCAAAGCCTTCGACACAGTATCAGTTCCCATTCTGTTACGGAAGCTAGAAAGATTCGGTATTCGAGGCATTGCATTAAGCTGGTTCCGCAGCTATCTTTCTGACAGAACCCAACTCGTGAAAGTTAATTCTCTAAAAAGTACTACGCTCCCTATTAATTACGGTGTGCCACAGGGCAGCATTTTGGGCCCATTACTATTTATCATGTATATGAATGATATCCACGATCTAGGTGTAGAATCAGCAGAAATTGTGTGTTATGCAGACGACATTGCTATTGTTTTCTTTGGACAAAACTGGGAAAATGCTCGTAGAGCCGCTGAAAGCGGAATGTGGTTAGTAAACAAATGAATACAAAATAATTTATTAACTCTCAACACCGAGAAAACTAAATTTTTGGGCTTTCATAAAACCTCGCGTAGCAAACCTCCAGAAGCAGTCGAAATCAAAATCCACTCTTGCGATTCCGCATATAATACAAACTGCAGTTGCAATTCAATTCATCGAATCAATCATATAAAATACCTTGGCCTAATTTTGGATGACCGGTTGAGTTTTGAGCCGCATATTACTAAATTAACAAGTAGAATCCGCAAAGTGATTGGAATCATGAAGATTGTACGCAACTCTGCCAATATCAATACTCGTAGACTAATTTATTTTGCAATCTGTCAATCTCTGCTCAATTACTTTATTTCGATATGGGGTGGTGCTTGCAAATCCTACATGCTACCCCTTGAAAGGGCGCAACGAGCGGTCTTGAAGGTAATGTTGCAGAAGCCCTTTAGATTTCCCACAGATACTCTGTATAAGGAAGCAGATGTGCTTAGAGTCCGCCATCTTTTCATACTCAAAACTTGCATCCAAACACATAAAACAACAATTAATTCCGATGATTATGACACATTATTAAGTAAAAGGGTTTTAAAATTAGATCAACCTACAGTTAACTCCACTTTTGCCAAAAGATTTCCATTCTATTTACATTCAGTCCTTTATAATAAAGTAACTAAGCTGTGTGACATAAAAAGAGCTACAATCAATGAAGCCAAAAAGAAAATCACAAAGTGGTTAAGCAGTCTTGACTATAATACGACAGAGACTCTTTTCATTTCATATTCATGGTTTGCCTTATTTAAATATGTACATATATTTTTTCTTGCATATATTATGTATTTTCCTTTTTTCTATAATTATCATATTTTATTTCGGTGCAAAGTAATGTGAATTTTATAACTTTAATTATTATTTTTTCGTAACAAAACTAAGTGTTCATGTATCCAATTAGGAACTATATTGCAATTACTGTTTCGCCATTATAAAATATAACTAGGTAATTATAATTACTCCATGGCATCCCAAGAAGACAGGCTAGGCCATTCTGTCTATGTAGTCTATGGGCTAGGCCTAGTTTGGGAGCCCCTGGCAATGTTATTAGTTTAGAAATTATGTATGTTTTAATTACTTTTAAGGAATTTAATTAGTTTATAGAAATTATGTATGTTTTAATTAGTTTTTAAGAAATTGTAGCGCAATTTGGTTAATGAATATATATATGTTATATAAACGCAATAAGTTTTCATCAATAACTAGTACTCTTTAAATTAATTTGGTCCCGAGCGAGCTCAATTTATACTAGAGATGTTAAAAAATAATCGATTTTTAATTTAATCGATTATTATTTTCTTATAATCGATTTTTAAAATAATATCAATGGATTTTTTATAAATCGATTATATAAATTATCCATAAAAAATCGATTTTTATTAACAGTACCATCTATGCGGCATATGAAAAAAACTCGGAGTAAGTTTATACTGTTCAATATTATTGCGATGCTCATCATTTCATTTTTATTACAAGAAATGTTTAATGGTACTGAAAATTTGTATCAATAAATAAATTTTTTAACATTCACTTTGATTTTTAGTTTTAAATCTGATATTTTTTTATTCATATCAATTTATTTGATTTTTATTGTAATAAATTGTTAATATGAATTTCTGAGGATTTTTATTGAAATATGAAAAGCATCTAGATTTTTAAATAATAGAAAAAATCGTTTTTTTTTCCGAAAATCGATTTTTTTTATTATAATCGATTTTTAACAAATCGATTAATATTAAATAAAGAAAAATCGATTTTTATTTAATCGATTTTTTTTTCATTAACCTCACATCTCTAATTTATACTGGTTAATGTATCAATGTCAAACAGTCGAGTTCGGATGGAGAATCAGCCGTCTCTTTTTCGCATAGCAATAACCGTAATAAGCCATCTTTTTTGGCGAAATCACGCGTTCTTCTAGTGTTTGACCGTTGACGCATTTTTATAATATAATTCCCAGAAATATCGATATTGTAAAACAATAATGTAAATTAATTTTATTAAATGACAATGTCACAAAATATACAGGGTATCTCAAGACTGCTACCGAAAACGAAGCCGGGTGGTAGTTTTAGTAACTACAAACACAATGCAACTAAAAGTTTTGCAAAGAAATGCGACAATTATTTTTTATGATTTTTTAAATATTGTCATTTTTGTGTGGTAAATCCATAGTTTTTGCTAAAATAATAATTTAAACGCTTTTATACCTTAGATTATTTATAAATAAAAGGGTATACAGTATTATTTTAGGAAAAAATGTATTTACCAAACAAATATGGTGATAGGAAAACAATAACAAAAAAAAAATTGTCGCTTTTTTTTCCAACTTTTTTTGTTGCATTGTGTCTGAAATCGCTTAAACTACCACCCAGCTTAGTTTTCGGTAGCAGTCTTGATATACCCTGTATATTGATTTAAATAAAAATTGCAAATTACCATAATAATTATGTTATTTTATGTAATCTGAAATAGTTAAATTTGTTAACAAGGTACTTTTACAATATTTTTTTATTTATCTTTGGCGTAATTAAATTTCCTCTTCCCCCTAGTTGTATTCGTTTTCAAATATAATGGGAGGGTATTTATCATAAGTTTTAGTATAATAAGTTTATTGAGAATCAGTAGCAATCTCACACAGGCTGATGTCCGGAATATCATCGCTAAAGTGTCGGATCAACTCGGCTCTCGGGTCTTCGGCCGAGCTAACAGCAGGTTTGGCAACTGAGGTGTAAAGCTGTCCGTACATGGACGTAGCATCAAATGGACTCGACATTCGAGTTCCACCGTAAGGGACAGACATAAAGTAAAGAAAAAAGCAGGGATACCAGGTCACATATTTTCCCATAAATATTTTAACTAAATAAATAAATAGACGCAACATTCAAATTCATAGTCCTGACCCTACAAATGATAATCTTGTGTCGTGGGTATCAGAAACTACGAGAGACTTTTTGGTCTCAACACCCCGATTTGAAAAAAATATCAAGTCACTCAAATATTTGTCTCTTCTTGAGCTGGTATCGAAACCGCGGCCTCACTTTTACATCTGGCGTCTAACCAGCTGCGATGAATGATGCGGATGAAGGACGTCAGTATTAAACAACGTGACGTTTTGCAATATTTTCACAAAGGTTAGAAAGCAAAAAAGGAAAGTTGGCCTTGTATAATTATTAATACTTATATCATTTACGTAACTCGAATAATACACAGCTAGTAATGATAATATATACATAGAAACAAAACCTGCCGAGTGTTCTATAAATTATAGAAGATCAGAGAATTCACAGTAACGTAACTACTAAGGATAGAATAACATCCTACTTTATTTTATTTATTTATTTTAAGAAAGCTTACAATATACTTAAATTAAGTTCCTAATACAAAGTTTCTACAAACGAATCGTAAATAACAAAGGTACAGAAAACCTATTGATATAGACCTAAACATTTCTCAAATGTAACAAAATGGAAGAAATATACCTACATATTTTTTTCTTTTCTATATCTTAATTAAAATAAAATGATATAGCAAAGTATCTAATGTGTAATAATACAGCGCTTGTACATTTTTTTAATCATCTGGCTTTTTTTTCCTGGAATATTGATTTTTAAAAAATACATTTATGCACTTTTTGTTTTCATCCATATCAGGCTCATGTGTCCTTTCAGCACTCTTTGTTATACCCCACAGTTTCGGATTCGGTCATCTGTAAAAATTAAATCTAATTAATTAAAGAATAAAATATATTATGTAATTAATATGTGCAGAACAAAATATAAATTGAAATAACGTAAGGTAACGTGACGCCTCGGGTCAAGGCGTGTGTGGATTGGGTATTTATTGCATTGACTTTAAGTTTTGCACTCAAAGTCTGTAAGTTGTAAACATAAAATCTTTGTTTTTGTTGATGAACACGACTGTTTGTGTCTAAAATAAAATAAATAAAAATAAAGAAGTATTAAGCTTGGTGGATTGGGTGCATTTTTGTAATTTTTTCGAATACAGACTTCAAATTTGAAAAATACAACTTAACTGACTTCGAAACTACATTTTATAATTTATAGATTATGCATGTTGTAGCTTCACTTAATACACAGGAGGACAATTTATGAAGACAGGCTGCCGGGAGACTGATTATAGAAGAGGTTTCATTCATTTTCGTCTCAAGGATGAATACTCTGTATTTTTATTATTTAGATTAAATAGATTATAGTTTACCTTTATTTCGAGTGGCGGGAGAGAAAACGGTTTTAACAAAGTTATAATATGCTTAGTCTTCTGAATGCAATTTTTGAACGAGTGTGTTTACCCAGCTGTCTAATTTTCCGTCACATCCTATTAATTTGATCCACAAAACACGCGAATTAAACCTTTTGAAAAGCTGAAATAAAATGAATGATGGTTTAATTTACCATAAAACCAGGAAATGCAAATTGTTATAAGCTGGTATCCCGAAATATAATATAATCCAACTAATTTAAAATCATGTACAAAATGGCGTCCTCTTCGAGTAGTATACAGATTGTCATAATAAACAAAGTCAAGATAATTTGGTCGGATAATACTTTTAAAAAACGTATTTTTTATGCATATATAATCCTATTTTTCAATGTATTCTATGAAATACTAATTGCAGATGTTAGTAATAATGAACATCTACATTTATTTTTACCAATATACTAAATAAAACGCACTTACCAGTGAGAGGTTATATTTTCATATTATCCTTTAGATCGGCTATCACAGCCAATAATAAAGCAGCACACCATACCTTTTGTCTTATAATCAGTTTCAACACTCTTTTACATACATTTTTGACCGCAAATATTCGTAAAATACTCAGTAATTCAAGTTTATAACAAACCGCACGTCTTATTTGTTTGGTTACACTCAGTGTTCCCCTACAAAATTATGTGAAACTATGACAAGGACCGCAAATTGTGTTTTGTCACTTTCATTTTTTAAGGTTTATGCATAAGTCTAAGTGAGATGGACTATATATGTCAAATGCATGTCAAGTCTATTGATACTACGTCTATGTGTCCGTAGAACCTCTTGATCTCCCTTAATACCTCTGCCCTCGTCGATACCACGCGGCCGTCTTCCGTCTTCAGCCTAGACAACTGGCTTTTTCAACTGGCGTTTTCAAATATAATGGGAGTGTATTTATCATAAGTTTTAGTATACTAAGTTTATTGAGAATCAGTAGCACAAGCTATTGCACTAATTTTAACATACGTTGTATATATCGTCTAAAAAACATTCATAGTTCGTCAAGTGGGTTTCATCGTCACTTGACGATATTACATTTACTACAGCCGCCGTCAGAATTCAAGAAACGGAATAAGTTATTGTAGCCCTTTAGGGCGTGAGGTTTAGTTATTTACTATTTCATATTTTTATCTGATCTTTTATATCAACACTTAATTTGGGTATTTCGCCATTATGGTATGCAAAAATACACGGTGAATAATAGAAATAAAACCGTTACATACTAAAGTATAAATCTTAATCCTATTTTATTCGTAGTTAGCCGTTGCCGGTTGGTATAATTTATCAGATCAGGCCGGTGAAAAAATATTATCAAACATTTAACAAGTTGGTAATTAAGTTATAGAAGCGATCATAACACATGAACTTACTGGAAAATCGAATTATCGATACATTTTTTTATTTATCGACTTATGCCTCATCTCTCCAGTGAAGTCCACGTGACCGCGCTGCAACCCGCCCACCCCCCGCGCAGTTCCCTTCGTGGGCGTTTTCGGTTCAAAACAAAACTATCGTAATGCGGTATCTATTGGAAGTGATTTGTGGTTCATATATAATCAAATACCATTTTATATAGAAACTAGCGGTCCGGCCCGGCTTCGCCCGGGTGGTCTATTCTTTGGCCCGGGTGCAGATATTTTTTGAGTTCAGCTCAAAAAGTAAAGTGAGTAAAAGATTCAGCCTACTTTAGAAACAGGAGCTATTTCGCGTGATAACTATTTTAAATATTTGAACTCAACAATACTGCTGTACTTTAAGTGTTCCATCCCATTCCTTTGGGTGTGAAAAAATATGAAATATATTTAAATTCCTTGCACATCTCACGGGAACACTACGTGTTGTCGGAATGAAAAGTAGCCTGTTGGTTAATCCAGAGTATCAGCTGCCTCCATAGATTACCATACTTCGTCAAAATTGGTCCAGCAGTTCGAGAGTAAAGAGGTAACAAACACACAAATTTTCACATTTGTAATATTAGTAGGAAAATAATGTTTACATGCATGTATCACTAACTTTATTTTAATATATGACAACCTCCGTGGCGCAGTCGGTTAGACGCGACCTGTGAAACGAGAGGCCGCGGGTTCGATTCCCGCACCGCCCATATATATTTCTTTTGGGTCTAGGTTTACTTCTTAGTCTGTGGGTCTGGGTGTTTGTGAGGCCGAAAAGTTTCTCGTAGTTCCCGATACTCACGACACACCCAAGATTCGATCTTAGTGTGGGGTCAGGACTATGTATGTGACTGTTGGGTGTTATTTATTTATGAATAGAATACAATATTTAACAAAAAAATATATAATATTTAAACTTTATGCTTATAGTAACTATATTGAAAACTAGCTGTGCCCGCGACTTCGTCTGCGTGGAATTTAACAAAAAAGTTAATTAGTTTATTTAGTTTTTTTTTTGTTTTTGCATTTTTATTTTAATTATCAACTTTGTAACGAAACCATACCGCGATCTAATTCTACGGTGGCGCCATGTCTTAGCGAGCGGCGATAAACTCCTGTTACACATTTATTTTCAGTTTTTTGTATTAGCTTTATTGAAAAATTACTTTATCTTAATATATATAATTCACGTGTCACGTTGTTTGTCCTCAATGGGCTCCTAAACCACTCAACTGATTATAATGAAATTTTGTAGATATGTGTTATTTGTTCCAACTTAAAGGGTGAGATAGTTTTTATCTCGATTAAACTGACGAAAGTATAAAATAAAGGAAAACAACATTTTGCCATACCAAATGTTCATGGGTTTGTAACTGTCAAACATTTAATTTTCATACCGTTGATACGGTAAACTCTTCCCTCAAATTAAATAACGTATTTAAATAAAGGTTTCGAATCGACAACATATAGCCACAGTATTCGATTAATGGCGTATTTTAGATTATAAATGTAAATTAATGACAGTAATGAAAAGTGGATGACATTTAAATTAATTGTCAAATATTTATGCATGCGTTCAGAAATTTATTTTGTGTATACCTCTTTTCAAGATAGAATGTCACTTGAAAATGAAAAATCTTTAATAAAATAACACATAAAAATAAAAACTGAACTGAACTGAATAAAATATCAATTTTACATAATTATGGAGAATATTGCATGGATTCTCAAATTAGGCTTTGCCTGTGTCTTGAGAATAATTTGAGTGTGAGTGTAATATTTTTGAAACACAGGGGTGAAATATTGCATGGATAATCAAAATCGCTAGTGTTTAGTGTCAAAAATTTATAAGGCACACTATTTGGATATGGAGAAACGGGATATTATAGAGTGGGAGGTAGGGGAGAGGACTGGGATAGCAGACAGATTTGATAGGACGAAATGTAAATGCACGGTATAAGACGGGATGGTTAATGAAGAGAAAGGACGGGACGTATCGGGAAGTGACTGAACAGACGGGATGGGACGGAATTGAGCAGGACAGTAGGATAGCAAATTCATGTTTAGGTATACAAGAGCTTATACGAAAAATAACATCTATTTGGTGTGGAGTAAAATAAAAAAATATCTGCATCCAGGCAAAGGTTGGTCGGGCTTTTTTGCTGTGCTAAATAATTGAATATAAAATTAATCATATAATAACTAAGCCATAGCGAACGTGGTCGGGTCGGCTATGGTATCTATTAATTGATTTCAATGAATGTCGTCGGAGTAGTATCAGTGTTATAATATCTCCGTAGCAAAATAATGATTTGAATCTGGAAAGATGGGATAGAATAAGGTGGATAAAATGGGACACAAGAGTCGGTACAGGATGAGAATGGAATTGGATAAGCAGTTTAGAGAAAGGCTGTCATATTGATTTTAAATAAAATATGGACTGGAATCTATATTTGCACCCAGGCGAAGCCGGGCCGGGCCGCTAGTCTATAAATATAAAAATGAAACTCATTTCGCGTTGTCACGGCATCACGTGTGAACGGCGAAACCGATTTCGATAATTCTTTTTTTAAAATGTTTGTGGAAGTCCAAGGATGGTTTTTACGGCGAGAAAATTTCGAATAACTGCCGGAAAAGCCCTAAAAACAGCCCTTTTCTTTACCCCATACAAACGTTTTCTAACTAAAACGTTGAGTCAATTTGAGCTTTATCGCTATTGTATAAAGTTCATATTAAATTACAAGCACTCACTGTTGTTTAAACAATGTAGGTATGTTCCTAATGTCAGAGTCAATTTTCACTTTATTACCGCTATACAAAATTCAAATTCAATCATATCTATCAAAACAATGTGCGTGATTTTCCCATACAATATGTTCATGGGTTTGTAACTGTCAAACATTTAATTTTCACCCTGTCGATATGGTAAACTCTGCCCTCAAATTAAAGAACGTATTTAAATAAAGGTTTCGAATCGAAAACATATATCCACAATATTCGATTAATGGCGTATTTTAGATTTTAAAGAAGTAAAATATTGACAGTAGTGAAAATGGATTGACATTTTAATTGATTTTAATTGTTTATGCATGCGTTCAGAAATTTATTTTGTATAAACTAAGGAGAATATATCTAGCTACATTAATATAGGACAATGAAATAAATAATGTTCACACGTAATGGTGGATTTACATGTTGGCTGAGGCTGGTTCAACGTCTGATGATGATGTTATGTCTATAAAAAAAATATATTTTAACTCTTTATTACTAACAAAAAGTAATGGCGTGCAATATTTTTTGGAAAAACAGCATTTTGGTGCATAAGGGAAGGAATATTGGATGGACAATAAAAAACGCTAAAGTTTTTAATGTCAAAAATTCATAAGGCAATCTTTATATGTACATATTGTAGTACATATATAACATCTGAATTCACAATTATTGCTTTTCGCCATGATTTGTTCTGCATGCCGTTTTCCTATTGAAGGAGAAGATTATCTTTGTTGCGTAGTAAAAAAATGCAATAAGCCCTACCATGTTTTATGTTCCGGTTTAAACAACTCAGGCAATGATGATAAAAAAATCGTGGAATTGCCCAGAATGTCGCTGCGCCACAAAAAAAGGTGGTGATAATAGCTCCACGCCTGTCGGGGTATCCAAAGAATTACGAGACCCGAATGTAACTATACGGAAGAAGTCGAGCCAAGAAGAAATTTTTATATGTGATGAACCCAAAGAACTCGCCATTGAAATTCGAAATCTAAGAACAGAGATGTGTAACTTAAGAGATCAATTAGCAAATGCAGTCAATCTAATTAATATTTATGAGAAGAAGCTGGACAACTATGGTGAGCAAATAATCCAACTCAATACCAAAATTGAAGCATATGAAGGTAATTTTTCACAAAAACCTATGGAGCCCCATTCTCCTCTACTTATAACCGCAATTAAAAAACCATTACAGGGGACTATTATATCATCTCATGTGAACGAATCTCGTCGATTAGTACCCATGCCGGATGATTCTGGTCCCATTACACTCTCTGCAACGAATGAAAAGAAGAAGGAAGACGTAGATTCAACATATAAAGATGTATCAATTGGACCAAAAAACGAATCTACGGTAAACAACCAATGGTCAGTCGTTAGGAAACGAAGGAGTCGAGGACACACCTCAATATCCGGCGTAGCTGGGCCTGCCGTTACTACGTTAAAAGCAGTAGAGCCGGTAAAATATTTACATCTTTGGAATATGGCCTCCAATCGTGATGAAATTTTACAATATTTAAAGCAGCTATGTCCACTTGGATAATGTACCGTAGAAGAATTAAATCCTAAAGGGCACTACAAGTCATATAAAATTGGGATACCGGTAGCTTACTATGAGAAATGCTTCTCTATCGATGTATGGCCTATCAACGCTAAGATAAAAGGTTGGATTAACTATAACTATAAGAAACCTAATAGTTCCGTCTTTAATAAAGCCAATGGCGGTTCTACAGCTTCCAAAAATCAGCCCTTTCGTAAAGAAAATGGGGAGCAATAATAATACTGACATCCAAGTTTTGTACCAAAACGTGCGAGGTCTCAAAACCAAGCTTCGCACATGGCGTAATAATCTTGCAGCGTCTGAGCATGACGTTGTTGCAGCGACCGAGACGTTTTTAGACACGTCTGTAGCAGATTCAGAACTTGTGTGTCCAGACTGGAGTATTGTGCGACGAGACAGGAGTACACCCTGCGGCGGAGTTCTACTAGCTGCGCGCGCACCTATTGTGCTTTGCCGGCTAGAACACCTTGAAACTGAAAGCGGTGAGGACCTATGGGTGAGTTATGTATGGTGCGGCCGGACCTTTTATGTGTGTGTAGTTTATATAAAACCTACTGCCACTGATAAAGACTATATGACTTGGTTCTGCAAAGTTGAAAGTTTCGTTAGTTCTATAAAGGGTATTGTTGTAATTTATGGTGACCTTAATTTAAATAGTGCTTCACTAAATACTAATAACTATTATTGTTACTTTTTATCATACTGTAATTTATCTGAAAAAAATGTCATAACTAATTCACATGGTGGAATATTGGATGTCGTATTGGTGCGGGAGAGTGCACACATACTAGAGTCAACTGTCGAAATAACAGATGGAATAGTGCCACCTGATACGTATCACCCACCCCTTGACATTAACATTAAGATTTTCGCAGTTCGCCATTCAGATTGTATCGAACCAAGCACAATAAATTCTAGCAAAGACTGGAATTTTACGAAAGGAGACTATACGGCATTATATGATATGATTGCTGGAGTTTCATGGGATGACCTATTTCATATTAAAGATGCAAATCAAAGCGTCGACTACTTTTATAATATCTTACATGGTATGTTTGACGCATGCATTCCCAAAAAAAGACGTAAAGGTACACTCAACAGCCGGTACCCAGTTTGGTTTACTCTTGATATTATAAATGACATCAAACTAAAGTTAAAACTCCATCGAAACTGGAAACGTACTAAGTCTCATGACGCTTATCAACTGTTTTCTGACTTGAGATCCGACTTAAAAGCTCGTATAGCTGTCGCTTATGAGTTTCATATAGCCAATGTTGAAGATAAAATTAAGATCAATCCCCGTCAGTTTTGGCGCCATATATCTAGTTTACGGTCCAAAGGTGGCTTTGAATCTAAGTTGGAATACAAAGGCAACATTGTCAGCGGAGCTAAAACTGCAGAAGCCTTTGCTGACTTCTTCTCGAGTGTATTTCTCAAAGATGCTCCTAAACTAGATCATGCTAAAATAAAGCAGTCTCCGCTCTTCTGGAGCAGATGCGTTGACATTTGCGAAATTACTTCTTATGACGTGGAAATGGGAATTCGAAAACTAAAAGCAAGTAGTTCGTTAGGGCCTGACAGCATTCCTCCCTGGCTTCTGAAAGCAAATGAAACAGCCTTTATCGAACCGCTAAAGTACATATTTAATCTAGCATTACACATGGGTCAGTACCCATCTCATTGGAAAACCTCAAGAGTGACCCCAATACCAAAAAGTTCGAAAAACACGTGTGTTGAGGAACACCGCCCGATCGCTATACTGTCCACCCTGGCTGAAATATTCGAACAGATTCTTCATACGAAAATCTATAAGCAAGTTGAACCATTCTTGTGTAACGAGCAACGAGCTGACTACATCTCATCCAGACTTGATCATGGCATACAAGTAGATGTACTTTACTTTGACCTCCGGAAGGCGTTTGATAGAGTTAATAATGATAAGCTGCTGGAGAAGCTATCTGCTTTGGGTTTATCTCCAAGCATCCTCAAGTTATTCGCTGACTACCTGCGGGATCGCCAACAACAATATCGTCACGGTATTTATGAGTCCCAGCCCTATCACACGTGTTCCGGAGTTAGTCAGGGATCAATACTTGGACCCCTTTTATTTATATTAATGGTCAACGACCTGCCTTCAATGGTGAAATATGCGAAATGTTTGCTATATGCGGATGACATCAAACTTTTCCTAGAAATTAAATCGGAAAAAGACTGCCTTTTACTTCAGCAAGATATAGACTCAATTTATCGCTGGAGTATTGACAACAAATTAGAGTTTAACCCTTCAAAATGCTTCCAGATGACTTTTGGTCGTATGCGATGCCCAATCGCATTTAATTATAAACTTGGATCCAGCGCAATTCTGCGGGTGTCGACAATAAAAGATCTCGGTGTCACATTTGACCATAAATTAACTTTTCATGACCATATTGTAACGACAGTCAAAGAGTCTTATCAACGCTTGGGCTTTGTACTTCGCACCTCGAATGATTTTCGCAATATAACTGTTGTGAAATTAGTTTTTAGTGCACTAGTTCGCAGCAAGCTTGAAACGAGTGCTTGTGTCTGGCATCTGTATGAGAGCACATATACCCTTTTGCTCGAAAAGGTCCAAAAGGCCTTTTTGAGATACTTATATAAACGCGTGCACACATATTATCCGCTCATGTATCCCACTAAGTATCTACTGGGTTGCCTTGGTTATAATTCCTTAGAGGTCAGAAGATGGAAAGACCAATTAACAATCATGTGCAAGGTTCTCCGGGGTATGGTTGATGCTCCCGATCTGAATGGTGAATTATGTAGACTGTTTGTGCCCAATAACTACTGCCGCGGCCGCAAACACAGGTTGTTCGCAGTTCCTACGTGTCGTACAGTGGCTCGTGCCAGGTCGCCAATACCGCGAACTCTCACCGCACTCAATGCTCTCCTGAATAGTGCACCACACTGTGATATATTCGCAGATGAATGGAAGGTGATCCTGTCGGAATGTTTGCACTACTGTGAAGCGAATGCGTGATGTGTGTATGAGTTTGTCTATGTGATATTTTATTGTGTACAGTTTTTTTTTCTTTCTTTTGTATAGCTACAGTTGTTTTTTTTTTATGTTTAGAATTTAGATGAAAGTTGAATGTTTTGTTTTATGTTTAAATATTTATTTTATATAGAATATTTTTAAAATTGTTATTAATTAGTGTAATTGGTGTCAACCGTACTAATTTAATAAATAAATAAATATATGGATGTATATGGAGAGAAGGGACATAAAATAGAATGGAAGGTACGGGAGAGGGCTGGGATAGCTGACAGATTTGTTAGGACGAATGTAAATGCACGTTATAAAACGGGATGGATAATAAAGAGAAGGGACGGGACGGATTGGGAAGAGACTGAACAGGCGGATGAGACGGGATTGAGCCGGACAGTAGGATAGCTACATCAATATACAATATTTTGTAAATGTGATATTGATTCCTTGGTGGGAGAAGTGGTGGGAGGCGCCCGACGTGACGGCCCAGTGGTGGTATGCGCGTGAGCTGCGCGCGGGCATTGCAACATTACTTTATTTTTCTAAAATAAAAATAGCCTAAGTTACTCCTTGTTATATCAGCTACCTGACAAAAAAAATCCCGTCAAAATCGGTCCAGCCATTTCAGAGATTAGCCGGAACAAACAGACAGACAAAAAAATTTTAAATATCATTTTCGGCACAGGTATCGTGTATATGTTATGGGCCAAGTGATTAATGCGAGCAGTATTCATAATGCCCGGGCAGTATGAATATTGCCGAGCCATATCGGGCCAAGTGATTAATTACAATCTAAACTCACCTATTTATCACATTGCCAGGGCATTATGAATATGGCTACATGATGATCGGGCAGTGTGATTAATAGGTGATTTTTTACGTGGTGCGCTGCTGCATTGTCGCATCTGCGATGGACCCATGAATAAGAAAGGTTGAATTGATCTGCTTATGTTTAGTTGCTTTTTAACGTCCGAAACATTATCTTCAGAAGAAAATTAGTGTACCCACTGTATGGATCAGTTAGGTCGACTGTGCCTCAAAACCGACTCGGAACACCCCGACTTCACGTAGTCCTTTGGCTACCGACCCTAGAGTGTATATAAAAAGCCGGAGGCGTGGAGGGAGAGCAGCCCCCGCCCGCTGCTCACCTCCGCAGCTTCGGCTTGCTGGTCGCCAATTTAGTATTATTTATTTAGTGCGTGGTGATTGACTATCAATACACACATGACTCCGAAAAGTCAGAGGTGTGCCCTGGGATTCGAACCCGCGACCACCGTGAACATGTGGGCAGCCACGTCTAGTCCGTTTACCAACAGGCCACCACGTACGCCACCAACAGGCCACCAGGCACGCCACCAACAGGCCACCACGCACGCCACCAACAGGCCACCACGCACGCCGTTGGATTTAAATAAAATAAAATGGTTAGTGCATAGCATACAATATATTTTAGTTAGACTTACGGTATTTTGCGGCTTATGCTACAAAAAAATAACCAAGAATAATTTAAAATCATTGATAAAACACACTATTTACGTCAAATGCATTGATGATTGTGGAATCACTATAATGTTATTGCCATGGTGTTATAAATACATCATTCTTCTTAATAAATCCAATATTTTCAAATATAAAAAGGAAAATAATAAAAAAGATTTTTTATACAGCATATTTTACGAATTTCTAGCCGTAATTATACGTTACCGGAAAGATATTAAAACTAGGAATTGTATACAGTTCCAAGGTATACAATTTCCAAATACAATTTTTAGGAAATATGTAAAATAATTACATATTTGAAGATTCTCTAATACAAACTAATCGTAAGAAATGTATATATATTTCCTACACACACACATTTCTGTGAATAAAGTACCTACATAAAATAGTAAATTAAGAATCATAATACCCGACCGCAACGACACAAATACACTTTTGTTCTCGTATAGTTCATCTAAATCCTAAACTAACCTATCCCTTTCTCTAGACCTCTGTACTGTCATCTGTTCGTACTCATTAACATACATAATAATTAATTAAATTTCCGACCGGTATATAGGAAATGTATAGATTTCCTAAGAATTGTATACAATGGCAGATTACATAAATTTCCATTAATAAAGATATATTAACATCAGTACATGGAATTGACTGTTATGTGTTAGAAACAAAATTCAAAGCAATATGGACAACCATTTCATATTCTTCCCAATGAATATCTAGGACAAATGTAATCGTGAAATGGGTAAATGAATCTTCTACATAGATATACGTCTAATATTTTACTTTATGGCAGGCAAAGTTTTTTCTATAAAAGCTTTCATATCTTTTAATTCAGCTTCTGATGAGTTATGTGTGAGGCCTTGGTATGTAGTGAACTCAACGTTCTTCATGAAAGTCTTCAGAAACGAAGCCGTCATCTGCCCCCACTTGAAAGTAACCACCGGATCACAATCCCCGTGAGCTTGAAATATCTGAAATATAAAACGGTACATTAATGATTATAAGCGAATGCAAAACTGATTCCAGAGTAAAGTATTATTTATCTGTACTGTCCACGCCTTTACATTATATGATAACATGATTTATGATAATGCGAGGGGACATTTACCACTAGAGAAATTGCATGGCAACGCGGCTTACTATTTGCCTGTCGACCGACCTCTAACCTTATTTTACATGCAATATGCGGGTGTCCACGATACGGTTAACCAGCTCAACACGAGACGATATCTCACCACTCCAATTAATTTGAGGATATTAGCTTATCACACATAGCGTCCCTGTAGTACTGTATCTTATATTATGAAAAAATATATCACACATATTCGTTTGTATTCCGACCCACCACGATTTGAATGAGGGAGAGCCTATCGCCATCTCGGTCACAAATTCCTGACTCCAGGCTGAAAATTAATGAACAGCAAAACCCAATATCGTTATCCCAACCCGGCATTGGAACACGAGACCTCAGCGTTAGAATCACACCGACAATTTATTAACAGTGTTTTTATGATTAAACAAATTATTTAGGTATTCTAAGTGTATATTTGGAAATGGTTATTCGATACTCGTCCCAAATATATTAGTGTAATATAATATGATCTTAACTTTTGATAAAATTATCTATGATATCGCCGATTGCGGCTACACAACAAAAAAATATGCACTAGTTCTACTCCGCATTTTATGTATGAAAATAATGTACATGGCGTATGAATAGCGAAACCCGCAAACGCGATGCCCAAAATAAAACACAAAGTATGTATGTCCAGCAATCAAGGTTTGAAAACATACTTATTAGGTACTCAGGGACACTAAAAGCATCGTTATTCATGAAGCGACAAGCTAATGTTGACTACGACTTCGCTCACGTGCATGGCCGAGCCCTATAGTTGGAGTGGCTTGTGCCGGTGGCCTCGCGTGCGTTGTGCGGGATTGGGCCCGGCACTCGCACGTAAAGGTCATTAACACGCGTAGAAGGCAGGCCGCAGGGTGGCCGCATTTTGTGACACTTTTTGCGAATATGTTTTTAGGCGATTCTCAGTTGAGGTGAAATAGCGGCGAGTCAGACCAGCTACTGGCGTGGCGACGAGACGCGTCGCTTATTAAAATTACCGGTACAAAATAATTTGCATATTTCACAGGCGTCCCGCGATGGGCGCATTTTTTTATTTATTAGTGTCAATATGTGTGTATATTTGAGCTACATAAAAATATTAACTTTTTTATTGTATAGGTCCGGCAATCGAGCGAACAGGTCACTTGATGGTAAATAATCACGGCCGCCCATGAACATCCACAACGCTTGAACCATAAATGTGTTGTCAGCCCATCAAATCGGGATCGAATCGGGGAGGAAAAAGGATGGGAAGAGCGACAATGAGCATCCGCGGCAATCTCACTCACCGAACGCAACGCGAACAACAACAACGAAGACGTCGCTTTAAGTCCATTTCCTGTGAATATAGGAATTAGTGTTGATAGTAGTGATTCGTGTTTCAACCTTATATCACAGAATACTAACAGAAGTCAAGCTTGTGTATGTACTTCACTTTTATTGCCACACTCACACTACGCTCGGCGTTCGCGCAAGGGTTGTTAACACTGGTTTATGGGAAAACACGTATCGTGTTAATAGCACTCGTATAGTTTGATTGAATTTTTAAATAAAATATATAAAACACAATTATACAATAAATAAATTTTAATTTTATTTATGAACTCGCTGAGAATGTGTGTCAATATTCTAAGTTTTTTTATTGTTTTTGTATAATATATGTTTTTTTAAATGAAATTTATATTCAATTATTATAATCTGGTGTTTTATATACAATTGTAATAACTTTTATTCATTTGCTCCATCTTTGCACAAAACATCTCACTATTTGCGTGCCCGAAGCGGGTGACACTCGCGCTCGCAGTGGTCTCGACTGGTTTGAAATATCGTGTCGGTGAACGCTGTCTATGTGTGCGTTGATTAAGCGCGCTTTGTATGGAGCTTGACTTGCATGGACGTAGCATCAAATGGACTCGACATTCGAGTTCCACCGTAAGGGACAGACGTAAAGTAAAGAAAAAAGCAGGGATACCAGGTCATATATTTTCCCATAAATATTTTAACTAAATAAATAAATAGACGCAACATTCAAATTCATAGTCCTGACCCTGCAAATGATAATCTTGTGTCGTGGGTATCAGAAACTACGAGAGACTTTTTGGTCTCACTAACACCCCGATTTGAAAAAAATATCAAGTCACTCAAATATTTGTCTCTTCTTGAACTGGTATCGAAACCGCGGCCTCACTTTTACATCTGGCGTCTAACCAGCTGCGATGAATGATGCGGATGAAGGACGTCAGTATTAAACAACGTGACGTTTTGCAATATTTTCACAAAGGTTAGAAAGCAAAAAAGGAAAGTTGGCCTTGTATAATTATTAATACTTATATCATTTACGTAACTCGAATAATACACAGCTAGTAATGATAATATATACATAGAAACAAAACCTGCCGAGTGTTCTATAAATTATAGAAGATCAGAGAATTCACAGTAACGTAACTACTAAGGATAGAATAACATCCTACTTTATTTTATTTATTTATTTTAAGAAAGCTTACAATATACTTAAATTAAGTTCCTAATAACAAGTTTCTACAAACGAATCGTAAATAACAAAGGTACAGAAAACCTATTGATATAGACCTTAAACATTTCTCAAATGTAACAAAATGGAAAAAATATACCTACATATTTTTTTCTTTTCTATATCTTAATTAAAATAAAATGATATAGCAAAGTATCGAATGTGTAATAATACAGCGCTTGTACATTTTTTTAATCATCTGGCTTTTTTTTCCTGGAATATTGATTTTTCAAAAATACATTTTTGCACTTTTTGTTTTCATCCATATCAGGCTCATGTGTCCTTTCAGCACTCTTTGTTATTCCCCACAGTTTCAGATTCAGTCATCTGTAAAAATTAAATCTAATTAATTAAAGAATAAAATATATGTAATTAATATGTGCAGAACAAAATATAAATTGAAATAACGTAAGGTAACGTGACGCCTCGGGTCAAGGCGTGTGTGGATTAGGTATTTATTGCATTGACTTTAAGTTTTGGCACTCAAAGTCTGTAAGTTGTAAACATAAAATCTTTGTTTTTGTTGATGAACACGACTGTTTGTGTCTAAAATAAAATAAATAAAAAATAAAGAAGTATTAAGTTTGGTGGATTGGGTGCATTTTTGTAATTTTTTCGAATACAGACTTCAAATTTGAAAAATACAACTTAACTGACTTCGAAACTACATTTTATAATTTATAGATTATGCATGTTGTAGCTTCACTTAATACACAGGAGGACAATTTATGAAGACAGGCTGCCGGGAGACTGATTATAGAAGAGGTTTCATTCATTTTGTTCTCAAGGATGAATACACTGTATTTTTATTATTTAGATTAAATAGATTATAGTTTACCTTTATTTCGAGTGGCGGGAGAGAAAACGGTTTTAAGAAAGTTATAATATGCTTAGTCTTCTGAATGCAATTTTTGAACGAGTGTGTTTACCCAGCTGTCTAATTATCCGTCACATCCTATTAATTTGATCCACAAAACACGCGAAGGTAAACCTTTTGGAAAGCTGAAATAAAATAAATGATGGTTTAATTTACCATAAAACCAGGAAATGCAAATTGTTATAAGCTGGTATCCCGAAACATAATATAATCCAACTAATTTAAAATCATGTACAAAATGGCGTCCTCTTCGAGTAGTATACAGATCGTCATAATAAACAAAGTCAAGATAATTTGGTCGGATAATACTTTTAAAATACGTATTTTTTATGCAAATATAATCCTATTTTTCAATGTATTCTATGAAATACTAATTGCAGATGTTAGTAATAATGAACGTCTACATTTATTTTTACCAATATACTAAATAAAATGCACTTACCAGTGAGAGGTTATATTTTCATATTATCGTTTAGATCGGCTATCACAGCCAATAATAAAGCAGCACACCATACCTTTTGTCTTATAATCAGTTTCAACACTCTTTTGCATACATTTTTGACCGCAAATATTCGTAAAATACTCAGTAATTCAAGTTTATAACAAACCGCACGTCTTATTTGTTTGGTTACACTCAGTGTTCCCCTACAAAATTATGTGAAACTATGACAAGGACCGCAAATTGTGTTTTGTCACTTTCATTTTTTAAGGTTTATGCATAAGTCTAAGTGAGATGGACTATACCGGGTATCTCAAGACTGCTACCGAAAACGAAGCCGGGTGGTAGTTTTAGTGGCTACAAACACAATGCAATTAAAATTTTCGGATAGAAACGCGACAATTATTTATTATGATTTTTTAAATATCGTCATTTTTGGGTGGTAAATCCATAGTTTTTGCTAAAATAATAATTTAAACTCTCTTATATCTTAGAGTATTTATAAATTAAAGGGTATACACTATTATTTTAGGAAAAAATGTATTTACCACCAAAATATGGCAATAAGAAAAAAATTACAAAAAAAAAAATTGACGCTTTTTTTGGCAACTTTTTCTGTTGCATTGTGTCTGAAGTCGCTTAAACTACCACCCGGCTTCGTTTTCGGTAGCAGTCTTGATATACCCTGTATATGTCAAATGCATGTCAAGTCTATTGATACTACGCACAGATCACTCCCAATAGATACCTAATGCAAGGCAGCGGTTGCGCCCAACACATATAAGCTATCAGAAAGATATAAACCGATGCCAAATGTCGCGTCATCAGTGTCGTCCAAGTAGTGGACCCGCACATGTCGTCGCACGTTAGCGAAAATTACATTTTGGGAACATAATATTACAGTTAAAAATGATTTGTTCAATAAAATGGCGTGCAAACAACTCAAAAAAATAAAGTATCTAAAAAAACGCAATAAGTATTCATCGATAACTAATATTCTTTAAATTAATTTGGTCCCGAGCGAGCTCAATTTATACTGGTTAATGTATCAATGTCAAATAGTCGAGTTCGGATGGAGAATCAGCCGTCTCTTTTTCGCATAGCAATAACCGTAATAAGCCATCTTTTTTTGGCGAAATCACGCGTTCTTCTAGTGTTTGACGCATGTTTAGAATATAATTCCAAGAAGTATCGATATTGTAAAACAATAATGTAAATTAATTTTATTAAATGACAATGTCACAAAATATATATTGATTGAAATAAAAATTGCAAATTAACATAATTACGTTATTTTATGTAATTTGAAATAGTTAAATTTGTTAACAAGGTACTTTTACATTATTTTTTTATTTATTTTTATCTTTGGCGTAATTAAATTTCCTTTTTTCCCTCTAGTTGTATACGTTTTCAAATATAATGGGAGGATATTTATCATAAGTTTTAGTATACAAAGTTTATTGAGAATCAGTAGCACAAGCTATTGCACTAGTTCGTCAAGTGGGTTTCATCGTCACTTGTCCATATTACATTTACTACAGCCGCCGTCAGAATTCAAGAAACGGAATAAGTTATTGTAGACCTTTAGGGCGTGAGGTTTAGTTATTTACTATTTCATATTTTTATCTGATCTTTTATATCAACACTTAATTTGGTTATTTCGCCATTTTGGTATACAAAATACACGGTGAATAATAGAAATAAAACCGTTATATACTGAAGTATAAATCTTAATCCTATTTTATTCGTAGTTAGCAGTTGCCGGTTGGTATAATTTATCAGATCAGGCCGGTGAAAAAATAGTATCAAACATTTAACAAGTTGGTAATTAAGTTATAGAAGCGATCATAACACATGAACTTACTGGCAAATCGAACTATCGATACATTTTTTTATTTATCGACTTATGCCTCATCTCTCCAGTGAAGTCCACGTGACCGCGCTGCAACCCGCCCACCCCCCGCGCAGTTCCCTTCGTTGGCGTTTTCGTTTCAAAACAAAACTATCGTAATGCGGTATCTATTGGGAGTGATCTGTGATACTACGTCTATGTTGACTTCTGTTAGTTTAGTATTCTGTGCTTATATTTTGTTTAAATGTAATGTAATTCGTTTCTATTTCATAAATTAAGTTATCTCTGGGATTATATGCAGTTTTTATTAATAAGGATGTTGATGTGTTACAAATTCGCATAAAGTTATTTTTTATACATTACATAAAGACATTATTTTAAACCTAATATCATGTTTTGAAAACCTGATTGCTCGTAATAAATTAAATAAAAATATTTTCATTTGATTAATTCATTACCCATAATTACGACCTCATAAATTATTTATCTCTTTTTATTAAAATGTTAAAGACGTTTTAATTTTTTAAATTATTTTATATTTCTTATTTTTTTAAATTTCTGTTGTAGTAATGAAAACTTATTACGCTTACCTATCTAGGTTCGGACGCCGAGACAAAATAGAGAACATGTATGCCCGCCGCACGGTGGGCTGAAAATCGCGTTTCATAGACATTCAAATTTTTTTTTCCAATTTGACGGGTTTTTTAATTGGAATCTATTAAAACATGCTTGTTCATGATATATTTTAAGTATGAAGACATAAATCACAGGAAAAGGTACACTTTCGATTTTTTTTCAAAAATGTTGTATGGAAAAAAACCATAAAATAAGCTATATCTCGGCTGGCACAGGAATGGCCGTTATTTCCTCTCGCATGATTTTTGCTCTATTTTTTTGCAATTTTTTGATGTATCACACCACAGGGGGCAAAGCGCGGCTTTTGAGAAAAAAAATGATATTAAAAAAATATATTTCCGTTGACTTCAATCTTGGTTGGCAAATTTGAACCACATGTCTCTAAAAATAATAAATAGCGGTCACAAAACAACTTTATTGCTGGTTAACCCTCCCAATTTCACAATAATAAATAATACGCGGCTTATATCAAAGATTTTTTTTTACCTGACTTGTTTATTACATGACACACAAATCGGTCTTGGATACTCGAACTTTTCCAAACAATTGATAAATTTTCACCTGCAAGTACTTACCTATTGTTTTGTTCCTAATTCACTTATTTAAGACCCAATAAATAAAAAAAGGCAGCTGCGTAATTATGATGGGTCATTATAATGGCACAGGTGCCTAATGATTTTGTTATTTATTTAAGAAGTATAAATAGACATTTGTTTGCTGTAATTTTTCAGTTTACCTCGATTTGTGCTTGTGTAAACATCGATTATAAACACGGAAATGGAAAGTTTAGCAACTTACTTAGACTTGTTTATGATTTTGAAAAACACGGGTAAGTACAGTGACTTCCTTTCATTATATAACAATGTCGTTTCATGTTTGAATTTAAATCTTTCAGATGAAGACAGTCTTACGTTGAAATTATACTGTAGAAGATTTACTCATACCCTTGTGAAAAAATGGAAGCGATCTCATCGAAAATTAGAAGATTTTTTGAAATATTATGAGGACTGGCTTCAGTGTGATATCGATTGGCCAAGTTGCATTGCAGAACCGAAGGCATCAGATGTTGGGACATCCGAATCTCATATCACCCTCGAAAGTCCAGTCCCTTCCACATCTTCGTCCGGTGCACCACACACAAGTAAGAAGCGTTTGCCACGAAAACTATTTCAAGATTTAGAAATGAAGCAAAAGAAGAGAAGGACTGAAAGTCAAATAGAATGTGAGTCCAGTGAACTTGCATACGCTACTGTGCGAAAAATGAGACAAGACGGTTTGGACAGTATAGCTGCTGTTATTGAGTATATGATAAAACATCCAGAAGCTGCTGATAAGTTTAACGCAATTACCAAAAAATCATGCCCCAAGCCTGTTTTTACACCGGAGAAAGCACTTGGTCTATATTTATCATTAAAGTTGTCTAAGTGGCAATATATAACATTAAGGGAAACAGCAATTCGGGAAGGTGCGATGGAATTGTACCCATCATACTATAAGATTCAGCAAGCTAAATCTCAGTGTTATCCTGACAAGGAGACAATTACAGTTACAGATACAACAGCCAAAATTTCCCTTCAGGCTCTTCTAGATTCAACAGTTAAAAGGATTTTGAAAAATGTACCTGTATGTGGCGATAGAAACGAAATTATTTTAATGTCCAAGTGGGGTTTTGATGGTGCATCGAACCAGAGCAGTTATAAACAGAAAATAGAAGACGAATATAATGATTCCAGTGTTTTCATGACCTCGTTAGTTCCATTAAAGCTGACCGATGGTAACGAAGTCGTATGGCAAAATCCAAAGCCCTGTTCAGCACATTTTTGTCGTCCAGTGCAGTTTAGTTTTGTTAAAGAAAATAAACTTGTAGTTACTGAACATTTGAAGGAAATTGAAGACCAGATCAATTTGCTAACAACTACAGACTGTAACGAAATAAAAATTTGTCATAAATTAATGATGACTATGATAGATGGCAAAGTTTGTACTTACATTACTGATGCCCGATCTAGTGCTACGTGCTATCTGTGCTTAGCAAAGCCGTCAGATATGAATAATTTAAATGAAGTTATAAAAAGGCCTGTCTCTGAACACCTCTTGAAATTCGGATTGTCTCCTTTACACGCCCGCATTAAATACATGGAATGTCTCTTGCACATTGCATACAGGCAAGACCTGAAGAAATGGGCCGTGAAAGGAGAGGAAAAATTGGCACTTGAGTCGCGGAAAAAACAAATACAAGATGGATTTAAAGAAGAGCTTAACTTATTGATAGATGTAGTAAAACAAGGATCTGGAACTACGAATGATGGAAATACAGCCAGGAAGTTCTTTGGAAACCCGAGAAAAACCGCAAATATCACAGGTCTGGACGAAGAATTGATCCATAGATTCGCTGTTCTTTTACAAGCCATTACATGTGAAGAGTATATCTATACGCAGAAATTCAAAGAGTATTCCATGGATACAGCAAAACGGTATGTAGGATTCTACAGTTGGTACTACATGCCTTCTACTGTCCATAAGTTATTGGTACATGGTTCGGATATCATTGCCAATAACGCAATAGTACCAATTGGTAGTTTATCAGAAGAAGCATCAGAGGCTCGTAATAAGGATTTTCGAAGATTTAGAGAGCACCATTCCCGAATTTTGTTAGTAGATAACAATGAGAAAAGCTCCTTTTTTCATTTATTGGGTCTTAAATAAGTGAATTAGGAACAAAACAATAGGTAAGTACTTGCAGGTGAAAATTTATCCATTGTTTGGAAAAGTTCGAGTATCCAAGACCGATTTGTGAGTCATAAACAAGTCAGGTAAAAAAAAAATTCTTTGATATAAGCCGCGTATTATTTATTATTGTGAAATTGGGAGGGTTAACCAGCAATAAAGTTGTTTTGTGACCGCTATTTATTATTTTTAGAGACATGTGGTTCAAATTTGCCAACCAAGATTGAAGGCAACGGAAATAATATTTTTTTTTTATATGATATTTTTTCTCAAAAGCCGCGCTTTGCCCCCTGTGGTGTGATACATCAAAAAATTGCAAAAAAAAATAGAGCAAAAATAATGCGAGAGGAAATAACGGCCATTCCTGTGCCAGCCGAGATATAGCTTATTTTATGGTTTTCTCCATACAACATTTTTGTAAAAAAATCGAAAGTGTACCTTTTCCTGTGATTTATGTCTTCATACTTAAAAGGTATCATGAACAAGCATGTTTTAATAGATTCCAATAAAAAAACCCGTCAAATTGGAAAAAAAAAATTGAATGTCTATGAAACGCGATTTTCAGCCCACCGTGCCGCGGACGGAAAAAGGTTGGACACTCCTGCTCTATCTCAAAAACTACAAAATGGATTTTGATGAAACTTATATAGCCCTTAAGTTGGACTAGGTATGTCTAATCGAACGCAAAAAGAATTTTCGAAATTCGACTTATACTTTTAGAGATATGCGTGGACAAACATACAAATATACATTTTTTAAAATTGAAATTCGTATTCAGACGCTAGTATAGACTGGCATATATACAAAAAATGTGACAAAATTACATAAATTCACATCGAATACATAAACTCCTTTTTTTGGAGTCGATTAATAAATACACTCAACATTACATAGTACGCGACAGGTCGAGATGACATTCGGGGTATAAGGTAACGCGTGGGGGGGGGGGCGAAGACGCCCCGCACCCCGTATATCACCCGCGCCCTCTTTGTGCTGCACGAGGCCGCATCGACCGCGTTTATCGATTTCGATCCCGCTCACATAGTTATTTGGTGTATTTTTGTGTACGTCACTAAATAGTATAAAACAAAGTCGCTTTCTCTGTCCCTATGTCCCTTTGTATGCTTGAATCTTTAAAACTACGCAATGGATTTTGATGCGTTATTTTTAATAGATAGAGTGATTCAAGAGGAAGGTTTATATGTATAATACGTACATTTTATTATACAGAAATCTATTTGTACCCGGGCGAAGCTGGTGCCGGGCCGGTAGTAATTAATAATTAAATGCAGTAGCTTTTAAAGCTAAACTAAAAACAATAAGTCATTCTCATTCTTAAAGTTCTATGATGTTCATACAGTTCTAAACTTGACTGGATTATTTTTACTTATTATAATCATTGGAAAAAAAATATAAATATAAACTACATGGAATGCGATACTGTACCACTAAACAATTATTTACCATTACTGACCTATCGCGTACAGTACACATAGCCTAAACTTTACATCCAGATCAGACAAGTCTTGTCTTGGTATTCGGAAACTAAGACAGACTTTTCTAACATCCAGATGCCAAATGATATTTGTGTATCACACAAACATTTGTTGATACCATGCACCACATTTAAAATCCCATGACTCAATCTTAGTAAAAACCTGTTACTGACCATCAATAACATAATAGATAAGGCGAATCCATTAACCTGTGTTCCTGTTGCATAATATGCTTAAATGTTTGCATTAATAAGGATACCAAACAATTGCTACTATCAAGTATAATATATGTACATTAATTGATTAAAATTATTTGTGATTGACTTTCTAGTTTAGCTCAACTCCATAGAAAATGGTGAAATTTACTTATCAAATAAACAAAATTGATAATTTAAAATATCTAGTTTTGAATGAATAATGATAGTACTACACTGTATAGTATCAGCCCATATACATCCCACTGCAGGGCAAGGGCTCCTGTACAATCAAGAGTACTATTGACACTATGTAGGTACCTATGAACGTATAGATTAATCACAATTATTATTGATTAAAAGGGAGAGAGAAAAACAATTACACCCTAAGACAGCTTTAATATTTACAATTTTATGAGTTAAATTTGGAGTTGTAAATATTTGCAAGATGTTTTTGTTAGTCATAAAAATATTTCAGCATACATCTTGTAAGTTTTTGTTTTTATATCTATACTAATATTATAAAGAGGAAACATTTGTATTTTTGGATTTTTTTTTTCTTATGAATAAACTCAAAAACTACTGGACCGATTTTAAAAATTCTTTCACCATTCGAATGGTATATTATCCTGGAGTAACATAGGCTATATATTTGCCTAAAGGGGTTGAAACGGAAATGGAAAATATAAACTATTGAAGATATATTTATGAAAATTTATATTTTAGCTCCTTATTACAAACGCAAATTAATGGCGTGCCATTTTGAAGTTTTTAGTTATTGGTTGGATTGTTTTTTTTAAATTGCAATGAGTAGCTAGACGAGCATGCCGTTCGCCTGATGGTAAGCGATACGACCGCTCATAAACAGTAGCAACATTCCACTGCGCTCGCCATCCTGAGACATAAGATGTTAAGTCTCAATATGTCCAGTAGTTGCTCTGGCTACAATGCCCTCAACAGAAATACGAATGCTCATCAACAGATACAATAATTTAAAAGAAAGGTGTATATGTAAATTGTAAAGTTTATTAGTATTATTTATTGCATCGAATGGTGCAACCATTACCATCGTAACAAAGTTAAGAAATTCATATTTTGTATTTAACCAAGATATCGGGATAACGCACCATTTGTATAGAATATAGATGTAACACTAGAAATATATACTATCTCCAGACTCCTAGACTGACTACTAGACTGGGCTGGGCCGCTAGTTATGTTAATAAAGTTACTACACTTACTGGTAAATCAAGTGGTGCTTTCACACCATCAGGAAAATGGGCATGGCGAGGTAGCCAACATGACAAAGACATGACTCCAGCAAGCCTCTCCGGATATGTTAGCGCAGCATGGAGTGCCAGGGCTCCACCTTGAGAAAACCCACCGATTAGCACTCTACTTGCAGGAATCCCAGCCTGCAACAGTATAAAAAGAAAATAAATGATTATACAACTGTGTGAAAATTCCAAGTAATTACTAGATAAAGCAAAGTTGGAGTAATATCTCAATAATACTATATACTTTTATTATTGTTATAGATGGCGAGACAAACATCCTGTTCACTTGTTCACTTGATGGTAAGCTATAACTTCTCATGGACAGTACCAATACTTGGTATGCCAATATGTATAAAATAAAGACATATGATGTTATGTCTCAATATGTCCAGTAGTTACTATAAATACAATGCACTTCAAGCCGTCCAAAAAAGTTATTCTAGGTTAATGCAAGTTAATCATTCAATTTGAGTGGCCTTTAAATAGAATTTCTGAATGTATATTGTTTCTTTCCTTGCCATACCTCTCGCAATATCAAATGTGTATTTTTTATTCTCTCTTTCTACACTTTGATAAAAACTAGACAAATGTTTTGGACCAGGTAATTGCAAGCAATAGTAAAGAGTATATTCGAAATTGATCAATATCTCAATAAGGTTGTCTCACATGAAAATTGATCACAAACTCCATATAGATTCAGTGATTAAATTTAAACCTCTGTTTTCGAATTACTCTTATCAATTCAATACAATAATTGATAACTATTAGGGCTGTACAATTTAACTGGCTAAGCCAGCTAAAAAAGTTAGCTAAATTAACTAGCTAGCTAACCGATAGGCTTAGCTAATTTAACCGGTTAACTTAATTAGCTCAGCTATTGAGCCAACGGCTAGCCGGCTAATTATTTTTTTTCAGCTATTCACTGATTAATTTTTTTTGATACATGTTTTAAATTGCGCGCGTTTTTTGATTTTTTTTTAATAACGACGTTAATTTATAAATTGATTAGTTTTTTGACCATGTTTTTTGTGCGCTGTGATATTTTTCTAGTAGTTGTCGTATGTTACAAAAATTTCATAGTAAATAATCCAAATTATTTAGATAATGAAAATGAAAGAGAAGTTTACTGGTGGTAGGTCTCTCATATGTGAGCGGCCATCTGGGTAGGTACCACCGCAATGTCTATTTCTCCCGTGAAACAACACTGCTTAATGCACTGTTGTGTTTTGGATTGAAGGACATTGTAGCCAGAGCAACTACTGGACATATTGAGACTTAACATCTTATGTCTCAGGATGGCGAGCGCAGTGGAATGTTGCTACTGTTTATGAGCGGTCGCATCGCTTACCATCAGGCGAACGGCTAGCTCGTCTCGCCATTCACTGCAATAAAAAAAAATTAATAGCTTCAAAATGGAGCCAAATATTCCGCTTGGTGACAACCCTCTTCATTGGTGGCACTCAAAACGACATAAGTTTCCTAAACTAGCGAGAAGATACTTAGGTGTCCCAGCATCAAGTACATCATCTGAAAGGGCTTACAGCTGGAAACATTATTAGCTCAAAACGCAACTGTTTACTACCCAAAAATGCTAATTTATTGATTTTTCTATATCAAAATAGAAATATTACGGTAAATAAACTTAATAATTAATTTAAGAGCCATTTTCATAAATTAAATATTGTAGTGTTAATTAAATAAATTACTTTCGTTATTTCGTTATTTACGTTATTTTTGTCATAAAAAATCATTATTATTATTTTTTGAACCTGTCTGTGAATAGCTGAAAATAAGAATTAGCCGGTTAGCCGTTCGCTAATTAGCTAAGCTAATAAAGTTAATCGGTTAAATTAGGTAAGCCTATCGGTTAGCTAGCTAGTTAATTTAGCTAACTTTTTTAGCCGGCTTGGCCGGTTAAATTGTACAGCCCTAATAACTATACATTACAATCACTTCAAGTTCAGGCATAAATAGAAAATAATCTCACCTTAATTTCGTCACCAATGAGCCCATGTATGAGATTGGTGGCTCTCACAATGCCCTCGTCGTCCTCTGGTGCTGTAGCATCTAGGGTCCGTAGGTCAAACCAGGACGGCATGCGGAAGCCAGCGTTCAGTGTGACAGGCATAGTGGCCGCCGTTGGGCATATCACCTTAACGTGCGGCCCTCGGATCGACGCGATCGTGCTCGCCCACCCATGACTACAACACAGAAGCACATTACCATGCTAACATCTACCATATAAAATCATACAAAGATAACACAATTTACTAACCCAGTATCTCCAAGACCGTGTAAAAAAATTAGCTGTAACAAATCAAATGTAATTCAAAACAGCTGTGTGGGGATAAGAATAAATGTAAATCATGATATTAACCACATACCGAGGCTGTTTGTCTTGCAGTTGCAGCGATAATTACGGGATTCGGTTCCATTGTCAATTTTATTAAAGACAAAATCAATAATCAATTCTGTCAACTGCGCGCCGCATCTATAATACACAGACTAGGGAGTAATCTATAATACTTGCGTATGAAGCTAGTGGTGAGCTAGTGGTCTATTCTTTGTAGACCTGTGTCGATCGTGATTGACCGAATCTTTATGATTCGATCGCAACTTAAACACGAGTAATCGAATCATGGTTCTAGAAAAGATTCGATCTTATTTCATCCGATTATCAAGTGACAAAATAAACCAATTTGGACGCTATTTCAATACACGTACCGTAACTAATTGCTTGCCAGACAAACAATCGAGTTGTGCATTCGATCGCACAACGACGTATGTATAGTAAATGACATGCTCATGTTATAAGTAAAAAGTTAATAATATTTATTATCATGCTTACATGAAATTAAAAAAAATAGGTAAGTTTTAAGTAAAGCAATAAGAAAATGAATAGTATTGTTATCAATATCGTTAATCTAGCCATCAACTGTTCAGTAAGTACCCGTTTTTGGGCATACAAACAAATTGCGAGTTGCGACACACATGATTGAAATGATCGAATCATTTTAACTCGATCACCATACGAGTGGGTCATGATCGACCCGGGTCACGACGAATGATCGATCGACTCAGGTCTAATTCTTTGGTATCAAGTAGTGCTGTAGCAAACCGTATGTATTCGTTACTAAGGCTCAATTGCACAAACTAACTTTTCCATTACCTTTGCCCTTGAAACTGTCAATTCCATACATTCGCAAGGTCAAATAGATCTCAAATGTATGGCGATGACATTTTCATAGGAAAAGGTATTGGCAAAGTTACTTGGTGCAACTGAGCCTAAGTAACGAGTACTCCGTTTGACATACAGTACCGAATCGTTATCCACTCAAACGTCCCGACCAGGGCCCGTTTAACTCGGGCTTAAAAAGTAACCCAATTTTCTTTCTCGCTTTCTCATATGCCGTTTTCGCCCCATCTCTTTCACTTTTATGAATGTGTGCGTGTGCCGGCGTGCGCTGTCGCCGCCATATTGCCGCCATATTTTTCAACAGTCGATTGCTGTTTAGTTTGGATTTGCTTATTTTATTTTAATTGCATGTTATTTCATCTGTTTTGTAATCAGTAACGTAAATATTTAACAGTACAAACGTGATATAATTTGGTTTGTGTAAATCGTATCTAAAAACTTGTGATTTACGTGATAATTATTAATTTTTGTTATGTGTTCCCGAGTGCACAAACGAAAAAAACATAGAAATATCTGTGCAGCCTTCACAAACAAAATATACAAACCCTTAATAAGTGAACAGCTATGTTGACGGAGCAAGAAATACCAAATTATTGAAATTATTGAAAAACATAAATCTAACCTATAATGACATAATTAAGGTAAATATAATAATATGTTATTCCGCTGTGACCCTATTTCTACTTCTATACCCATTAAAATACAGATTTATTAGATCTCTGAACATGTGATAAGGTTAACTTTTTGTTAGTGTCTAGAGTTGATGGATTATGTACCCTTACTCCTCTCATTCGTACTCTCGACTGTAGAGGAAGCTTGTGCTCTGCAGTGGAAAGTATAAGTCGACCCAGCACAGTACAGTGCAAGATTAAAGCTATTGGTATAGGTATTTCCAAGTTCCTAACATATTAATTTATAATTATCAGTTTTTATGGTTATATGTATCTAAAGTCAGGAAAGCAGTCAACTTCAACAGATTGTGCCCTTATAATATTTATTTTTTTATTGTTTTATAATTTCTAGACTAGACTCGGGTGAAATTTCCAGTCCAAGCAATTTGCAGGCAAATGTGTTCATCGTTGGAAGTACAAAGAAAGTCATTATCATCTACTATGTCTGCAGGATCACTTTTTGTAGACTTATATGTTAATATTGGTGAAGGTTAAATCACAACAGAAGTAATTATGTTCATTAATAATCTGTATAAAATATTTATACTTCTTGATATAATTAAGATTCTCATAAAAATGCATTTGCTAAAGATTTTGGTTATATTTTCAAATTCAGTGCAATGCAGTTGTTTATAAGATTATATTATAGACCTATATTGTGCATACTATAATAGTAATAGCATTAACATTCTTTAAAATGACTTTATTTTAAACATATGTTCTGCCTCATGAGAAAGAGACGCGCAAATACAGAGGCTGCGGTGGCAGACCAGCGAGTACTCACGAGACATATTCGAAAAGCGGTACGGCGGGATCTTCGGAGTTCCAATACACGCCTGATTAAGGAGGCAATAGAACAAAACCGAGGTTCCAAAGTATTCGTGAAGCGTCTCGGGAGGAGCCACATGTCCAAGTTAACTACCGCTGATGGTCGTGTCGTCTCCTCTAAGCCAGAGATCCTCTCGGGAGTAGAAGACTTCTATGGCCAGTTGTATGCCTCGCAATCTCCGCTACCTGAACCAATCCCCTGCGATCCCCGTGCTACTTTAGTCCGACACTATTCCGACGAACTTCCCGATGTCAGCATTGAGGAAATTGAGTTGGCCCTCAAACAACTAAAAAGTGGAAAAGCCCTGGGCGAGGACGGAGTTACAACTGAGCTCTTAAGAGCTGGGGGAACTCCTATCCTTAGGCAGCTACAGCGTATATTTAACTCCGTTCTCCACCAAGGGAGAACTCCAAGAGCGTGGAGCAGGAGCATGGTAGTTTTATTTTTCAAGAAGGGGGACAAGACCCAACTCAAAAACTACCGCCCTATATCGCTTCTGAGCCACATATATAAGTTGTTTTCGAGGGTCATCACAAATAGGCTGGCACGAAGGCTGGATGACTTCCAACCACCGGAGCAGGCCGGATTTCGCGGAGGATTCGGCACCATAGACCACATACACACCGTGAGGCAGATTATTCAGAAGACCCAGGAATACAATCAGCCTCTGTGTCTGATTTTTGTGGACTATGAGAAGGCATTTGACTCCGTTGAGACCTGGTCTGTTCTGGACTCCCTGCAGCGCTGCCAAGTTGATTTTCGATACATCGAAGTACTGAGAAGCCTGTATGACGCCGGAACTATGTCCATCCAAGTACAGAATAGTCAAACAAGACCGATTCCATTGCATCGAGGAGTAAGACAGGGGGATGTGATATCCCCGAAACTGTTTACAAATGCCTTGGAAGATGTTTTCAAGACTCTAAACTGGAACGGGCGAGGCATCAATGTAAATGGCGAATACATCTCCCACTTAAGGTTTGCCGATGATATCGTAGTCATGGCAGAATCGCTGCAGGAAGCTCAAGAAATGCTGCACAGCCTAAATGAAGCCTCTAAACGAATTGGTCTCCGGATGAACCTTGACAAGACGAAAGTCATGTCTAATGACTTTGTCGCTCCGGGACCAATTATCATAGATGGCACACCTCTCGAAGTTGTCAAGGAGTATGTCTACCTCGGGCAACTAATGCAATTGGGTAGAAATAACTTTGAAAAGGAAGCCGATAGGAGGATTCAGTTGGGCTGGGCAGCATTCAGGAAGTTGTACCATATATTTTCGTCGGATATACCACAGAGCCTAAAGAGTAAAGTGTTCAACCAGTGCGTCCTCTCTGTAATGACGTACGGAGCCGAGACGTGGCCACTGACTGTGGGGCTTATCCACAAGTTAAAGGTCGCTCAACGTGCGATGGAAAGAGCTATGCTCGGAGTCTCTCTAAAGGACAAAATTCGAAACGAAGTGATCCATCAGAGAACCAAGGTAACCGACATAGCTCTGAAAGTTAGTAGGTTGAAGTGGCAATGGGCTGGCCACATATGTCGTAGAACGGATAACCGCTGGAGTAAGCGTGTTCTGGAGTGGAGACCACGTCTTGGCAATGGCAAAATCATGCATTTAATGCGTTCCATGATTTGACTAATTATTTGTTAATTGATAGCTTATTTTAATTATGTATGTCTTGTTTTTGCTTTTCAATTTCTCCAAAAGTAAGCCAAATCGCTTTGTTATTTACTTAATGTCAATTGTGTCTTAGATAAAATTTACCAACAAAGTAATCTTGTGCTGTTTCATGGTATTGTAAAATATAATTTGCAATTATTAATGTTTCCATTTAAACTTTTATTTGTCAATGCATATTTCAATTCTGTAGTCATGTTCTTAAATTTGGCATTGTTTTATTGGTCCTAAAATTAAGAGAATTTTAAGTGATAAAATTAAGAGATATTAACAAATTGAAAATGTTTAAATTAATCTGAAGACATAGATTTAGTATAAAACATAGATCGGCAATGTGAAAGAGATAGAATAATTTAACTCATATGTTAAAGCGAGATGCATGATGCGACCATACGTTTACACAGAAGTAGCCTGCAGTGACCCAGAGTCGAAATATGTCAAACTAAGTGAGCAACAAAATTCGTTTATTTTCATAATTTATTTAATTTTACAGTACTTGGTTATATTTATTAAACGTAGTTTATTATAGTGCATTGTGCAGTGCCAAGGTGTGGTTCATGCAGGCGTAAAAATCCGAAATAATTAAAGTTTTCACAGGTACCGGCCACTTTTGCACAATACTATTTTGTGACGATATTATAGTAGAATAAAATGGAAATCTGTGTATACATATCGGTAGAAAAGAATATAGTATTTCATTATATAAATACGCTGAAAGTATCCATTACGTATAAAAAATAATATCAAATACGTGAATCTTATATATAAAAATGAATCGCAAAATGTGTTGGTAACCGCATAATTCAACAACGCCTGGACCAATTTGGCTGATTTAGGTCTTGAAATATTCGTGGAAGTCCTGGGAAGGTTTTAGGGGTGAGAAAAATAGGAAAATTTCTGAGGAAGATACTAAAAACCTTTTTTTTGGGTATCGTTTAAGCGTGATGCGTCCAGCCAATATAGGATGATCTTTGTTTATTTGACGGGAGACGTAAAAGACGGTCCAGCTTCAACTACCATCCAACGTAAAATGATCTATCTTTCCATTGTCTTTCATTGACGGCTGACGAAATAGAACAAAATTCAAAAAATGTGTACATCGTGTATATCGTGTATATAATATTATCTAGATACCGCGTCTTGCGCATAATTTTGTGAAATGTAAATTGAAATCATGTCCATATCTACCAAAATCGCCCATTGTTTTTTGAGATTATTGCAACAGTTTTAAACAAGGTATACTCTATCGAAGCGTTTTGCCGGAGTACACCAAAATATATCTAATTATAATTTTTCGTTTTCATAAACGACATTGTTTTTGAATTGATACTTTTAGATGTTCTGGGGGACATATTTAAATTTCGCATTAATATTGTTTTTAGACTCAAGAATAAAAAGAATATTGGTACGTTGATGCCGTATCTAGACATTATAACGAAACGATATGCAGTTTTATATTTTTAAATATTTGTTCTATTACTTACGTCACCTGGTAAGGCAGTATGAAGGTTTTATTAATTTGTATATGGTAACGTACTAGACGCGACTGCCAACAAGTTAACGATGGTCACGGGTTCAAATCCCAGGGCACACCTCTGACTTTTCGGATTAATTTCTACGTGAAATAAAATCCGCTAACTCGCACTAAGCCAGCAGGGTGGACTATAATATCTTCTTCTATAATATGAAAATGAATCGCAAAATGTGTTGGTAAGCGCATAACTCAACAACGCCTGGATCAATTTGGCCAATTCTTTTTCTAAATGGTTATTATTACTTTATTACTAACAAAAAGTAATGGCGTGCAATATTATTAGGAAAAACAGCATTTTGGTGCTGAAATAAGGGACGGAATATTGGATGGACAATAAAAAACGCTAAAGTTTTTAATGTCAAAATTTCATAAGGCAATCTTTATATGTACATGTATATGGAGAGACGGGATATAATAGAGTGGAAGGTACGGGAGAGGGCTGGGATAGCTGACAGATTTGATAGGACGAAATGTAAATGCACGTTATAAGACGGGATGGATAATAAAAGAAAAAGGACGGGACGGATCGGGAAGAGACTGAACAGACGGATGAGACGGGATTGAGCCAGACAGTAGGATAGCTATATCAAGTTTAGGTATACAAGAGATTAATACGAAAAATAACATGTATTTGGTGTGGAGTGGAATCAAAAAATATATGCACCCAGGCGAAGCTGGGTCGGGCCGCTAGTTTACAATAATTTCAACCAAAAGTTGCTAGGGATTGACTGACAGGTTCGATCAATAAAAGGTTGTCGATAAAATAGTCGATGACAACACATGTTTCCCTACATTTTTATGGAGCTATAGTATGTTGTGATAGTGTGCATTCTTCTTCTTCTTCTACCTGGCGTTATCCCGGCCATATTTCCCCGGCCATTATTATCGTATTCATTCTACAATATTAGTTATTACTTTACTTTTTCTCATGTTTTTATATTTGTGGAATAGTTAATATAACACTTCATGTGTGTGATTAATGAATTAAGAACCTGTTTCAGTCTCTGTCAAGAGGCTGTCAATTTATAATAGTAAAACAAGAACATATTCGATATTATTATAAAATATGCAATACTTCTATGCACAGCATGATCGTCCAAACCTTGAAGCAACATTATTCATGTATCATAACATCAGGTATAGGTTTAAAATTTATAATTCTCTTAGGAAAAACATTAGTTTAGGTGACGTGATCGAGAAAAGCTTCATAGTTTATTAAACTGTCTCTTTCTTCAGCCACAGGAATGCGACTAATGAACATAGGCCTTCCACAAGAATGTCTACATCAGTTTGTTGTAAGCTACCTGCATCCAACGACTTCCTACAAGCTCCTCCGTACACCTCCAACGCGGCCTAGCAGGCGTCCAACACTTCCCAATGTGTTAAAAGTCAATTAATTGACTTAAATAAACATATTTTTTTTAACACTAGTATACATATAGTAAAAATGAGTTTCTTAGACTTACGCGAATGTTACTCATTGAAAAAACTAATAATCACGGATTTTGTTGCAGACTGAGTCCACCCTGTGACTACGAAAACTGTAAAGTAATCGAAACTTCGCGACGGGAAATTAAAAATGAAAAAAATAAACCGAAAACGCTAAAACTTTGTAAATTATAGTTTTATTTTAATAAAAGGTTTTTTTTTGTTCTCAATTTAATTAGTATATGTACTATGTATACATCACAATGAAAATAATAATTTTGTTCAGGTGAACATAAAGACCCATACAAAACATCTCAAACAAAATGTTTTCAAATAATATCATATCAATTTATCTTTATTTGTTTGTTTATCAATCTGTATTGAAACAAACACATCAATAAGTTTCTGTTAATATATAATAAAATGTCGCATATATCCATAACATTTTAATTCACAACTACAGGTCGACAGCTAAATCGATATCGATATGATAGTATCGAAAGTGCATGATACACCACTATATGTCAAGCACACATGTAAACTTCACGCACACACTCGTAAATCAGTTTTGGTCGCGCTCAAAATGACACATTGCCGATCTATGTTCTATACTACATCTATGTCTGAAGATGTATAAAAAAGTATTGGAGGTTATAATATTCATTAGGATAAAAATATTTAAATAAAAGTGTTTTAATATAAAAATATAACAAATAAATCAAAGAATATATTGTTGATTAAAGGTTTTGAATTATAACTTGGTTTTATTTGTTATTTTCATTTTGAATCCATAAATTTGAACATAAAAGCCTGCTCTGGTGGGAAACGCATCTAATATATATACGTATAACGTACGAAAGAGATGGCTCAAATACGATGAACAAAATTCTTTATTACTATTGGTCAGTGACAAATTATCAATGAAAAGAAAGAAAGATCCGATGAAGTTTGAATGAATTATATATGTAGAAAAGCATGTTTGGTTTCGATGTGTGAGTTTTCATAACGTGTTAAAAAATTGTATGGAGTTGGCCGTCTGTATTTTTAGTCGTCTGTGATCCCGACCTCCAATTTTGACATAAGCTGTCATTTTTATAGGAAATTAAACTAGTAATGAAAAAGCGTTCTAAACTCAAAATATATTATAAAAAGCGTTATGAAAAAAATATATATAATACTTGAATAAACTACCTTTAATCTAACATTGGCCAAAAAAAATTAGCAATAGGCATATTTAAAAAAGAAAAGGCAAACTAGTGTGTTGTTTGAGAACAACGACGAGAGGTGCGCAGGAGTTTTAAAAAAATTAAATATTGATTTTTAACTCTCTTATTGTTCTTATATAGTTTATTAAAATTTACCTTTACATTAATAATTATCAATTATCTAAAAATAAGCCATATTCGACGCGTGATTCGAAGTTTTTTAGACACGAAAGTAAATCACGGTCGTTGTTTGTCGGTTTTCATTAAATATTTCTGTGTTAATTCTATGAAAAATGGATAAATAAAAGTGTTAGAGAGAGAAAACATATCATAAAGAATAAAAAGGTGCCCTTTGATAATTGAAAATACATCAAAACAATTCAATATTTTAATTGATTTCCAGTATTCCGTAGAAAGTCGCACGCCATTTTTTGTAAGATCAGAGTTTGCGTTCCAAAGTTTTTGTTCAAACAAGAATGTGTGGTATGTTTGATGTTGGATGTGATTGTTATAAATTAAGTATGATGAAGCCAATTATATGGTGATTAAAATTTTCAACATCAAAGAATTAATGTATTAATTCAGCTTAAATATTTCAATATTTCCTCTCCAAATATGCATCCAAACTGTGGAAAGACGAGTTGGATACATTCGAGCCAAAATCACAAGAGCTCGCCGAGGACAGGGTCAAATGGAATGACAAAGGAGAAGCCTTTGCCCAGCAGTGGGACACAATCTAGGCTATTAAATATATATACAGGGTATATCAAGACTGCTACCGAAAACGAAGCCGGGTGGTAGTTTAAGCGACTTCAGACACAATGCAACAGAAAAAGTTGCAAAAAAAAGCGACAATTTTTTTTTGTTATTTTTTCCCTATGACCATTTTTGGGTGGTATATACATTTATTCCTAAAATAATAGTGTATACCCTTTTATTTATAAATAATCTAAGGTATAAAAGTGTTTAAACTATTATTTTAGCAAAAACGATTGATTTACCACTCAAAAATGACGATATTTAAAAAATCATTAAAAATAATTGTCGCGTTTCTTTGCGAAATTTTTAGTTGCATTGTGTTTGTAGTCACTAAAACTACCACCCGGCTTTGTTTTCGGTAGCAGTCTTGAGATACCCGGTATATACTGGGTGGAATCGCTTATCGTCCGGAAAATTTAATAGTGTATTGTGTATGTGAAATTAACGTTATATACGAAATTTATCATTAAAAACTACAAACTACCCCATAAACAACATCAGTACAAGATATCCCCAAAACGCATATTATCTAAATCACCCTACATTTAAAAGTGCAACGAAATGTCAATACTCAGGCGCGCGAGTGTATGAGTCACGCCACACAACAGCTGACTGTCGCGCATCGACCTTGAACTTACTTTGCGCCTATTTATCGGTATTATTACTCTAAATATTACCATATAACATTTTGATTTATTTAGAATTTTAGTGTGTTAGGATCATTTAAGTAAATTTAGTTGTTGGTAAGTTGTTAAGATTTACATTATTATTTTCATAACGTACCTACTATCTTAGAAAAAGCTGCATATGTTTTTATTTAAACGTTTTAATAAAGTCGAGAATAGACGACTTCGCTGTCGTAGGTCACGGATTCTTGCATGATTAGGAAGTCTGAACTTACCATGATCGAGTAGCCTCGGATAAGTCGTTAAAATAGTTCTTGTGCTGGGAACTCGTGGATTCATCATTCATGATACCATTCCTACGCAAAGACTGCAGATGTTCTGGATCTGCATACATCCTTCTTGCATGACCCAAGTTATCATTGGATCGAACATAGCATGTCATTATTGTCACATACTCACTGTTCGCGTAATCACTCATTTTGACCGCAAGAAACTAACCAATAACCAAAATAATTTCGTACAACGTCACTCGGTACCGAATTTCGCACGACTGAGGAAGTGGCAACATCCCTGGAAGGTGTAGGCGGCGCGGGAGCGGGCGGCGCGGCGCGGCGGCACGCTTTGTACTTGCGCTTGCGGCGGCGCGGCGGTGAGGGCGGCGCGATCAAAGGATTTTATTACTTAGATTTAGAAGTTTCTACTCGAATTCATATTGTATAAAGTACGGTAACAATAATGTGTATTTATGAAGATTTTTTTCATTTATGTCATCTTTCTCTAAACAACGTTGTTTTATGAATAACTTATTCTAAATTAGTAACTAATAGTGGTAAATTAATTTTACACTACATAAACAAAAACATAAAAAAATTAAAATAAGTATGCCAAAGTGTTCTAAATCATGTACTTGCCATGCACAATTTTTTTCGTGACGATAAGCGATTCCACCCAGTATATACGGAATGGAAGCCGCCAACAGGGACCGCAAACCGTTACGTATATTACGATAAAGTATAGATGCGCGACTGCGAATAATCCGAACATTGAAATGATCTACTATTAAGCCATAAACAAATTATAAGATACGGCTGCCGAACGCGGCTGAAGAGTGGTACAATATTCAGGGTCTCTCGGAAGCGGCGTGGCAGAATCTTCAATTTTCTAAATATCTTCTTCTTCTTCTGCGTCCATCAGCCGCATCTTATAAATTGTACCCGGCTTTACTAACGTAGTTATTCTGATACAAAACTAGTACATATTACTATTGGACAAATTTATTGAAATAAAAAAGAATAATAATAAAATTCATTTTTAATTTTAGGTCATCAACGGAAAAGCAAGAATGCTCGTGAGTGTTTTATTTTTTGATTTCAATGATAGAGTGCATGCATAGTTTGTGTCAATTAAGCAAATAAAAAACCATCACTAGTGCTAAGAGTTAACTTGAACTTTACATTGAGCGGGCAGTGCGGAAATGGGGGAGACCGAGGCCCGGGCAGAGGCAGAGGCAGAAGCCGAGGCAGAGGCACTATGCCGGGCTACTATGCCGGGCCAAATCAAAAAAAATATTACTAAATAAATCGTCCAAATCTTTAATTATTAATTTTTAGATTTGAAATTGTCAGTATTTATTCTTAAATATTTATTCATTGATTGAAATAATAATAATTGTTTATTTTTATTTTGTTTTAATTTTCAACCACCACTTACCTACCCTTATTCGTAATTTTTAAATACTATTACCATTTTTGATTGTAATGGATTACGCTATACCTACCAGTACCTTTACCTATACAAATCTCGTCGTAATTAAGGATATTTTCTTAAAAATCTACCATAAACTATAATTTAGTTTCTAAACCAAACACTATAAAAAAGGACAACAGCTTTGCATATCTCGATCGCTAAAATTTCATTAATGCAAAATCAATAAATGCATTAAAAAACTAGGTATAACAATGTTAACATTTGATAGGACTAAGTCATTTATATTCCATTCATGTTATAACACGTAGATAGTAACTTATTTATTGGCCTCCGCGCTGTTTTAAACCGGCTAACATCTGTATCAAATATCGTCTGGACAAGAACTTACATGGGCGGCCATCTTTCAAGCTTTATTTCACCAGTGTTGCCAACTTAGTACACAACAACTGGTAGTTTGGTCCTGGTTGGGAAACATTGCTTTTAGTGGATTTTAAATGGTTTGGGGGCTGGCGAAAATTATTGAAAAGCTGCCATTATCAAATCCGACACATCATTGTTTATTGAAAATATGATGTCATATATTGTAATCAAATACAAAATTGTAACAATCACAAACAGTAGACACTTCGTAATTTTATAAATACATGTATTGTTGTTGCATCCTAATTAATTCAATTGAAAATGTTTATTATTATCTAAATTCATGTTTGTTCGATTTCGTTTTTTGTGTTTATTTACTACCCCTTCATATTAGTTTCATATAAATATTTAAATGAATAATGTGTAAAGTCAATGTACCAAATGTCAGAATTTTAATAATATCTAATTTTACTATGCGGTTCAACTAAGAATGGGACTGACCCTGCGCCATATTGGTTCGTAGTAGCTGTCAAATCGCACAATTTATGTAGGGTGAGCAAAACAAGATTTCTCAAAATAATGTTTTTGTTGAATAAAAATAATATTTTTAATATTTAATAATTCGTAAAAAAATTAATGAATGAATAATGTCGTGTTATAGTTACTCTCTGGCGAATAATTGCATATGAAGTAAATAAAAAATTTAAAAAATATACTTTTTTAAGCTATTTATGACTAAACATTCTTGTTTATGTGTCCATATAACATTTTGTAATTGTTTCAATTTATTTAGGCTCAGTTGCACCAAGTAACTTTGCCAATACCTTTGCCTATGAAAATGTCATCGCCATACATTTGAGATGTATTTGACCTTGCGAATGTATGGAATTGACAGTTTCAAGGGTAAAGGTATTGGCAAAGTTAGTTTGTGCAATTGAGCCTTAGTTAATTTATGTTCAAGAATTTGACTGTGAAAAAAATATATAATTGATGCGTAAAAATTTTTTTGTTGCTAACCATACTTTTCGTGTGATATTTGTGACAACTAAAGGTCATTGACGTTCCTATTCTTATTTGAAACGCATTATATTTATGATGAAAGATTTCTATTACTTATAACATAGTACACATGCTTATGTAACTATAATCCAGTATAAGAGGCTTTACATTTTTTCGTATCTTTGGTACCTCCCATTCAGGTACGCCCAGTTGGGAACCTTGGTAAAATTGTAGCTACGTAAGGCAAAAGTGTACTTTATTTCAACTTAAAATGTCATATTTGTAATAAAGTCAGTTGGAGTACGCTTCCTCTATCTGGAACCCTACTTACAAGATTCATAGAGTCAGAATCGAACGCGTTCAACGAAATTTTACTCGATACTTGGCTTATATTGATCGAAACTGCCCTTATCGCGCTACTTATTCCCAGAGATTGTCCTATTTCAAGTTTAAGTCTCTGGAGAGTAGAAGAGACATCGCAGATATTATGGTTTTATTCAAGATTATACACGGACATATAAATTCCACTAAATGTTTGCAACTGATAAACATCGGAGTTCCTCGAAATTAACCAAGATATCCTAAAACAGAAACCTTTGCACTCCGTAGCAGCAGAACAAACCTAGGCAGAAATGCTCCACTAAACCGACTACTTAAAACCTACAATGATATAAACTGTAATGGCACTGTTGATGTTTTCCATACAAACAGTATTAATGAGTTTCGTTCTATTTGTAACACCTGTTATGAGAGTTTGACATAAATTATTTACCATTTGTATTATAACTTACGCTCTAAATTATTCTAAAATGTATTTTATCCTAAACCACATTGTTATTTACCTGTAAAATTTTTATATATGTATAATTTGTTATTGTATTTGATGTAATTTCTTTTTCCAATTTATTGAGTTTTTCCTGTAAATTATAATAATATAATGTTGTATACGCCTGTAAAGGCTCGTTGCCTTGAATAATATAATTATGGACATGTATGACTATTAATATTTAGCGGCGAACCGATGGTGTATCAAATTTGATAAAATAAAATAATAAAATAAAATAAACACATTTGTATATTTCGACGAATACTTTTGAATGTATAAATGAAATGAAATAAATAGTTGTTTATATCATTTGAAGGGTTTTATTTCTAATGTACACAAATACTAATATCTGAATTTGAAAAAAGTTACATCAATTGCATTATTTTGCTAATTTTTTTTATATCACACTAAAATGAACCCTATTTCAATGATAGTAGGTTACTTTTTGCTTGAAGCCGCGCCTGGCGTTTTCGACTGTCTAACCGTCTACAGCACAGAATACTAAACTAACAAAAGTCAAGCTCCATACAAAGCGCGCTAAATCAACGCACACATTGACAGCGTTCACCGACACGATATTTCAAACCAGTCGAGACCACTGCGAGCGCGAGTGTCACCCGCTTCGGGAACGCAAATAGTGAGATGTTTTGTGCAAAGATGGAATAAATGAATAAAAGTTATTACACTTGTATATAAAACACCAGATTATAATAATTGAATATAAATTTCATTAAAAACAAACATATATTATACAAAAACAATAAAAAAAACTTAGAATAATGACATACACATTCTCCGCGAGTTCATAAATAAAATAAAAATGTAATTATTTTATTCAAAAAAAAACAATCAAACTGTACGAGTGCTATTAACACGATACGTGTTTTCGCATAAGCCAGAGTTAACAACCCTTGCGCGAACGCCGAGCGTAGTGTGAGTGTGGCAACAAAAGTGAAGTACATACACAAGCTTGACTTCTGTTAGTATTCTGTGGTCTACAGTCATGACAAACGACAGTTTAGGGTAAAGATGAGACGTATTTACGATACCAGGTTTTAAAACCAGGTATTCACTTCGAATTACGGCGCCCTGGTACGAGCAGAAAATACTTATAAGTATGAAAGTACGTCGATGCGCGGAGAGATCTGGAAACTACACATGAAAATACTTGCATAGGAAAACGATTCATAATAGAATATTAATAAGAACCACAATCGTATCTGTCAATAACACATACTTTAAACTTCAAAGTATTTTTTTATTCATACTATTTTGCTCTTTATGTGCCTTCAAATACGAGTTGAATTCCTATGCAAGTATTTTCAAATTTAGGCGCCGCTATACGTCGGCGCGCGAGGAACTTGGAACACTATACATAAAAATACTTCCATAGAAAAACTATCCTTAACTTAGTATAAATAAGAATCACAATCGTATTCGTGAATAGAAAATACTTACAAAGTATTTTTTTTATTTATGCGTTTTTGCTCCTTATTTGTTATGAAATACGAATTGAATTCCTATGCAAGTATTTTATAGACGCTGCGCCGCGGCTGGGACGCGAAGGGTTGCCGACTCATACTTACAAAATACTTTTACAATATTTTAGACCCTGGTTTTGAACCCTAGTATTTTTACGTGCTCGTACTTAGAAGCCCTGGTACTTGATTTTGCAAGTATATCTCATCCCTAGTCTAGGGGTTAAGCGAGTCGCCGTCTGTAGTACTACTTGGTCTGTGGATATATTATTTTGCAGCGCCGTTGTCATTAAATTCCTGGCAAACATAATGTTAGTGTGCTTGCAAATACATGCTATTTATAAAATATTAGGCGTTTTTATATTATGATATTTTATTTATTCTTTTATTTACTATTAATTAAAGTCATCTAAAACGTACGAATGTTTTATTAAAATATCTGTGTATGGCAAGTAAAGCACTGCATTTCTGCCTACAAGGAGCGCACGCCCCTTACATACATAGTCTATAAAATCATATTCATTTCATCATTTCACCAGTATGTAATTTGTATTTAAATATGATTTCTAAAACAAATAATTAAACAAAAAAAAATACCGATCAAAGTTCATCGATCATCCAGGTGTTACTTTCTTACATCTCGTTCTTACTTGGCAACATTAAATCGTAACCCGGAACTCGGGAGTCACTAAGCAATAATGGCAAAACGCAAACGTAACAAAAATTGGTTATGTGATTATGGGTATATTTTTTTGGTTTTTTATAAGATAAGAACATAGACGTAGTATCAATAGACTTGACATGCATTTGACATATATAGTCCATCTCACTTAGACTTATGCATAAACCTTAAAAAATGAAAGTGACAGAACACAATTTGCGGTCCTTGTCATAGTTTCACATAATTTTGTAGGGGAACACTGAGTGCAACCAAACAAATAAGACGTTCGGTTTGTTATAAACTTGAATTACTGAGTATTTTACGGATATTTGCGGTCAAAAATGTATGTAAAAGAGTGTTGAAACTGATTATAAGACAAAAGGTATGGTGTGCTGCTTTATTATTGGCTGTGATAGCCGATCTAAACGATAATATGAAAATATAACCTCTCACTGATAAGTGCATTTTATTTAGTATATTGGTAAAAATAAATGTAGACGTTCATTATTACTAACATCTGCAATTAGTATTTCATAGAATACATTGAAAAATAGGATTATATTTGCATAAAAAATACGTATTTTAAAAGTATTATCCGACCAAATTATCTTGACTTTGTTTATTATGACAATCTGTATACTACTCGAAGAGGACGCCATTTTGTACATGATTTTAAATTAGTTGGATTATATTATGTTTCGGGATACCAGCTTATAACAATTTGCATTTACTGGTTTTATAGTAAATTAAACCATCATTCATTTTATTTCAGCTTTTCAAAAGGTTTACCTTCGCGTGTTTTGTGGATCAAATTAATAGGATGTGACGGAAAATTAGACAGCTTGGTAAACACACTCGTTCAAAAATTGCATTCAGAAGACTAAGCATATTATAACTTTCTTAAAACCGTTTTCTCTCCCGCCACTCGAAATAAAGGTAAACTATAATCGATTTTATCTAAATAATAAAAATCCAGAGTATTCATCCTTGAGAACAAAATGAATGAAACCTCTTCTATAATCAGTCTCCCGGCAGCCTGTCTTCATAAATTGTCCTCCTGTGTATTAAGTCAAGCTACAACATGCATAATCTATAAATTATAAAATGTAGTTTCGAAGTCAGTTAATATAAGTATAAATTACAAAAATGCACCCAATCCACCAAGATTAATACTTCTTTATTTTTTATTTATTTTATTTTAGACACAAACAGTCGTGTTCATCAACAAAAACAAAGATTTTATGTTTACAACTTACAGACTTTGAGTGCCAAAACTTAAAGTCAATGCAATAAATACCCAATCACACACGCCTTGACCCGAGGCGTCACGTTACCTTACGTTATTTCAATTTATATTTTGTTCTGCACATATTAATTACATAATATATTTTATTCTTTAATTAATTAGATTTAATTTTTACAGATGACCGAATCCGAAACTGTGGGGTATAACAAAGAGTGCTGAAAGGACACATGAGCCTGATATGGATGAAAACAAAAAGTGCATAAATGTATTTTTGAAAAATCAATATTCCAGGAAAAAAAATCCAGATGATTAAAAAAATGTACAAGCGCTGTATTATTACACATTCGATACTTTGCTATATCATTTTATTTTAATTAAGATATAGAAAAGAAAAAAATATGTAGGTATATTTTTTCCATTTTGTTACATTTGAGAAATGTTTAGGTCTATATCAATAGGTTTTCTGTACCTTTGTTATTTACGATTCGTTTGTAGAAACTTGTTATTAGGAACTTAATTTATGGAAATATTAAGTATATTGTAAACACTTGTTTGTAAGCTTTCTTAAAATAAATAAATAATAAATAAAATAAAGTAGGATGTTATTCTATCCTTAGTAGTTACGTTACTATGAATTCTCTGATCTTCTATAATTTATAGAACACTCGCCAGGTTTTGTTTCTATGTATATATTATCATTACTAGCTGTGTATAATTCGAGTTACGTAAATGATATAAGTATTAATAATTATACAAGGCCAACTTTCCTTTTTTGCTTTCTAACCTTTGTGAAAATATTGCAAAACGTCACGTTGTTTAATACTGACGCCCTTCATCCGCATCATTCATCGCAGCTGGTTAGACGCCAGATGTAAAAGTGAGGCCGCGGTTTCGATACCAGCTCAAGAATAGACAAATATCTGAGTGACTTGATATTTTTTTCAAATCGGGGTGTTAGTGAGACCAAAAAGTCTCTCGTAGTTTCTGATACCCACGACACAAGATTATCATTTGTAGGGTCAGGACTATGAATTTGAATATTGCGTCTATTTATTTATTTAGTTAAAATATTTATGGGAAAATATATGACCTGGTATCCCTGCTTTTTTCTTTACTTTATGTCTGTCCCTTACGGTGGAACTCGAATGTCCAGTCCATTTAATGCTACGTCCATGGATAAGAATAACTTTAAGTACTAAAATATGGATATCAAAAGAAAGCTTATAGTATATACTTTATTTACAAATGGATTTTATTGGTATGTAATATGATTTAATGGGTTAAAACATGATTTGAAAATGAAAAACCATTGAAATTCGATCTGTATAGAATTTTTATTATTTGTTTACAACACATTTGAATTATTTTTGTAAAATAATTGTCACATCTAATAATTTTGCATAGTTTTAGATACTTAAAGGTATTTTTTATTTCCCTGTAGCTAGAATAGGTACTAGGATATAATGCTTTATGTTTATGAATATTGAAAACGCGGGAATCGGAAGATTTCTGTCAAAATAAGTGACAGTGACGTGGACGTGTGAGTGGTTAAGCTCAAACATGGACGTAGTATCAAATGGACTCGACATTCGAGTTCCACCGTAAGGGACAGACATAAAGTAAAATTAAATAATAGTTAAAAAAAACTAAAATACACGCTTTAATAAGATATACAACTAAAAAAGTAAAAATAATTGATACTGAATTTAAGATAAGAGAATGAAGTAAAATACATATATTTTATTGTTACAAAGCGTGGGGTGCAGGAGGATAATTAATTGTTGTAAACACCCCACACTTTGTAATATAAAATATATGTATTTTACTCCATTCTCTTATCTTAAATTCAGTATCAATTATTTTTACTTTTTTAGTTGTATATCTTATTAAAGCGTGTATTTTAGTTTTTTTTAACTATTATTTAATTGTTTTGACTAAAAACATCCATCTACGGCTGTATTTCCAGAGGAAGTTAGCGGCGTGCAAAATATCCATTTTTTTTTTCAAAAAATCTATTTTTTTTAAATTATTGTATTGTCATCGGTCTTTGACAGGTGTGCAAAATTTGAATGAAATCTGTCCGTTTAAAGTGGGTCGAAATCGCGTCTTAAGGAGTCGGTTACAAACAAACTTACAAGTGAAGCTAATATAAAGCGTGTAAAAAAAAGCATTTTTATTTTTTATGCAAATATAATCCTATTTTTCAATGTATTCTATGAAATAATTGCAGATGTTAGTAATAATGAACGTCTACATTTATTTTTACCAATATACTAAATAAAATGCACTTACCAGTGAGAGGTTATATTTTCATATTATCGTTTAGATCGGCTATCACAGCCAATAATAAAGCAGCACACCATACCTTTTGTCTTATAATCAGTTTCAACACTCTTTTACATACATTTTTGACCGCAAATATTCGTAAAATACTCAGTAATTCAAGTTTATAACAAACCGCACGTCTTATTTGTTTGGGTACACGCAGTGTTGCCCTACAAAATTATGTGAAACTATGACAAGGACCGCAAATTATGTTTTGTCACTTTCATTTTTTAAGGTTTATGCATAAGTCTAAGTGAGATGGACTATATATGTCAAATGCATGTCAAGTCTATTGATACTACGTCTATGAGCTCAAAACACATTATAGGTTTTCGTCTTACGCATAGATTAAAGAGCTATAAGTTGAATAAAGTACCTTTAATGTAACATTGGCCAAAAAGACATTAGCAATAGGCATATTTAAAAAAAAACAGGCAAACTCGTGTGTTGTTTAAGAACAACGACGAGTGGTGCGCAGGATTTTTTTAAAATGTAAATATTGATTTTTAACTCTCTTATTGTTGTTATATAGTTTATTAAAAGATACCTTTACATTAATAATTATCAGTTATCTAAAAATAAGCCATATTCGACGCGTGATTCGAAGTTTTTTAGACACGAAAGTAAATCACGGTCGTTGTTTGTCGGTTTTCATTAAATATTTCTGTGTTAATTCTATGAAAAAATTATAAATAAAGTGTTAGAGAGAAAACATATCATAAAGAATAAATAGGTGCCATTTGATAATTGAAAATATATCAAAACAATTCAATATTTTAATTGATTTCCAGTATTCCGTAGAAAGTCGCGCGCCATTTTTTGTAAGATCAAAGTTTGCGTTCCAAAGTTTTTGTTCAAACTAGAATGTGTGGTATGTTTGATGTTGGATGTGATTGTTATAAATTAAGTATGATGAAGCCAATTATATGGTGATTTAAATTTTCAATATCAAAGAATTAATATATTAATTCAGTTTAAATATTTCAATATTTCCTCTCCAAATATGCATCCAAACCGTGGAAAGACGAGTTGGATACATTCGAGCCAAAACCACAAGAGCTCGCCGAGGACAGGGTCAAATGGAATGATAAAGGGGAAGCCTTTGCCCAGCAGTGGGACACAATCTAGGCTATTAAAAAATATATATATATATACGGAATGGAAGCCGCCATCAGGGACCGCAAACCGTTACGTACATTACGATAAAGTATAGATGCGCGATTGTGAATAATCCGAACATTGAAATGATCTACTATTAAGCCAAAAATAAATTATAAGACTGTCGGACGCGGCTGAAGAGTGGTACAATATTCAGAGTCTCTTGGACGCGGCGCGGCAGGATCTTCAATTTTCTAAATATCTTCAGCTGCGTTCATCAGCCGCATCTTATAAATTGTTCCCGGCTTTACTAACGTAGTTACTCTGATACAAAACTAGTATTACAATTGGACAAATTTATTGAAATAAAAAAGAAAAATAATAAAATACATTTTCAATTTTAGGTCATCAATGGAAAAGCAGGAATGCTTGTGAGTGTTTTATTTTTTTATTTCAGTGATAGAGTGCATGCATAGTTTGTGTCAATTAAACAAATAAAAAACCATCACTAGTGCTAAGAGTTAACTTGAACTTTACATTAAGCGGGCAGTGCGGAAATGGGGGAGACCGAGGCCCGGGCAGAGGCAGAGGCACTGTGCCGGGCTACTATGCCGGGCCAAATAAAAAAAAAAAAACTAAATAAATCGTACAAATCTTTAATTATTAGTTTATAAAAGTTAATTAAGTAAGTAAGTTAAGTAGTTTGTTTGATTTCTATGAATGTAACAATCACAAACAGTAGACACTTCGTAATTTTATAAATACATGTATTGTTGTTGCATCCTAATTAATTCAATTGAAAATGTTTATTATTATCTAAATTCATGTTTGTTCGATTTCGTTTTTTGTGTTTATTTACTACCCCTTCATATTAGTTTCATATAAATATTTAAATGAATAATGTGTAAAGTCAATGTACCAAATGTCAGAATTTTAATAATATCTAATTTTATTTATTATGAAAGATTTCTATTACTTATAACATAGTACACATGCTTATGTAAATATAATCCAATATAAGAGGCTTTACATTTTTTCGTATCTTTGGTACCTCCCATTCAGGTACGCCCAGTTGGGAACCTTGGTAAAATTGTAGCTACGTAAGGCAAAAGTCTACTTTATTTCAACTTAAAATGTCATATTTGTAATAAATACATTTGTATATTTCGACGAATACTTTTGAATGTATAAATGAAATGAAATAAATAGTTGTTTATATCATTTGAAGGGTTTTATTTCTAATCTACACAAATACTAATATCTGAATTTGAAAAAAGTTACATCTATTGCATTATTTTGCTATTTTTTTTATATCACACTAAAATGAACCCTATTTCAATGACAGAAGGTTACTTTTTGCTTGAAGCCGCGCCTGGCGTTTCCGACTGTCTAACCGTCTACAGTCATGACAAACGACAGTCTAGGGTAAAGAGGAGACGTATTTACGATACTAGGTTTTAAAACCAGGTATTCACTTCGAATTACGGCGCCCTGGTACGAGCAGAAAATACTTATAAGTATGAAAGTACGTCGATGCGCGGAGAGATCTGGAAACTACACATGAAAATACTTGCATAGGAAAACGATTCATAATAGAATATTAATAAGAACCACAATCGTATCTGTCAATAACACATACTTTAAACTTCAAAGTATTTTTTTATTCATACTATTTTGCTCTTTATGTGCCTTCAAATACGGGTTGAATTCCTATGCAAGTATTTTCAAATTTAGGCGCCGCTATACGTCGGTGCGCGAGAAACTAGGAACACTATACATAAAAATACTTCCATAGAAAAACTATCCTTAACTTAGTATAAATAAGAATCACAATCGTATTCGTGAATAGAGAATACTTACAAAGTATTTTTTTTATTTATGCGTTTTTGCTCCTTATTTGTTATGAAATACGAATTGAATTCCTATGCAAGTAATTTATAGACGCTGCGCCGCGGCTGGGACGCGAAGGGTTGCCGACTCATACTTACAAAATACTTTTACAATATTTTAGACCCTGGTTTTGAACCCTAGTATTTTTACGTGCTCGTACTTAGAAGCCCTGGTACTTGATTTTGCAAGTATATCTCATCCCTAGTCTAGGGGTTAAGCGAGTCGGCCGTCTGTAGTACTACTTGGTCTGTGGATACATTATTTTGCAGCGCCGTTGTCATTAAATTCCTGGCAAACATAATGTTAGTGTGCTTGCAAATACGTGCTATTTATAAAATATTAGGCATTTTTATATTATGATATTTTGTTTATTCTTTTATTTACTATTAATTAAAGTCATCTAAAACGTACGAATGTTTTATTAAAATATCTATGTTCGGCAAGTAAAGCAGTGCATTTCTGCCTACAAGGAGCGCACGCCCCTTACATACATAGTCTATAAAATCATATTTCAACATTTCACCAGTATGTAATTTGTATTTAAATATGATTTCTAAAACACATAATTAAACAAAAAAAAATTATGGGTATATTTTTTTGGTTTTTTATAAGATAAGAATAACTTTAAGTACTAAAATATGGATATCAAAAGAAAGCTTATAGTATATACTTTATTTACAAATGGATTTTATTGGTATGTAATATGATTTAATGGGTGAAAACATGATTTGAAAATGAAAAACCATTGAAATTCGATCTGTATAGAATTTTTATGATTTGTTTACAACACATTTGAATTACATTTGTAAAATAATTGCCACGTCTAATAATTCTGCATAGTTTTAGATACTTAAAGGTATTTTTTATTTCCCTGTAGCTAGAATAGGTACTAGGATATAATGCTTTATGTTTATGAATATTGAAAACGCGGGAATCGGAAGATTTCTGTCAAAATAAGTGACAGTGACGTGGACGTGTGAGTGGATAACGTCATGGTACGAATTTGAGTAATATTACTTTAAGCTTGAAATAAAACGTTCCTGCGATATGATGGTTTTGTAAAAGATGGTGGTAAGGCCCCAGGTGTTATTTTCTTACATCTCGTTCTTACTTGGCAACATTAAATCGTAACCCGGATCTCGGGAGTCACTAAGCAATAATGGCAAAACGCAAACGTAACAAAAATTGGTTATGTGATTATGGGTATATTTTTTTGGTTTTTTATAAGATAAGAATAACTTTAAGTACTAAAATATGGATATCAAAAGAAAGCTTATAGTATATACTTTATTTACAAATGGATTTTATTGGTATGTAATATGATTTAATGGGTTAAAACATGATTTGAAAATGAAAAACCATTGAAATTCGATCTGTATAGAATTTTTATTATTTGTTTACAACACATTTGAATTATATTTGTAAAATAATTGTCACATCTAATAATTCTGCGTAGTTTTAGATACTTAAAGGTATTTTTTATTTCCCTGTAGCTAGAATAGGTACTAGGATATAATGCTTTATGTTTATGAATATTGAAAACGCGGGAATCGGAAGATTTCTGTCAAAATAAGTGACAGTGACGTGGACGTGGGAGTGGATAATAAATCATGTACGCACATTATGCATTTTTGTTTAGTAAGGTTTTATTTGTTTAAATATGTGATAAGCATTGTTTACTATTTTGTATGCTTATTAATTGTAGTGCTATGGTTTTATTAGTAAGATTGTTGATTTGTTGAAAAATTATTTAATTTTGAGGTTTGTGTTGAAATTATGTGTTTATTAAAAAATCAAAATAACAATTCTCACCATTGTCATTCAGTGAAAAGATTCAAATTGTGTGCAAAGGTAGGTGTGTACCCGAGTCAAAACAACTAAACCAGCAGAAAGGGAATGTATCTCGAAAGTTTCATGTTAAAAGTTATGAACCGCACAGAGTACATTATTATATATGAAATAGAGGTCTATCTTCATGCTCAAAATGGAACCACATGGTTGTCAGTTTCAAAACAAGTAGAGATGGCGTTGTTACACAATTAACGCTGGGTACCTCTATATTTATCAGTAGATGGCGCTGTTACACAATTAATGGTGGGTATGCATAGAATGGCTTTACTGATCACTAAACCCATGGATAGAATTTTTTACAAATGTGTACATACTACACACGATTAAATTATATTGTTTTCCTAGAATATTGCTTAGTAATTCTAGTACAGTGTGGACTGCTTCGGTATATTCAGTTTTAATAGATCTCAGGAACTCATAGTTTTAGTTTGTATTTCTGTTTATTTTTGCAACATTTCTTAAACATGAATCCTAATTATAAATATTCTTATTTCCTAATTAACATCCTAATTAATATAATAACATAATATTGTTCGGGTTCGAACCCCGCACCGAAACAAATATTTGTGTCAAGTAGAGGTATTTGTTTCGGGTCTGGCTGTTTGTGAGACCGAAAAGTCTGTTATAGTTCCTGATACCCATGATACAAGACTACTTCTCTGTGTGGGGTCGAGGCTATGTATGTGACTGTTGGGTGTATTTATTCATTTATTTTATTATATATTTGGATATTTAATTACAATATATGACATCATATTTTAAATAAACAATCATGTGGCGGAATTGATAATGACAGCTTTTCAATAATTTTCGCCAACACTTTGTTTTTCATTTTTTCATAGAATTAACACAGAAATATTTAATGAAAACCGACAAACAACGATCGTGATTTACTTTCGTGTCTAAAAAACTTCGAATCACGCGTCGAATTTTGTTTTTTTTAGATAATTCTAAATTATTAACTATATAAGAACAACTAGCGGCCCGGCCCGACTTCGCCTGGGTGCAAATATAGATTCCAGTCCATATTTTATTTCAAATCAACATGACAGCCGTTGTCTAAACTGCTTATCCAATTCCAATCCCATCCTGTACCTATTCTTCTGTCCCATTTTATCCAACTTATATTCTATTCTATCCCATCTCTCCAGATTTAAATCATTATTTTGCTACGGAGATATTATAACACTGTTACTACTCCGACTGTCTGTATCTGTATCAGCCCATATACGTCCCACTGCAGGGCACGGGCCTCCTCTACAATCGAGAGTACGATTGAGAGTGGTTAGGCCATATAGTCCACCACGCTGGCCTAGTGCGGGTTGGCGGACTTACATACCATAGAAATTTTATAAATCGCTATGGTATGCAGGTTTCCTCACGATGTTTTCCTTCACCGTTTTAGTGCGTGGTGATTGACTATCAATAGACACATGACTCCGAAAAGTCAGGTGGGATTCGAACCCGCGACCACCGTGAACATGTTGGCAGTCGCGTCTAGTCCGTTTACCAACAGGCCACCACGCACTTATTACTCCGACTACATTCATTGAAATCAATTAAAAGATACCATAGCTGACCCGACCACGCTAAGCTATGGCTTAGTTATTATATGATTAATATTAAATTGAATTATTTACCATAGCAAAAAAGCCTGACCCCCCTTTGCCTGGATGCAGATATTTTTTTATTTTACTTCACACCAAATACATGTTATTTTTCGTATAAGCTCTTGTATACCTTAACATGACATAGCTATCGTACTGTCCTGCTCAATTCCGTCCCATCCCGTCTATTCCCGTCACTTCCCGATACGTCCCGTCCTTTCTCTTCATTATCCATCCCGTCTTATACCGTGCATTTACATTTCGTCCTATCAAATCTGTCAGCTAACCCAGTCATCTCCCGTACGTCCCACTCTATAATATCCCGTTTCTCCATAGCCAAATAGTGTTCCTTATAATTTTTTGACATTATACACTTTTAAAGCGATTTTGATTATCCATGCAATATTCCATCCCTTATGGGGGTGAACCCCCACTATGCTGTTTTTTCCATAAATATTACGCCATTACTTTTGTTCGTAATAAAGAAATGAAATATTAATTTTCATACAAATAACTTCAGTGGTTTCGATTTTCTTCGACATAACATTTCAGAATGTATAATATTTCTATCAGTGAATTTTAGCGAAGGAAAAGACACTGTAAAAATTCGTGATAAAAGTAAACATAATAACACATAACACACACACAAACACAAACGTACACTATTAGCACCACAGACGACTAAAAATACAGACGGCCAACTCCATACAAACTTTTTAACACGTTATGAAAACTCACACATCGAAACCAAACATGCTTTTCTACATATATAATTCATTCAAACTTCATCGGATCTTTCTTTCTTTTCATTGATAATTTTGTCACTGACCAATAGTAATAAAGAATTTTGTTCATCGTATTTGAGCCATCTCTTTCGTACGTTATACGTATATATATTAGATGCGTTTCCCACCAGAGCTGATCAGAAATCGGTACTTTACCGAAATTACCGATTTTGAAATATTTAGGGATGTACGTTTTACTTTCAGTAATCCGATTTTTACTACCGGAAATTTACCGGTTTTATATTTGGGTTTCATGCTTTTATGTTCAAATTTATGGATTCAAAATGAAAATAACAAATAAAACCAAGTTATAATTCTAAACCTTTAATCAACAATATATTCTTTGATTTATTTGATGTTATATTTTTATATTAAAACACTTTTATTTAAACATTTTTATCCTAATGAATATTATAACCTCCAATTCTTTTTTATACATCTTCAGATTAATTTAAACATTTTCAATTTGTTAATATCTCTTAATTTTAGGACCAATAAAACAATGCCAAATTTAAGAACATGACTACAGAATTGAAATATGCATTGACAAATAAAAGTTTAAATGGAAACATTAATAATTGCAAATTATATTTTACAATACCATGAAACAGCACAAGATTACTTTGTTGGTAAATTTTATCTAAGACACAATTGACATTAAGTAAATAACAAAGCGATTTGGCTTACTTTTGGAGAAATTGAAAAGCAAAAACAAGACATACATAATTAAAATAAGCTATCAATTAACAAATAATTAGTCAAATCATGGAACGTGTTAAATGCATGATAGCTATACTAAAACTTTTTTGATTAATTATTATAATATATTAAAGGAATAGGCAGAACATGTTTAAAATAAAGTCATTTTAAAGAATGTTAATGCTATTACTATTATAGTATGCACAATATAGGTCTATAATATAATCTTATAAACAACTGCATTGCACTGAATTTGAAAATATAACCAAAATCTTTAGCAAATGCATTTTTATGAGAATCTTAATTATATCAAGAAGTATAAATATTATATACAGATTATTAATGAACATAATTACTTCTGTTGTGATTTAACCTTCACCAATATTAACATATAAGTCTACAAAAAGTGATCCTGCAGACATAGTAGAGACTTTCTTTGTACTTCCAACGATGAACGCATTTGCCTGCAAATTGCTTGGACTGGAAATTTCACCCGAGTCTAGCCTAGAAATTATAAAACAATTAATAAAAAAATAAATATTATAAGGGCACAATCTGTTTAAGTTGACTGCTTTCCTGACTTTAGATACATATAACCATAAAAACTGATAATTATAAATTAATATGTTAGGAACTTGGAAATACCTATACCAATAGCTTTAATCTTGCACTGTACTGTGCTGGGTCGACTTATACTTTCCACTGCAGAGCACAAGCTTCCTCTACAGTGGAGAGTACGAATGAGAGGAGTAAGGGTACATAATCCATCAACTCTAGACACTAACAAAAAGTTAACCTTATCACATGTTCAGAGACTAATAAATCTGTATTTTAATGGGTATTTATTTCAACTTATTGTTATTTCTTATATTCCTGTAGCAGATTAAACTAGAAATAGGGTCACAGCGGAATAACATATTATTATATTTACCTTAATTATGTCAGATGAGGTTAGATTTATGTTTTTCAATAATTTCAATAATTTGGTATTTCTTGCTCCGCCAACATAGCTGTTCACTTATTAAAGTGTTTGTATATTTTGTTTGTGAAGGCTGCACAGATATTTCTATGTTTTTTTCGTTTGTGCACTCGGGAACAAAACACATAACTAAAATTAATAATTATCACGTAAATCACATGTTTTTAGATACGATTTACACAAACCAAATTATATCACGTTTGTACTGTTAAATATTTACGTTACTGATTACAAAACAGATGAAATAACATGCAATTAAAATAAAATAAGCAAATCCAAACTAAACAGCAATCGACTGTTGTAAAATATGGCGGCAATATGGCGGCGACAGCGCACGCCGGTACACGCACACATTCATAAAAGTGAAAGAGATGGGGCGAAAACGGCATATGAGAAAGCGAGAAAGAAAATTGGGTTACTTTTTAAGCCCGAGTTAAACGGGCCTCATTAGCACTTTCTCACACTGACACCCACAATTAATGTAATTACAATAATTATATTTAACTGGATTCTCAAGACACAGGCAACGCCTAATTTGAAAACCCCTGCAATATTCTCCATATGTAAAATTGTTATTTTAATAAAGATTTTTCATTTTCAAGTGATATTCTATCTGAAAAGAAGTAAATCTTCTTACGTGTGAATAGTATTTATTTAATTGTCCTATATTTATTTAACTTCATAATACATTCTCTTTTGGTTACACAAAATTAATTTCTGAACGCATGCATTAATATTTGACAACCAATTTAAATGTCAATCCCTTTTCATGAATGTCATTAATTTACATCTTTAAAATCTAAAATACGCCATTAATCGAATATTGTGGATATATGTTGTCGATTCGAAACCTTTATTTAAATACGTTCTTTAATTTGAGAGAAGAGTTTACCGTATCAACGGGATGAACATTAAATGTTTGACAGTTACGAACCCATTAACATTTTGTATGAGAAAATGTTAATAAGCTAATATAAACTCGGTAAACCGAGAACGTGATAAAAAGTATCCTATGTCCTTCTCCTGGTTCTAAGCTACCTCCCCACCAATTTTCAGCCAAGTCAGTTCAGCCGTTCTTGAGTTATAAGTAGTGTAACTAACACGACTTTCTTTTATATAAAATTAATTGAAAAAACATTTTCCAGTAGACCAAACTGTAAATCTAAACCATTCTCGAATCTCCACGAACACACACAAAAAATGTCATCAAAATTGGTCCAGTCGTTTAGGAGGAGTTCAGTCACATACACACGCACACAAGAAATATATATATTAAGATAAGAGAGTTAAAAATCAATATATACATTTTTAAAAACTCCTGCGCACCACTCGTCGTTGTTTTCAAACAACACCCTAGTTTGCCGGTTTTTTTTTAAATATGCCTATTGCTAATTTCTTTTTGGCCAATGTTAGATTAAAGGTACTTTATTGAAGCATTATATATATATTTTTCATAACGCTTTTTATAATATATTTTGAGTTTAGAACGCTTTTTCTTTAATAGTGTATTTTCCTATAAAAATGACAGCTTACGTCAAAATTGGAGGTCGGGACGTTTGAGTGGATAGTTTTGTACTCTTTACTCTATGCGTAAGACGATGCGTAACCTACAATGTGTTTTCAGCTTTACTCACAAAAACATTTCGTTACTCGTATTTTTCGTATCTACTGCTGTAAGATGTTACACGTACGACCAAGTACGACTGTTTCGGTTCGCGCAAGGATTTTTGATACGTGAATTGAAACGGTTGGTTGTCCGAGTAGGTAAATACTGGTACGTTTTATGATAAACATGCGTGTAGTTATCCGGTGATTTTAAAAAAACCGTTTTGAAACGAATTACTTTTGCTGCATAAAATGTTAAATACCATAATATGTAATTCCTAGTTACTTAAGTAGTATCAGGACCCTCTTTAATACATCAAATGTTTAAGTTATGCATTCTCCATAAGATTCTTAAGTTGCGGGATACTTGTATCTGATTGACCTATGAAATGATAAACACGACTGTGTCAAAATAAGAAAAATAAAAATAAATATGTAACTTCCGCAATTAGGTAACGTAAATGTAGGTATGCTGTATCACATACTGAACGTACGACTATTGACGCGACGTCAACTTCATTCCGTACGCAATACGACTCGATGCGATCCTCTATTATAAGATGTAAAACGATCTAAAGTAACGAGTAAAGTAAGGATACGATAGTAACGAGTACTGATTCCTAAAGTAACGAATACGTACGGATACCTTATTTCTCGTTACTTTTACAGCACTAGTATGAAGTAAGCCACAGAGAAGTGCAGAGAAGTAAGCTGTCTGCTGCTGTGTAGAGACGGTCAACTAGGCTAAGCTAAACTCGAGTTGTGTCAAATTCGAGTTAACTCGAATTCATTTCACCCTAACTCGAGTTTGAATATCGCGGTAGATGAACGCATTCGGTGGGAAAGACTAGCAAGTATGCATATTTGAATTCCTTGCTTTTACCACTGGAACATTACATTTTTCGGGATAAATAGTATCCTATGCGTTATATTAGGGCCTCAGCTACATACATACAGACATCAAAATTGCTTTGAATTGTAAAAAGTAACAAACACTTGGCGGTTTCTCACAATATACACACACATACCATACCAATACAGTCACATACAGTAAGAACTTTATAAGCCTTTTTAATTCAATCCTAACTTTAACACTCGGTTTTTTCCTTCCAACTCGAGTTCAATTCGAGTGACCTGAATTTCCGCTCGATTTAACTCGAGTCGGGTTTATCCCGAGTTGGCACATCACTAGCTGTGATGTAACTAGCCACTCCTACGTCCACGTCACTGTCACTTATTTTGACAGAAATCTTCCGATTCCCGCGCTTTCAATATTCATAAACATAAAGCATTATATCCTAGTACCTATTCTAGCTACAGGGAAATAAAAAATACCTTTAAGTATCTAAAACTATGCAGAATTATTAGATGTGACAATTATTGTACAAATATAATTCAAATGTGTTGTAAACAAATAATAAAAAATCTATACAGATCGAATTTCAATGGTTTTTCATTTTCAAATCATGTTTTCACCCATTAAATCATATTACATACCAATAAAATCCATTTGTAAATAAAGTATATACTATAAGCTTTCTTTTGATATCCATATTTTACTACTTAAAGTCATTTTTATCTTATAAAAAACCAAAACAATATACCCATAATCACATAACCGATTTTTGTTACGTTTGCGTTGCTATTATTGCTTAGTGACTCCCGAGTTCCGGGTTACGATTTAATGTTGCCAAGTAAGAACGAGATGTAAGAAAATAACACCTGGATGATCGATGAACTTTGATCGGTATTTTTTTTTGTTTAATTATTTGTTTTAGAAATCATATTTAAATACAAATTACATACTGGTGAAATGATGAAATATGATTTTATAGACTATGTTTGTAAGGGGCGTGCGCTCCTTGTAGGCAGAAATGCAGTGCTTTACTTGCCATTCACAGATATTTTAATAAAACATTCCTACGTTTTAGATGACTTTAATTAATAGTAAATAAAAGAATAAATAAAATATCATAATTTAAAAACGCCAAATATTTTATAAATAGCACGTATTTGCAAGCACACAAACATTATGTTTGCCAGGCGTTAAATGACAAGCAAGCGGCGCGGCGCTGCAAAATAATGTATCCAACCATCAAGTAGTACTACAGACAGCCGACTCTCCTATCCCCTAGACTGTCGTTTGTTTTTCTGTCAAAAAACTGTCATGACCGTAGACGGTTCGACAGTCGGAAACGCCAGGCGTGGCTTAAAGCAAAAAGCAACCTACTGTCATTGAAATAGGGTTCATTTTAGTGTGATATAAAAAAAATTGCAAAATAATGCAATTGATGTAATTTTTTTCAAGTTCAGATATTAGTGTTTGTGTAGATTAGAAATAAAACCCTTCAAATTATATAAACAACTATTTATTTCATTTCATTTATACATACAAAAGTATTCGTCGAAATATACAAATGTGTTTATTACAAATATGACATTTTAAGTTGAAATAAAGTACACTTTTGCCTTACGCAGCTACAATTTTACCAAGGTTCCCAACTGGGCGTACCTGAATGGGAGGTACCAAAGATACGATAAAATGTAAAGCCTCTTATATTGGATTATATTTACATAAGCATGTGTACTATGTTATAAGTAATAGAAATCTTTCATCATAAATAAAATTAGATATTATTAAAATTCTGACATTTGGTACATTGACTTAACACATTATTCATTTAAATATTTATATGAAACTAATATGAAGGGGTAGTAAATAAACACAAAAAACGAAATCGAACAAACATGAATTTAGATAATAATAAACATTTTCAATTGAATTAATTAGGATGCAACAACAATACATGTATTTATAAAATTACGAAGTGTCTACTGTTTGTGATTGTTACATTCATAGAAATCAAACAAATATTTGGAGAGAATATTTACATTTTTGATTATTGAATTGATGAGTAATGATTACTTATAAGTTACGAGCATTATTTTCCAAATATTCAATTGTTTCCTTGACGTCACTTACACTGCACGTTTAATACACGTATTTACTGCACATTAATCACTGCACAAAGCAATCCTTTCTGGTCATTACATTTGCAAATTCACTAAAAGAAAATCGGCCCGGGGCGCAGACAGGCGCTGTTACACAATTAACGCTGGGTACCTCTATATATATCGGTAGATGGCGCTGTTACACAATTAATGCTGGGCATGCATAGAATGGCTTAACACATCATTATTCGCCAATAGATGTCAGGAAGTCATATTTTCAGTTTGTATTTCAGTTTTTTTTTTCAACATTTTTTAAACATTAATCCTAATTATTAATATTCCTATTTCCTAATTAATATCCTAATTAATATATTAACATCATATTGTTCGGGTTCGATTCCCGCATCGAAACAAATATCTGTGTGAAGTAGAGGTATTTGTTTCGGGTCTGGCTATTAGTGAGACCGAAAAGTCTGTTGTAGTTCCTGATACCCACGACACAAGACTAGTTCTTTGTGTGGGGTCGAGACTATAAATGTGACTGTTGGGTGTATTTATTTATTTATTTTATTACATTTTTGGATATTTAGGAGATTGTCCCGCCCTCACACCCGGCACTGCAACTCCTGTAAGCCAGGATCAACAGTGGCACGCAATGTAATGACACCAAGCATTGAAGCTCGGCGAGTCTCCGGGAATGTCTAACTTGTCTTTAACCCGCAACTAAATGAATCAGAAAGTTAAATTAATAGGAGGAGTTGGAAATAAATAATGTCCACTTCCCTCCGTGCAAAGCGGGTGACAAAACATTGACCTAAGGAGGTAAATGACCTCCCAAAAAGACTTTTACAGCCGGAGAAGCCAGCTGTAAAGCACCACGGAATTCATTATTACATTTAAATGGGACCTATTGTGTGAGCTGTTATACTTGATTCCAGTAATAGGTATGGCAAAAACGCCAGAAAGCACGGAAATTCGTCCTAGTCTATTTTTGGATATTTGATTACAATATATGACATCATATTTTCAATAAACAATGATGTGTCGGATTTGATAATGGCAGCTTTTCAATAATTTTCGCCAGCCCCCAAACCATTTAAAATCCACTAAAAGCAATGTTTCCCGACCAGGACCAAACTACCAGATTTTGTGGAAAATCCACTAAGTTGGCAACACTGGTGCAAAAAAGCTTGAAAGATGGCCGCCCATGTAAGTTCTTGTCCAGACGATATTTGATACAGATGTTAACCGGTTTAAAACAGCGCGGGGCCAATAAATAAGTTACTATCTACGTGTAATAACATGAATGGAATATAAATGACTTAGTCCTATCAAATGTTAACATTGTTATACCTAGTTTTTTAATGTATTTATTGATTTTGCATTAATGAAATTTTAGCGATCGAGACATGCAAAGCTGTTATCCTTTTTTATAGTGTTTGGTTTAGAAACCAAATTACAGTTTATGGTAGATTTTTAAGAAAATATCCTTAATTACGACTAGATTTGTATAGGTAAAGGTACTGGTAGGTATAGCGTAATCCACTACAATCAAAAATTGTAATAGTATTTAAAAATTACGAATAAGGGTAGGTAAGTGGTGGTTGAAAATTAAAACAAAATAAAAATAAACAATTATTATTATTTCAATCAATGAATAAATATTTAGGAATAAATACTGACAATTTCATATCTATAAACTAATAATTAAAGATTTGTACGATTTATTTACTATTTTTTTTTATTTGGCCCGGCATAGTAGCCCGGCACAGTGCCTCTGCCTTTGCCTCGGCTTCTGCCTCTGCCTCTGCCCGGGCCTCGGTCTCCCCCATTTCCGCACTGCCCTCTCAATGTAAAGTTCAAGTTAACTCTTAGCACTAGTGATGGTTTTTTATTTGTTTAATTGACACAAACTATGCATGCACTCTATCACTGAAATAAAAAAATAAAACACTCACGAGCATTCTTGCTTTTCCATTGATGACATAAAATTGAAAATGTATTTTATTATTTTTCTTTTTTATTTCAATAAATTTGTCCAATTGTAATACTAGTTTTGTATCAGAATAACTACGTTAGTAAAGCCGGGTACAATTTATAAGATGCGGCTGATGAACGCAGCTGAAGATATTTAGAAAGTTGAAGATTCTGCCGCGCCGCGTCCAAGAGACCCTGAATATTGTACCACTCTTCAGCCGCGGCCGACAGTCTTATAATTTATTTTTGGCTTAATAGTATAACAACTTTTCGACTGCCTATGATTATATAAGATATGTTTTTAAAATGTAAATCCATCATTGGCCGTATGATAAGCACACCAGTTGTATTATATTAGTATTAAGGGCTGTGGATTTTGTTTTGTTGAATAAAGAATAAAGAATAGATCATTTCAATGTTCGGATTATTCGCAATCGCGCATCTATACTTTATCGTAATGTACGTAACGGTTTGCGGTCCCTGTTGGCGGCTTCCATTCCGTATATATATTTTTTTTTAATAGCCTAGATTGTGTCCCACTGCTGGGCAAAGGCTTCCCCTTTATCATTCCATTTGACCCTGTCCTCGGCGAGCTCTTGTGATTTTGGCTCGAATGTATCCAACTCGTCTTTCCACGGTTTGGATGCATATTTGGAGAGGAAATATTGAAATATTTAAACTGAATTAATAAATTAATTCTTTGATATTGAAAATTTAAATCACCATGTAATTGACTTCATCATACTTAATTTATAACAATCACATCCAACATCAAACATACCACACATTCTAGTTTGAACAAAAACTTTGGAACGCAAACTCTGATCTTACAAAAAATGGCGCGCGACTTTCTACGGAATACTGGAAATCAATTAAAATATTGAATTGTTTTGATATATTTTCAATTATCAAATGGCACCTATTTATTCTTTATGATATGTTTTCTCTCTCTAACACTTTATTTATAATTTTTTCATAGAATTAACACAGAAATATTTAATGAAAACCGACAAACAACGACCGTGATTTACTTTCGTGTCTAAAAAACTTCGAATCACGCGTCGAATATGGCTTATTTTTAGATAATTGATAATTATTAATGTAAAGGTATCTTTTAATAAACTATACAGGGTATATCAAGACTGCTACCGAAAACGAAGCTGGGTGGTAGTTTTAGTGGCTACAAACACAATGCAATTAAAATTTCGCATAGAAACGCGACAATAATTTTTTATGATTTTTTAAATATCGTCATTTTTGGGTGGTAAATCCTTAGTTTTTGCTAAAATAATAATTTAAACTCTTTTATACCTTAGAGTATTTATAAATAAAAGGGTATACACTATTATTTTAGGAAAAAACGTATTTACCACCCAAATATGGCCACAGAAAAAAAATAACAAAAAAAATTGTCGCTTTTTATTGCCACTTTTTCTGTTGCATTGTGTCTGAAGTCGCTTAACCTACCACCCGGCTTCGTTTTCGGTAGCAGTCTTGATATACCCTGTATAACAACAATAAGAGAGTTAAAAATCAATATTTACATTTTTAAAAAATCCTGCGCACCACTCGTCGTTGTTCTTAAACAACACACGAGTTTGCCTGTTTTTTTTTTTTAAATATGCCTATTGCTAATGTCTTTTTGGCCAATGTTACATTAAAGGTACTTTATTCAAGCATTATATATTTTTTTTTCATAACGCTTTTTATAATATATTTTGAATTTAGGACGCTTTTTCATTACTAGTGTATTTTCCTATAAAAATGACAGCTTACGTCAAATTGGGGGTTTGAGTGGCTAGGGTTGTATAAATATCGAACCCAACAATGTCGATACAAAAACCATCGATACCGAAACATCATAGGGCTTAAAATAGATGGAACTGATTCAAAATATTACTTAATTACTCGTATTTAATATTCGGCATATAAATATGTACACTCTAAAAAAGATAAGCAAAAACATAAAAATTAGGTGATAATACATATTTCATTATTTTCCGGCCAAAGGCGGATCCAGGGGAGAGTTTATGGGGGTCATGGCCCTACTCTGAGCTGGCTCCAGATTGACAAAATTAATTAATTATCTTGTTGCTAATAATTTTTTGTATGTCGATAAATAAAGTAAAAAAATGCATGTGTGTTCACAAATCGCGGCTGTAACAAACTTTAAAAAGTCATTACTATGTATTGGAGTATTGTAATATATTTATTCATTTTTTTTTTATAATGGCCTAGTATTGTGGCGGCATTGCACCTGATGGTAAACGCAAATGCCACCCAGGCAGAGTATCCATTAGCATCGGACGGCAGTCCCATGCCAATGGAAACAATTATGCCGGCCTGCTAAAGTGCCTCTTCACACTACGGCGGAAGAATCCAGTATTGTAGGAAGGAGGGAACACGTGAGAAGGCAAACAATTTCACAGCCTGAACCAAACGGTTCTAAAAAATAATTTGAGAACCGTTTGGTTCGCGCCGGGATGGTGTGGACCATCTAGCCATGGCTTCGCAAGCCAGCACGCGTGGTTCTGGTTAGGAATGGAGAGGAGGGGATCAAGTTGAACAATTCTTCAGAGCACTAACCGTGATACAGGCGGTAGAACACGCTTAGAGAGGCGACATCCGTCCGGAGTTGTAGTGACTCTAAGGCTCAGTTGCACCAAGTAACTTTGCCAATACCTTTGCCTATGAAAATGTCATCGCCATACATTTGAGATGTATTTGACCTTGCGAATGTATGGCATTGACAGTTTCAAGGGCAAAGGTATAGGCAAAGTTAGTTTGTGCAATTGAGCCTAAGTTACTCGTAACGTCTGCATCATTCACAATGCGGATGGCCCGCCGCTGCAATCCATCCAAGGCATCGAGCAGGTACTGGGCGGATCCATCCCGGAGGTGCGAGCAGTACTCCATACCCGACCGGACCTGCGCTTTATATAAGCGACAAAGCTGACCGGGCGTGAAAAACCGATGCACCCTGTTCAGGACTCCAACCCTGCGTGATGTGGCAGTTATTACGCCCTCGATGTGATTCCTTGGATTGAGATCACAGCGGATATCCACACCAAGGATACTTAGGTCATTCCGCATTGAGAGGGGAGCATCCTGAAGAATGGGGAGGGGAGAGAACGGGGATTTTTTGCACGTGAAAGCACACACCTGGGTTTTCTTGGCATTGAACTCAACCATATTCCTGGAACCCTATGTAGAAATGAGATCCCAGGTCCGGTTGAGCTCAATGACTCATGACACTGATGATGACCCTCCACATTTTTACAGTGTTCTTTTTACGTGACGCGAACTATAACAATACAAAAATATATTTTTTGCAACACCAAAAACACTCGTATTTAGCAATAAAAAATAAATAATAGAATGATGATGATTATATAAATAAACTATGTAGAGTTATATTTTCAACCAGGCCCGAATCTAGGGGGTGGAGGGGGGAGGGGGGCAAGACGGGGTCCTTGCCCCGGGCGGCAAGTTCAGGGGGCGACATATTGAATCTTGGGAGACAACTATACAAGTCACCAATAACGTAACACCACTTATACGGACATTGCAGAAATTTTTCGCGGGTCGCGAATATTAATTAATATGCGAAAGGGGCGCGTGAATAAGAGTTGAAACTATATTTAGAAACTCCTTCGCCGATCTCAACGACTATGTTTAGTTTCAAATATTCAATTTGTGTTTCCTAGTTAGTTTTAGTTGATTCTTCGATAGTTGTGTGTTACCAGTGATGACATACGGCACCGAGACGTGGCCTCTCACTGTGGGCCTCATTAAAAGGCTCAAAGTCACTCAACGAGCCATGGAGCGGGCTATGCTCGGTGTTTCCCTACGAGATCGAATCAGAAATGAGGAGATCCGTAGGAGAACCAAGGTTACCGACATAGCCCATAGGATTGGCAAGTTGAAGTGGCAGTGGGCCGGGCACATAGCTCGTAGAACCGATGGCCGTTGGGGCCGAAAGGTTCTCGAGTGGAGGCCACGTACAGGCAAGCGAAGTGTCGGACGCCCGCCTACAAGGTGGACGGACGATCTGACTAAGGTCGCAGGAAGTCGCTGGATGCAGGCCGCTTCCAACAGGTCATTGTGGAGATCATTGGGGGAGGCCTATGTTCAGCAGTGGACTTCCTGTGGCTGATATGATGATGATGATGATGATTCGAACAACGAAGAACGAACATCTTTTATGTGGTTATGTTCTATCTATGTTCTATGTGGCATAGCAATGAGTGTTGCCTAGCGACAACATATCATTAATATGCAGATAAAACAGGGTGGGCGGCATTATCGAGCCCTGAGAAACTTCGGCATTTTACGGAAATGAGCGCCGAAGCGTGTCCGTCGACGACGACACGTATTTTACGCCCATGCAGAAAGCCGGAAACCCAGGAACACAGATTGTCGGGCAGACTGCATGCCGGATGTTTTGAAAGAAGACCACGGTGCCAGACCCTATCAAAAGCCTTAGCTATGTCGAGGTTCACACCAAGAGCCTCGCCACGCCGGTCAATCGCCTCACCCCAGCGATGCAGGATAAACGCAAAAGATCATCCGTTGATTGATTTTGACGGAATCCGTTTCGTTTGTCACTGATCAACGAGTGATCCTCCAGGTAGCGGATGAATTGAGCGTTTGTGATCCGTTCCATGACCTTACACATCACTGAGGTGACAGCGATAGGGCGATAGTTGGTAGGGTCTGACCGATCACCCTTTTTGGGGATCCAAGACTCCAAGACTCAGGCACATCTCCTGTGCGGCAGGATGCTCGGTAGAGGCAAGTCAGTGCAGGAGACAACTCGGCTGCACAATCTCTTCAAACTGGCTTTTCGCACATCGAAAGACCGTAGGTCTCACGCCGCACATCACCCTACCTAATGCGGATATCCGCCATTGAGAAACCGCAATCAGGCAGTTTAGGCAGCGTCTGGGAACCACGGTCCTCGAGGCAGGAATTAGCCGCAAAGAGATTTGTCAGTAAAGCAGCCTTCTCTTGTAGCTTGTGAGCCAGCAACCCTGAGTGGTGGCAATGCTGGACGGCAGAAGTTAGACTGAACGGTCCTGGCCAAACTCCGATGAGCACGACTGCTAGTTGGATGATTAACCAACGCACCCTCAACCCTGCTAATACGCTGGGCATCCGCTCTAACGTAGGCCTTCTTGCAGGAGTTGGTGGCTCGTTGTAGGCTTCTTTGAGGGAACTGATATTGGGATCCTTCATGGCGCGACCCCTGATCCAAGTGCGATACGCTGCCTATTTGTCACCGACAGCATCGGCGCATACACGATTAAACCAGGAGCGTCCAGTCATTAGCGTCCAGCCATTACTGGCGATCTCAGAGGAAGGAATGTAGTATTTCATTCTAAGCCCGATCTCGTCAGTAATAGCGTTGACACTCGCTGAAGGATCTTTGCCCTCAAAGCAGCACTGCCTCCAAGGGATGGATAAGAAATAATCTTGTATACCATCTCAATCTGCCGACGAGTAATGCCAGACCCTCCGCTTAACCTGAACGGGACGTGGGGGTGAAGCGAACAGTACTAACGACCCAACCAGGCAGTGATCGGAAGTGTCCAGAGGTTAGAGGTACCAGCACCAGCACCACATTTTAGGATGTGCATTGAAATCCCCCAAGACCACCATTTTGGTCGACGGGAACTGCGCCCGCACGTTATTAACCGCCTGGCTAAAATACCTGAACAGCCGAGTCGTCTCATCGTCCCCGTTGTGAGACCTATAAAGGCATACGTAGATGCGGCTCCAGGAACCAAGATCCATGCGCACCCACAGAGCGGAAAAAGAGGGGGCCTCCATGCAGCGCAAACGGCGACAGCAGATGTCCGACAAGCAAACCCCAACTTTAAGGTTGAAGTTTTCTTCAAGCGAATAACCGGGGTACAGCAGGAGTAAAGTCCGTCTCGAAATGGTGGTGGACGGCATTGAGGTTCGTATGTTGTCCGTGGATGTTGGTGAACTCCATAGTGAACGCGGTGGTGGGGTTATGCACCGCTGACGGACCTGCTCTGTTTAATTGCACTGTCATGAGGTTTAAGGGATGGGTTTGGTGAAGAGGCATCGAGGAGCCTAAGTCCGAGCATTAAGAAGGCCGAATGGACACCGGTACGAAAGGGTCGGCATGTGACGAAAAAACGGAAGGGCTCCCGTACCCTCCCGGATGTGCCGCCGGAACATCACATCCGGTCACCAACTGACACTACGGACCCACCCAAGATTATGCGCGGTATGGTGAGGCAGCCTCTCGTGGTGGTTAGCCACGATTAGGCCCCTGTACTATAACGCGGGCGGCCAGCGGACAACCGTTTCTACGGGTCTCCTTGGCCGGTGGGTCAACACTCCTCCTTTCGACAGCGACCGAAAATACCCATACGGTACAACCTCATGCCCGGACTCAAACCCCTCGAAAAACCGGAATAACACGGGCTGATCCCGGAACGCGGTCCCCCTACGGGGATCACTATGGCGGTCTTTACGCCCCGTAGTCGGTGATTGCTACCCGGGCGGACACTTAAGTCCTACCACCACGAATTGTGTCATACATTTGGTACTACCCAGAGGTCACGTGTAGTGAAACTAGAGTCAAAGCGTTAACCCTCAAAGGTGAAGCTACATTCAAGTGAAGCTAATATAAAGCGTGTTATAAAAAAAGAAAGGCTTGTGTCATCAGTGGACGTTGCTAAAAGTGATGATAATGATAAAGATAAAAATATATATACATTTTACCTACTTCAGTAACTCTGTAATACATTCTGTAACATTTTCACAAAACTATACGTGGTGGTGTGCATTGTACAATAAAGGAATGGAATTTAATTAACAAAGAAGAATGTCTATTTTACTATTAAAGTTAATATCGGTGCGAAGATTGCAGTGCCTTGATGAAACCTACTTTTTTTAATAAAGAAAATTATATCTATACAAAACGATGCCTTTCGTGAGATACGTAGAAAAAAAAAATTAGATAGAATATCCACATTCCTTTTTTCCTTCTAGTTGTGATGAGCACAGACGACTGTGATGAGCCGTACTCATTGTATTCCTATACTCCAAGGAACATAATATTCTATAATGAGCCGATGATGATTCAGCAGGATATATTCCGACAGTCTATGTTTATTGTGGTAACTGGTAAGTAGTTCTTCATAGCCCTGAATGCTGGCAGCAATCGAAGGGCTTTTTTTAACCAGATATATATTTTTTTAATTATAAAAATGTAAACAAAGAAAAATCTTAACAAATAAAGAGAATAAAGCATTATTAAACTTCTTAGGCTGAGTAAACTCACATTCCTTTGCTTATGCTTTGGTACACAAAAAAAGAAGCAAAGGACAAAGTAATCAAAAGTGAATCAAAATAAGATGACTGACGCAAACAATACGTTTTGTGAATTAATTTCAAAGCAATCTTCTGTTTATAGCAGAAATTATAAAAGTATTTCAACACAATAAATAAACAAGGTAAGAAATCATACACGCATCACATCAAACATTTTTGTGAAGTAATATTTGTTTTACAGGTTAATTGATTCTGTGTTATGTATACATCGCAATTGTTTTCATTTACGAAATAATACAAAGTTTAATAGTAACGTGGGTTTTATACTCTTTTAGATTTCATATTTAAGATATAAAAGTAAGAATTATACAAGATTAAATGATTTTTCCAACAATTCAATGTAATAAGGGAGACCAATAACATCATTATTTGACATTAATCATTGGGTGGAAGTGTATTTTGGCTTGTATGAATTTGTAACGAGATAACAATATTATGTTATGAATCTAAATACATTACGGAAATAAAACCATGTGTTAATTATATTGAACAAGACTAATGACAATGTCTTTGGTCTATATTATTTTATTTATTGATTATTGCTATCAAGCCACGTTATAATTAACGGATTACCGACTTATCCGAATATCTCCAACAATTTGTTACTTTTTAACTGCTACTTCTTAAAGGATCCTGAAAGCCAACGCTTCCCTGTCGACTACCAAATATTCAATGCCCCTCCTTCAGTCCAGAGTCCATTGAAATAGCAAACTGTGATGCTACCACCTTTACTCTAACTGTGGGTAGTAAAAAACTACTGCAACTGGGTCTTCTTTAATAAAATACTTCCACAACTACCCATAGATAGATAGGGCTTATATAAAATAATTTTAAGAATCATTTATTTAACATTATTAATTATTAACAATATTACATAAAAATGCTCCCACATTTGTATATCTTCATGTAGAACAAACTTTGTTTAAAAACAACAAAGTACAAATCATATACAGGTTATTAACCCTCAGTAACCAGGTGACTAAAACTCCCATCCCGTACAAGGTGGGGTATGACTAACGTGACCATTTATTTTTTGTGCCAGAGCGGGACATCAGTGGAATTAATCAATAAGAATGATAAAGTTTTTAGTGTTTTACAAGTTTTTATCATAGAAGATTGAATAACATAAAATAATAATCAAAATCGTATTATTGTATTTGTCGGCTGAACAAATTGTTTCAAACCATCGGGTTTAGTTTTTAATAGTGTGAAACTCAGTACATGATTTATTTATATTTATTTTCGTAATCAAAATAACTTTATTACTGCGACACTCACCTGTGTTTTATCACTTGTCCATATTTTGATAATGTGAGAAAAAACTCTTTCGAGAGGTGCGTTACTTTCAGGCAGATACATACCATACTCAATAATTGTGGAAAAGTTTATTAAGTCAAGATGTTTTTACGAAAGTCTTGGTATAAAACGACGTTTTCAGTAGTCGTTCGGTAAAGCATTTCGAGCGAGAAATACATTTTAAATTATTGTTTGGTCTGTTTGCTAGAGCGGGCCGATGTCCGCCTTGCTGGGGACACTGGGACAGACTTCCTGAAAGCGGGACTATCCCGCCTAAAGCGGGACGTATGGTCACGTTAGGTATGACATACCCCAAAATAAATGTGGGTAAATTCAAAGAATAACGCCCATATAAAATATTTTTATTGAAATTATGTCATTATAACTTTCAATAAATGGATTAATTGATAAAATATATATTTGGAACAATAATAATAAGTTTGTGTGGAAAAAAACTAAACCTAACTTATTAATGTTAAAAAAAACGTTGAGCCCACGAAACGTCAAAAAATTAATTAAACATGTTAAATCTTAGTCTTTTCGGTTTATAAGACTACAATTGGTTTAACAGCTAATCAAATCATGGGAAAATAATTTAATAAGAGAGAAAATTAGTTAAGATAATGTAATGTGGTGTCAAAGTAGCTGCAATTCTGACAGTAAATAATTTGTGTACTTCAAACATAACGGCGTCTAACATTTCGTATAGCTATGCTTAGTCTTCATTTCTTTTCTAGAATATGGTGGTAGGTCTCTCATATGTGAGAGGCTGCCTGGGTGGGTACCACCGCAATGTCTATTTCTCCCGTCAAACAGCAGTTTAAATGCACTGTTGTGTTTCGGATTGAAGGATATTGTAGCCAGAGTAACTACTGGACATATTGAGACTAAACATCTATATGTCTCAGGATGGCGAGTGCAGTGGAATGTCAAGCATTGCTTTGTAATTCAAGGTGTTGTTTGGTTTTACTACTGTTCATGAGCGGTCGCATCGCTTACCATCAGGCGAACGGCATGCTCGTCTCGTCATTAACAGCAATAACAAAAAAAAATATACGGCGGCATATCTTTTTAGATTTTACTGATAATGTAGTAGGTTTTCAGACAGTTTTTCCTGATATTATTCCGTTATACTTGGTCAATTCCGCAATGGTACAGTTAATAACTTTATTAATAATATGATCAACTGATAATACTGCAAATCCCTAGAGAGGGACTTTTTTGTTAGTATACATTCATATAAGAAATAAGGTTGCATAATAACATCAAAATTTACATAATAATAAAAAAATATATTAACCCCATCTTTACGTAAATAAACTCTTCTCTGCAAAATTTTAAAAATGGTATTTTGATACAGTCCTAATATTAATTATTATGATACTATTAAAGCTGCGGGATATATAGGGAGATAGTTTCGGAATGCTTGTTATAATTATAGTCATATCAGATATATGCTTTTTTTTTTTTTTTATTGCAGTGAATGGCGAGACGAGCAAGCCGTTCGCCTGATGGTAAGCGATACGACCGCTCATAAACAGTAGCAACATTCCACTGCGCTCGCCATCCTGAGACATAAGATGTTAAGTCTCAATATGTCCAGTAGTTACTCTGGCTACAATGTCCTTCAATCCGAAACACAATAGTGCATTTAAGCAGTGTTGTTTGATGGGAGAAATTGACATTGCGGTGGTACCTACCCAGATGGCCTCTCACATATGAGAGACCTACCACCAGTAAACATATGAGAGACCTACCACCAGTAACATATGAGAGACCTACCACCAGTATGCTTTACATATATATCATATTCACAAACACATTCGTCACATTTCTTCCAAAAATTGTGGTAAAATGTCGGAATTCTTTACCTAAGGCATGTTTGTGTGAAATTATTGCATGAAAATAAATATTCTAACAATATTGACATCAAACAGTAAAGAAATAATAAAAACAAAAAACGGTATACTTTGCTTTTTAACTACGCGCCGTACCAGGTGGGGTATGAGATACCCCAGTGCACTTTATTCGCATATAACTCACATTAAAACAGTATTTCAACGGAATGAATAGCATAAATTGGTTCATAATAGAACTATTTGCAGCTACTGAGACAATTAGCTACGGAGTTTTTATGATTTACATATTATTTGCACTAATTCATCCGCTGGGGTGTGGTACACGGAGGGTTAACTGAATACACATGACTTTACTATTTATTAGTATCTGAGGATGGCTGTGTATCAGCCCATATACGACCCACTGCAGGGCACGGGCCTCCTCTACAATCGAGAGTACGATTGAGAGTGGTTGACGAGGATGGCTGAGTGAAGTTTATTTGAAATAGTGTGAAATTATCAGTTTGACATACCAGTGACATAATACTACTATTAAAAATATTGAGGAGGCCAGCCGCCTCTACAAGCGAAAGTTCGACTGAGAGTGGTTAGGCCATAGTCCCCCACACTGGCCTAATGTGGGTTGGTGGACTTTACACTGAAACACAATTTACCAATAATTATTGTAATCTTAATATAATAAACATTAGCGGCTCGGCCCGGCTTCACCCGGGTACAATTACATATTCCAGTCCATATTTTATTGAAACTCAACATGACTACCATTCTCTATACTGCTTAACCAATCCCGTCCAGTATTCTTCTGTCCCATTTTATCTATCTTATATTTTATTCCATCTCATCTCCCCAGATTAAAATCATTATTTTGGTACAGAGATATTATTAAACTGTTACTACTCCAACAAAATTCATTGAAATCAAAAGATGTAAGGACAACGTACACAACGGATTGTATCTACTACCAAAATGCCGAAATATACTTAAAAGGCACTTACATAGGGCGAAATATGAATCGTAAAATTTAAATACAGCTTATTATTGAAATGTACGTTTATATTGACAATCCCTGCATTAAGTATAAAATATAGCTGATTTTTGCGATTACGTTCGCGTCGAATAGTTTTTTATACTTATTTTGCAAATAATACACTAACAAATCATTGTGGTGTACTAAAAATAGTTGAATATGAAAAAAACAAGTTAAGATTACGAATTAAGGTTATTCGAACAAAGGGTGCCTCAGATATCGTTTTGGGGACCATTCGGGTCAATAACAACAAAGTTCAAAATGGCGGCCACAAATTTCGATTCTGACTCCGAATTTAGGTTATTCGAACAAAGGGTGTCACAGATAGCGATTTGGAGACCAATCGGACAATAACAAAAAATAATGTTGAAAAATTAAACCTACTTCAAAATTGTAATAAAAAGAGAGGAATAAATTAATATTTTAATAGATTAACGCCCGAATACTGGAACGCCATTCAAATAATAAGTTGCTCTTAACAGCGTACGGCCCACTTACAGCCGCTGCCAATAAACAATCCCAATCCAAAATTTGCCGTTTGAGATTGACAGCTCAATCTTTTTTCTGATACTATATTGCCAATAATCAATCTCAGTAGTGAAAAAACTATGGCAACATGGTAAATGACAAATCGAAAAGTAGAAAACAATCCAGATTGACTTCAATCTAATTTTTTCGATTGATTATTGGCATCGGCCGTTAGCCAGTACATTTAATCAGGATTAACGTAGTTAAGCGCAACTTATTTTTAAGTTTCATTTCAGTATTCGGGCGCTAAAATACCTAAATAGGCTACCAATTTTTTGAGGTCGGTGCCGACTAGTGTTGAGTAGGACATACAAGAGGCAGTACATTTGTCCCGTACATGAAGTCAAAATGTAAGAGCAGCTCAACTTTTTAATGTGTACTACTTGGTCTGTAATGTCATTTGATTGGCGTGAGCCGTGAGGCAAAGTTATGAGCCACAAATAAGCGTCAGTATGCCTCACTTCAATAGGGTATTTGACTATGATGAAAATATGAAACATATTGTTACTAGACTAACGGTAAATATTTTTTTAAACCAAATGAACTAATAAAGTGTTTAAAACAATGTTGGATTGTCTTAAGAAATCATTTTAAAATTAAATAAATTTTCGAGCTTGACCACGTGACTAAAAACGCACGCCATTGGTTTCATTTAGAGTAACGTCACTTTCTTGTTGTCAGTCGATTTTTAGAACATTTCATGAGCGTTTTCCTTTGTTTTCGCAGTAATTTCTAAAATATTTATCACATAGCGCTGCTAAGGGCACACTACGAACTTTATCTGTAATAATTGTACGATAGAAACTAAAATATAGAAGCTGACAGTGAAAACTTCGCATAAATAGACGCGATAGTGGTCGGACAATTTTTTTAAAACAACCCTGGCTTTTACGCTGCACAATTAAATTATTAATATCAAACCTTATAAACATACATATGTAAATATCACTATTAGTTATATTATAAACTAAAGCTTTTTCGAGTAGCAGGTCTCTCGTATGTGAGAGGCCGCCTGAGTAGGTACCACCGCAATGTCTATTACTCCCGCCAAATAGCATTTTAAATGCACTGTTGTGTTTCGGAATGAAGGATATTGTAGCCAGAATAACTACTGGACATATTGAGACTTAACATCTTATGTGTCAGGATGGCGAGTGCAGTGGAATGCCAAGCATTGCTTTGTATTTCAAGATGTTGTTTGGATGTTGCTGTTCATGAGCGGTCGTATCGCTTACTATCAGGCGAACGGCACGTTCGTCTCGCCATTCAATGCAATAAAAAAGGAACTAAGCTAACAATGTATGAAAAATACAAGTACCTAATTATTGTATTCCCCTATTATATCATTCCATTATTATACGAGCCAATTTTAACCACTTTACCCGAATCTTGGTGTTCTTTGGAATGCTCACGAACATTTTATCCGGTGTTTTAGTAGATGTATTCGTGTATTTTGAGACTACACACCTGTATTAATATGGATAATATGGATGGGAATAATTTTCGCAACTTTTGAGGGAGCGGCTCTGAAGTATTTACAAATGAAACAGCAACGACAACGGTTCAAAGTGTAATGAATTTTCAAAAATGACACTTATATTATAACGAAGCGCCTGCAGGAATTATCATAATTTAGGTATGCTTATTTATTTAATTGATATTAATAATATACTTACTATAATGTAATTATTATGAAAAATTAACTAAAACTATACAATTAATGGAAGAGATGCCGCAACGACACAATTTAAGGCATTTTTAGCTGTAACCTAATCAAAGTTATTCTTGATAATGAATGAAAATGTTTGTTAAGCAAGAAAGTGACGTAATAATACCACGTGACCCACACATATGGCGTCTACAGCGTTTTGGCGGTCTTATTTATCATTCAAACTTCAATCATGATTTTTATTGAAAATATAGCAGCTAACAAAGAAATAATCAAATCGCAAGTGTATTATGGTAAAATGAACAATTTGAGATACTTTCCAAAAAACTGTCAAATACCCTATTGAAGTGGGACATTGTACTGGCTTAGTACAAAAATGAGGCTACTCTTACAAACTCTTTTTCAAGTCATGTCCTACTACCTACAACACTAGTGCCGACTAGACTTTTTCGCTTTTAAGCTAAGAGTACCTATTTCTAATATAGAGGCAGCGCTGTTATACATTTGCGACTTCAAAAACGTAGATATTTTCTTGTTCGTAATGTTGGTAGCACTCTTATATTAATGTTACCGATAAATGACTTTTCCGCGAAAAATATATAAATAAATGAATAAACGGAAATTAACATATTCACGCTAAACTACATTTTTTGAGTTTTCCTTTTCATGTAATTCATGCGTATTCCAAGCTGTCTCAATTCACACTGGATGTAGGGAAGAAAAAGGTGCCCCCGGCACCACCATTTTTATCTACGTTTTTGAAGTACCAGCGCTCCCTTTATATTATACCTATATACTCTATTTTTCTTTTTTTATAACAATTTTGAAATTGGTTTAATTATTTAAAGATATTTTTATTTCTTATTTTTTTTAAATTTCTATTGTAACCATCAAAACTTACCCTTACCTATCTAGGTTAGGATACCGAGATAATATAGTGAATATGTATGCGTGCCGCGGACTGATAAAGGTTGGGTACCCCTGCTCTATCTCAAAAACTACGAAACCGAATTTGATGAAACTTATACAGCTCCTAAGTTGGCCTATATCTAATCGAACGCAAAAGAAAAGAATTTTCGAAATCCGACTTATACTTTTTGAGATATGTGTATAAACCAGAATCAACTAAACCATTAACTGGCACATTCTGAATTATTACAGTCATCACATTTTTATGTCCAGAGGAGAAATTTACACTATGGAGGTTGTTTTCTTTTCATTTATGTTACAATGTACTTGTTTTTTAAGAACAATATTATCGACAGAATGCTCGGTCTTTTAACTAAACATATTTCTTTTACAAAAACAAACTAATAGTTCGTACTGCCCGTAAGATTTGCGTTTTCGTAGGTCAGGGTTAATAGTGTCGGACGTGCGAGCAGGATTGCTGGTAGCGGCAGGTGCATTTTTTTGCTAAAGGCAAACCGAGAGTAATTCTACTAAACTTGACTGTAGCTTGGCGTTAGTATCTGTAGCTTTGACTTGAAGATCATCAATGCCACGGATTCCAGCGGCGTGTGCTCCTTGTAGGCAGATATGCAGTGCTTTACTTGCCATTCACAGATATTTTATTATAACGTACGTACGTCTTAGATGATTTTAATTAATAGTAAACAAATGAATAAACAAAATATAATAACTTAAAAACTCCTAATATTTTATAAATAACACCTATTTGCAAGCACACAAACATTATGTTTGCCACGCGCCAAGCAAGCGGCGCTGCAAAGCAAAATAATGTACCTAATCAACCAAGTAATGCCACCGCGTCCCGCATGACATTTGTTTGCATGTGTGTAGTAATTTTGGTGTCCGTGCACAGTCGCAAACGCACACACCCATGAATATCGAAAGCCGCAACTCCTGCGGCAGGCTACGGAAGTTCGGCAGTTGTTGGGAGTAATCGGAAATGTTCGTTGCCTACCGGGCATCTCAAGACTGCTACCGAAAACGAAGCCGGGTGGTAGTTTTAGTGGCTACAAACACAATGCAATTAAAAATTTCGCTTAGAAACGCGACAATTATTTTTTATGATTTTTTAAATATCGTCATTTTTGGGTAGTAAATCCATAGATTTTGCTAAAATAATAATTTAAACTCTCTTATATCTTAGAGTATTTATAAATTAAAGGGTATACACTATTATTTTAGGAAAAATGTATTTACCACCAAAATATGGCAATAGGAAAAAAATTACAAAAAAAAAATTGTCGCTTTTTTTTGCAACTTTTTCTGTTGCATTGTGTCTGAAGTCGCTTAAACTACCACCCGGCTTCGTTTTCGGTAGCAGTCTTGATATACCCTGTATAATCCGAGTAAAAATAATAGATGGACATCTAATAAATCAACTATGCACATTATGCATTTTTGTTTAGAATGGTTTTATTTGTGAAATGTTTTGTGTTCGCGGGGGCCATTTTGCTTTTTTGTTGTGTTTTTGCATTGTTTACCTACTATTTCGTTTGAGCCAGTATGTTTATTTCATTTTAACATTTGGAAGTATGTACATTTAACAGTTTAAATCCTTGAATATGTGAAAATTGAAGCTGACTAGGTGAGTTTTTTTTATTTTACTTATTAGAATTTCTTCCGCCGCGACGATCGATCGCTATTTTGTCTGCGTTGCCGTAGAAGATGTACATGAATAGTAGTAGTACATCTTAACTTATTGTTGTTATGTTGGCATGGTTTCCGACCCAGAGATCCGTCGCGTGGCGGTGGCTATGCTAAAAATCTATAAAAGAAAAAGGTTTTGTGACCGAGTACTCCGCCGCATACCCACTGTCATAATCCTGTGCACGCCGCTGACGGATTCATATATCAACTCGTCCGAAAGCCCCTTAACGATGTTCGATGGTGAGAGGGACTTTCTTCCTTATCCTGCGTATGTGGAGAACTTATTAGAATTATTATTTTATAGTACGGACATCATTACGGTACGGTACGGTATTGGACTTCCATATAGTACGGTAGCCATGGCGACTGCACGCGGACATAGTGACAGGAATTCAGTTTTGAAGCTCGTCCATGATCGGTCATCGGTCACCGCAATCGCGAATACACTCCAAGCATTCCCATTCATCCCAATGATTTGGATCACGCGCCCGATCTACCTCCGCACTACACTTGTCATAATCATGTGAACTGGAATCGAACGAAGATGATATGTAACAATGCTTAGATCTTACTTGAAATAACTAAGAACGCACACCCACAATGCTGTCCACAGCATCAGCCTCACGCCACGCTTCAACAGACATAGCTTCAGTCGTAGTGCGTGTAATAGGAGCCTCGGTAGTTGCTGAAACCGATGGTGGCGTATTGGTGCGATTGTTCTCAAAATCGATATCTGAGGATCACTTGCTCCGATATTCTAAATTGATAGAATTGAACGTTTTGGCCGCCATTTTGAACTTTTAGTTATTGGTACGATTGGTTTCAACTTCAAGATCTGAGGGACCCTTTGCGTTTCGAAATAGATTGATTTGAAAAACCTCTTTCACTATCAGAATACTACATTATCTCAGATGAACATAGGTAATAGAAAAGCAGAGATGTTCTTTTGTGTTAAATTACGACGGAAACCCTACGACAGAAACCAATTTTTCTGTAACTATGATGCTGTTCTACCAGATTGTTGCACGCCATTATTTGTAATAAGGAGCTAAAATATAAATTTTCAAAGCAATATCATCAGTAGTTTCGATTTTCCATTTCCACCCCTTTAGGCAGAAATATTTATCAATAACAAGTAGGATTCTAGTGGCGATTTTTTAAAACTCTGTCTATTTCTTTCAGAGCCTATTCAGTGCATGTTTGCATAATTTTTCCTCATTATAAATAAATTTAAAAGTATATACAACGTGTAACAGGATTAATTCACAACCTCAGACACCCCAACTTTAAAATATTATTGCAATCATAGTTTATGCTTTGAAATCGTACTACCATAATTACAAAATCTTTTATTTATGAAATTGGTTATACCAAATGACTTAACATGGTTACCCTACGAGCTACAAATAAGAGTGCACTACTACACACGCTCGCGGACACGCACACAAGACCCATTCACACGAGTACCTAACGCCGAACGCTGCGCCGCGCCGCGCCGGCAGAAACAGCTGACAATAAACGAAATACAAATTACGTACGTAACTGATTACTGGGTGGTTCGGTAAACAAATTATTATTAATTTAATCTGTAAGCATAAAATTTGTGTTTTAGCTATAAAATCTAAATATTTTACTTACTAGATATAATGCGTACGAACCCAACATAAGACAATATTTTGCATGAATCGGCTATAAAATATTATTAATTTCACTTCCGCTAAACTTAGTTCCTACAGGCGGGCGGGATACGGGCGTCATTTATTTTGCATTACTAATGAATAAGATAACGCAATATCTAACATCGAAGACTGGATTGGGAATCACAACACAAAAAAAATTAAAATACAACAAAATTAACTTACGTGTTACATGGCACTCATGCGGCGATTTCTTTTTAAAATATGTTCTAAATGTCCACCACCTTGATACACTTTGATGCACATTTGCGTAATTGTTCACGTAATTTATGTAAAACTTCAGTGTCACTCTTCACGTTTAGGAAAGCTGCCACTATTCTACTTTTTAGTTCCTCCACATTAGTACTTTCACTGAAGTATACCAGAGATTTATTACGTCGCGTTCCCACAAAAAAAGTCAAGAGGCGTTAAGTCAGGTGACCTAGGAGGCCATTGCACAGGTTCGCCGCGATCTATCCAGCGCTCTCCGAACTCAGCATCGAGATACTGTCGGACACTACACTGGTGCCTGGTGGCGTGCATGTTGCTAAATGTCCTGCATGCCAATGATACATTATCACCACACAGTGCCAAAGTTCTCACCATTTCAGTGTATTCAATATTCGAATACCGAAAAGACATCGCGCGCGAAAGTTATCGAAATATCTACTTAACACTTAAACACAAGTAGACACAGACAACTGCGGTGCACGACTAGATTTTTTTCACATAGACGGTGCCCATTTAGGGATTGCAATAACGGGATATCCGACACACCGGGATTCCGCATACATTGTAGCAAAATTACAAACCGAATTTAATCACCATTTTAACGTTCCGCGAAATTATTTTCATAGAAATACCTACTTGTTGTTTCTATTCATAGTGGTTTTGTTGGTTGGTTTGTTTGTGATTTGGATCGCCCGGTCCTGCAAATACCGGGAGTAATTTTTTTCGCGGCGCATCCCTATACCGACTTGCCAAACCTTGTGATGTAACGCCGCGCGCGCCATCGTTTGTCGGATGGATCAAATTGCATTAAACAATAGCTGCATCCTGCTCTATCTAGTTGTAGTTAAATGTGCGGAAAAGAGAATATGATAGTTATTTATTTTGGTAGCTTATTACGTTTATTCAGGCCTATCGTTGTGTGCGTTTGATTAATGATAGATTGCTTAAATAAACTTTATGACCATAGAAATAAAGGTCATTTTGGTTCATTATTTAGTTTATTAGAGTATTCGTTTAGTAATTCATTTAAAAATGATCTTATGTCCTCGAGTTACGTTTCAATTTCGTTTGTGCGGAGTACTAAATGAAAGAGTGTCTGTAGTTTACTTGGTCTTAACTAATTATTTTGAAAAAAAAACCTACCAAAAAAACTGTTGATATCGATTCAGTAGCTGATTCTGAACGTACTACTTTCCGCTTTTACATTTAAATCTGTTACATGTTGTATATGTAAATATGTTGGAGCTAAATTTTGATATAATTAACTTACAGATTTATAAATGTTGGTGACCAATTTTAAATCTGCTTATTTATTTTTTTCAGATTTAATTACAATGGTGAAAGAGGATATACTCCTGGGCCTGGAGATGGGTAGACTTGAAATAGAACCTTTGAAGTTAAATAAGAGTAGAAGTCAAGACAACATCCTTGAACAAGTTCATATTGCAAGAAATAATTATAAGAGAAAGTTTATACAAAACAAATGTTGCTGCCCTTCAGTAGGAAAACAGACTAATTTAGGCATTTGTAAAAGAAGAACAAAGAAAATTCTCAAAGAACCAGTGTTAAAAATACTGAAATGTAATAACAGCAGTGCTGTTTTAGGAACTGAGAAGCAACATTTACAGAATAACAACATTTTAAATTCAGACACTCTAAGTTTATGTACTCTTGTTCAAAATTGCAATCAATTAAAAATATCTGGCACAAGTGAAACAAAATGTATAGAAAAAGATGTTGGTAATGATGTGCAATGGTGGAAAACTGATATTTCAACAGCCAAAGAGAACAAAGACTCTAGACAGAGTAATCAAGCAGGGACTTGCTCTCAACAAGCTCTTAATCCTCCATGTGATGTTACTATTGATGAATTGGCAAGTTATTTTGAAACATTAGTTCACATACCTAAAAAGATGTCGTCCATGGCTGAAATGATGTATATTTAAGTAAACAATTTCATTCTTTTGTCTGGTTTCTTTAATATTAAATGTGGTCCATATTTTATGTTACTGTTGTATTATGCTAATAAATTTCTAATGTCTTATATAATTTATATACAATATGCAGAAAACATCCAATGGCCTTTGAAAGGACATATCAATAAATTTTAAGAATTGTATTCTACCAAAACATTATTTATTGCTTCATCATCAGCCCTGCCGAGTCCACTGCTCGACAGGCCTCCTATGGCACGGCACAGGGTTCGATCTCCAGCCCATGCTAAATATCACATAAAACTAAAAATTAAATATCATAAGTAGGTAATTAAAGGATACAACTACACAACTGATGAAATTGTGTATATTTTTGAAAGCAATTTAACAGTTATTAAGTAATTTTATTATTCCTTTGTCAAGCATACTCAGGCTGACCATTGTTGAATGTTGACTGGTGCATTGTTTGAATTTAATTCTTAATTTATTATGCAACTAGCTGTACCCGCGACTTCGTCCGCGTGGAATTTAACAAAAAAGTTAATTAGTTTATTTAGTTTTTTTTTTGTTTTGCTTTTTGTGATATTGATTCGTTGGTGGGAGAAGTGGTGGGTGGCGCCCGATGTAATGGCCCAGTGGTGGCATGCGCGTGAGCTGCGCGCGGGCATTGCAACATTACTTTATATTTCTAAAATAAATATAGCCTAAGTTACTCCTTGTTATATCAGCTACCTGACAAAAAAAGTCCCGTCAAAATCGGTCCAGCCATTTCAGAGATTAGCCGGAACAAACAGACAGACAAAAAATTTTTAAAGATCATTTTCGGCACAGGTATCGTGTATATAACGATATGTAGTAGGACATTTTTTTTTATTTTCACTTTTAAAACGGACACTTCAATTTTATTTATACAGGGTATATCAAGACTGCTACCGAAAACGAAGCCGGGTGGTAGTTGAAGCGACTTCAGACACAATGCAACAGAAAAAGTTGCAAAAAAAAGCGACAATTTTTTTTTGTTATTTTTTTCCTATGGCCATATTTGGGTGGTAAATACATTTTTTCCTAAAATAATAGTATATACCCTTTTATTTATAAATACTCTAAGGTATAAAAGAGTTTAAATTATTATTTTAGCAAAAACTATGGATTTACCACCCAAAAATGACGATATTTAAAAATCATAAAAAAAAAATTCCGCGTTTCTAGGCGAAATTTTTAATTGCATTGTGTTTGTAGCCACTAAAACTACCACCCGGCTACGTTTTCGGTAGCAGTCTTGAGATACCCGGTATGTATAGATGTATAGACTATGGTTGTAAAAGCAAACCAACGTTATACCGCTACAACTACATTACATTGTAAACACTCCGAAAGGTTTTTACAAAAATCAACATAAATGATAAAACTTTCTTTTGGGTCCTTCCCATCTTCTATTCAGCTATGAAATTATCCTTTATTTCAACCCGTTATAGCTAATATTCAAAAACAAAGCCGACGCACCCGGTTCAGGACTCCAATCTTGCGTGCTGTGGCAGATATTACGCCCTCGACGTGATTCCTTGGATTGAGATGGATATACACAGGTATATCCACACCAAGGATATTCAGGTCATTCTGCATTGCGAGGGGAGCACCCTGAAAATTTGGGAAGGGAGAGAACAGGTATTTTTTGCAAGTGAACGCTCACACCTGGGTTTTCTTGGCATTGTACTTAACCATATTCCTGGAAACCCATGTGAGCTCAATGACAAGATCTTCGCGTCCCCTCACAGTGTCGACCCGGCAACCCGGAGGCCCATAGTGGTATCGCCCAAGAACGGGGTTGTCGTCTGCATAGCAATGAATGTTGCCTAGCGACAACATATTATTGATATGGAAAATAAACAGCGTGGGCGGCAGCAACGAGCCCTGAGGAACTCCAGCATTTACTGACATGAGCGCCGAAGCGTGTCCGTCAACGACGACACGTATTTTACGCCCATGCAGAAAACCAGAAGTCCACGAACACAGGTTGTCGGGCAGACCGTATGTCGGAACTTTGGAAAGAAGACCACGGTGCTAGACCCTATCAAAAGCCTTGGCTATGTCAAGGCTCATAGCAAGAGCCTCAACACGCCAGTCAATCCCCTCACTCCAGCGATGCAGGACAAACGCAAGAAGATTCACCTGTTGGTTGATTTTGACGGAATCCCCGATGTCTGTCACTGATCAACGAGTGATCAAGTAGCGGATCAATTGAGAGTTTATGATCCGCTCCATGACCTTACATATCACTGAGGTGAAAGCGATTGGGCGATAGTTGGTAGGATCTGACCGATCACCCTTTTTGGTGATCGATTGCACATTGGCCTCCTTCCAAGATTCAGGCACAATTCCTGCGCGGTAGGACGCTCGGTAGATGCAAGTCAGTGCAGGAGACAACTCGGCTGCACAAGCTCTTAAAACCACCGCCGGTATTCCATCCGGGCCACTGGCGTTTCGCACATCGAAAGACCATAGCTCACGCCGCACTTCACACTACCTAATGCGGATATCCGCCATTGAGAAACCGCAATCAGAAAGTCTGCAGCGTCTGGGAACCACGATCCTCGAAGCGGGAAGGAGCCGCAAAGAGATTTGCCAGTAAGGCAGCCTTCTCTTGCGGCTTGTGAGCCAACGACCCTTACGGATATCTCAGTGGTGTGACCGGTGTACGGCAGAAGTTAGAATGAACGGCCCTGGCTAAACTCCTATAAGCACGATTGCTAGTTGGGTGATTGGCCAACGCATGCCCAATCTTGCTAACGCGCTGGGCATCCGCTCTAATGTAGGCCTTCTTGCAGGCCTTGATGGCTCGGTTGTAGGCTTCTTTGAGGGAACTAACAACACCAAGGGATGGATGAGAAATAAACTTACACACTATTCCAATCTGCCGACGAATAATGCCAGACCCTCCGCTCGACCTGCACGGCACGTGGAGGTGAAGGGAACGGTACTGACGACCCAAACAGGTATTGATCGAAAGTGCCCAGAGGCCATAGGAACCAGCACGCAGGGGCGTGCACTCCTTGTAGGCAGAAATGCAGTGCTTTACTTGCCATTCACAGATATTTTATTATAACGTTCGTACGTTTTAGATGACTTTAATTTATAGTAAATAAATGAATAAACAAAATATAATAACTTAAAAACGCCTAATATTTTATAAATAGCACCTATTTGCAATCACGCAAACATTATGTTTGCCACACGAAAAGCAAGAGGCGCTGCAAAGCAAATTAATGTACCTAATCAACCAAGTCATGCCGCCGCGTCCCGCATTACATATGTTTGCATGTGTGTAGTAATTTTGATGTCCGTGCACAGTCGCAAACGCACACACCCATGAATATTGAAAGCCGCGACTCCTGCGGCAGGCCTCGGGAGTTCGGCAGTTGTCGGGAGAAATCGTAAATGTTCGTTGCCTATAATCCGAGTAAAATTAATAGGCTGGAATCTAATAAATCATCTATGCACATTATGCATTTTTGGTTAGTAAGGTTTTATTTGTTTAAATAGAAATGTTTTGTGTTTCGCGGAGGCCATTTTGCTTTTTTTATGAGTTTTTGCATTGTTTACTATTTTATACTAGTATGTTTGTAAAAAAAAAATAGATTTCTTTTTAAGAGCGTATACACCTTGCGCGCAAAGTCAACTATAGGTATTTCTTCGTTAATTTCACGCACACATAAGCGACCAAAGCTGTGTGCGTAGAGCTGCCGCGTCGGCTCGCTATACAATCGGCTCAAACAACTTTGATCCGTGCGCTTCAAATATTCAATTGAAATGTAACTGTAATATAATATCATAAAAATATTTTATTTGCATTATAAGTAGACAAATATTACTGTGCAAGCAAAGAATAATACAAATTTTGGATACTAATCATATTTTCGTTATTATTACATTGTTAAGTTGCATTCAAATCAGTGTTCAATCAGTATACACTACGGACGTTTTATTAATCATTAATTAAATATCCTTACAACCCCTTACAATTACGAAATATATTTAATTTTATAGTACAATACATAACATAATTTAGCCTCGGAATTACATCCCATTATATTACCTGAAACATAATTTATACTCACTACAAAATCATTGTAGGTAATAAAAATAATTAAATATTTTACTACCAAGTACTAAGATGTGGTAATCGCATTCCGCGCGTGGCTATTTTTATTACGCGCGGCAAAATCGACTGCAGCCAGGCCGGAGCGACGAGCGATACGTCCTCCCTCTAGAAGGCCTTGCGGCGGTCTGATTTGATCCACGTCGGACAGCGTGTTTTATAGTGGTTTTTAAAATATTTGTAGAAAACATGAAAACTAATTTTGTTGAAATATAAAAATGGTAATTTATTGATAAGATGTTCTTCTATTGTAATATGCAATTGCTATAAAAAATTATGTACGATAAGTTGGTGAAAAAAAATATATTCTTGACGAGAGTTTCTGAATAATTTCGCATTGTTTAAATTTTTATTTTTCAGGAACTAAACACAAAAAGATTATTTTTCTCAGCAAAATCCCTCCATAAGGGTCTTATTAGTCTGATAATATTTTTATTTTCATCTTATATTTAGTGGTTTCGGATATCTTAAGCTTCTAAATTGCCATTTAAAGCCTAAATAACGAAACTTGTGTTCAGTAATCCTTATAGTACTCACAAATTATCCATCAATCTATAATGTTTTCCACCAAAATCCCTAGATGACAACCTTTTCTAAAATTAGTACTAATTATTTTACCTTGAAATTGTTTATTGGTGGCTATTAACTCATTTGAAAAGTCCTGTTTTTAAGCCAAAAAGCGCGTGCAGGGTATAAACGCTCTTAACATTTGAAAGTGTGTACATTTAACAGTTTATTTCTAAGTTTCGATATTAATTGTAGTCATTTGCTTTTACTAGTGTGTTTGTTTATTTTTTTAAATGTTATTTGATTACGAGGTTTGTGTTAAAAATGTATGTTTATCAAATGAATGAATGAGGTGGCCGAAATCTTGCGTTTATTTACATCGGGATAGGTATAGTAATCTCAACTAACCGGAACCTTGAATATGTGAAAATTGAAGCTGACTAGGTGAGTTTTTTTTATTTTACTTATTAGAATTTCTTCCGCCGCGACGATCGATCGCTGTTTTGTCTGCGTTGCCGTAGAAGATGGACATGAATAGTAGTACATCTAAGACTTGTTATGTTGGCATGGTTTCCGACTTAGAGATCCGTCGCGTGGCTGTGGCTATGCTAAAAAACTATAAAAGAAAAAGTTTTTGTGACCAAGTACTCCGCCGCATACCCAGTGTTATAATCCTGTGCACGCCGCTGCCAGCACGATCAGTCTTGGAGGAGCCCAGTCATAGTTCGTGATGTGCATTGAAAGACCAAGACCCCCAAGAAAACCCCTATTTCGGCCGACGGGAACTACGCCCGCGCGTCATCAGCGGCCTGGCTAAGATACCTGAACAACAACAGCAGATGTCCGACCGTACATACAAGCATACCCCGGCTTTCGGCTTGAAATTTTCTTTAAGCGAATAACCGGGGTACAGCAGATAGGTATTTTTGGCCGGATAAAAACCAAACAAATCTGCGTCTCCGTCAAGAAGAGCAAAGCAGGCGGGGCCGTCTCGAGATCATGGTGGACGGCATTGAGGTTCGTATGGAGTCCGCGGATGTTGGTGAATTCCAAAGTGAACGCGGTGGTGGGGTTATGCACCGCTGAATGACCTGCTCTGTTTAATTGCACTGTCATGAAGTTGAGGGGATGGGTTTGATGAAGAGGCATCGAGGAGCCTAAGTCCGGACATTAAGAAGGCCGAATGGGCACCGGCACGAAGGGGGATGGAAGGGCCCCCGTACCCTCCCGGGATAAGCCGCCGGGACCCCACATCCGGTCACCAATCGGCACGATGCCGACGGAGCCAGCCAAGATTATGCGCTGAATGGTGAGGCAGCGTCTCGTGCTGATTAGCCACGATTGGGCGCCTGTACTGTACCGCGGGCGGCCAGTGGACAACCGTTTCTACGGGCCTCCCTGACCGGGGACAACACTTTTCCCTTCGACAGGGACTCATGCCCGCAGTCAAGCCCCTCGAAAAACCGAATAACACGGGCTGATCCCGGAAACCGGTCCCTTACGGGGATCACTATGGCGGTCTTTACGCCCCGTGGATGGTGGTCGCCACCCGGGCGGACACTTAAGTCCTACCACCATGAACTGTGTCACTTATTTGGCACTACCCAGGGGTCACGTGTAGTGAAACTAGAGTTAAAGCGTACGGACGCGAGTGACGTTATGGAGGCTGTCCCACCCTCACACCCACCACTGTAACTCATGTGAGCCAGGATCAACAGTGGCACGCAATGTAATGACACAGAGCATTGCGAGTGACGTTAACCCTCAAAAGTGATGCTACATACAAGTTAAGTGTTATATAAAGCGTGTAAAAAATGCTTAACCTGGTGGTAAAATGGCGTTCTTTCCCGAAGGCCTGTCGCATATGGTTGCTAAAAATGATGATTATGATTAAGATAAAAATATAGGTAGGTGGGGGCGGCATTTTTCAGTTTTTGCCCCGCCTCGAAAAATACCTAGATCCGGCGCTGTTCTAAATATGTTGGCATGTTTGTTTATCCAGGGTCAACATTTAACTAAATAACAGAAGTATATCTGCACTAGTATACTATGCGTTTGAAATAAGAATGTAATAAAAATCAATGACACCTATGTGTTAAATATCACATAAAAAGTATGGTTAGCAATAAAAAAATATTTACGTATATATTTCCTAAACATAAAATAGCTAAATTAATTGAAACAATAAAACATGTTATATGGAAGAATAAACAAGAATGTTTAATTATAATTAGTTTGAAAAATAAAATTTATATTTTTCTTTATTAAACAAATTATTAAAATTATTCATCAAAAATATTGTTTTAAAAAATCTTGTTTTGCTCACCCTGGCTAAATTTTTTAAATTGATAGCCATAATGATACAATATGGCGCCGCACTAGGTCATTTCCATTCTTATTTGAAACGCATTGTAATATTCAACATTATTTTTAGAAAATAGTTTAGCAAATTAGTTTAATTTTATTTTGTATGAATTGGTGATTTGTGGTCTTGGAAGTTGGGATGAAATAAACTCATTTGCAAAAAAAACGGGCACCTAGGCAATGAACCATTTCAAATGTTACTATTGGTTTGTTTGATAATTATAGGTAGTTTTACTTTCACAATTTTGTAAATTAATAAGCAAATAATCGTTTTCGTCAGTATTATCATAAAATTTTGATAAAATTTATGGGTTTTAATGCTAAAGTTCACTAGTAGTGTATGCTCGCTAGTAGTGCATATGTTCGTGAAGTAAAAGTTAACAAAGATTTTTGTTTGTTTTTTCTTTAATATTTTCTTTAATAAATGTTTAGTATCGAGTGTGACCCCCTCTAGCTGAAATCACAGCTTGAATTCGTCTGGGTATGCTAGCGAGGATATCCCGGATACTTGCTTGCGGAATACGTTCCCACTCCGCGGTAATCACATTCTTTAGCCCTCTGATGGTCTGCGGAGCCGGTTGTACTAATCTCACGCGTCGTTTCAGAACGTCCCAGACATGCTCTATAGGATTGAGCCTGGGTCTGGAAGAAAACCATGTACCCAACCACGGGATGATCGTTTTAATTCGATAAAATACTATCAAGAATGTATTTTGTATGATAAATTATGGGAAATCTGACTATGAGGACACCTAACTATACGTTCATTTTATTTAATAATAGTAAATTTAAATTATTATCCTATACATATCTACTTATTTCAGAATATGCAAAATATCGATATCATTATTAATAAATATCGATATCATAGATGTAGTATAGAATATAGATCGGCAATGTGTCATTTTGAGCGCGACCAAAACTGATTTACGATTGTGTGCGTGAAGTTTACATGTGTGCTTGACATATAGTGGTGTACCATGCACTTTCGATACTATCATATCGATATCGATATAGCTGTCGGCCTGTAGTTGTGAAATAAAATGTTATGGATATATGCAACATTTTATTATATATTAACAGAAACTTATTGTGTTTATTTCAATACAGATTGATAAACACACAAATAAATAAAGATAAATTTTCATATTATTTGAAAACATTTTGTTTGAGATGTTTTGTATGGGTCTTTATGTTCACCTGAACAAAATTATTTTTTTCATTGTCATATATACATAGTACATACACCTAATTAAACTGAGAACAAAAAACACTTTTATAAAATAAAACTATAATTTACAAAGTTTTAGGTTTATTTTTTTCATTTTTAATTTCCCGTCGCGAAGTTTCGATTACTTTACAGCTTTCGTAGTCACAGAGTGGACTCAGTCTGTAACAAAATCCGTGATTATTAGTTTTTTTTTCATAGAGTAACATTCGCGTAAGTCTAAGAAACACACTTTTACTATATGTATACTAGAGTTAAAAAAATATGCTTATTCAAGTCAATTAACTGACTTGTAACACATTGGGAAGTGTTGGACGCCTGCTAAGCCGCGTTGGAGGTGTACGGAGGAGCTTGTAGGAAGTCGTTGGATGTAGGCAGCTTACAACAAACTGATGTAGACATTCTTGTGGAAGGTCTATGTTCATTAGTCGCATTCCTGGGGCTGAATAAAGAGACAGTTTAATAAACTATGAAGCTTTTCTCGATCACGTCACCTAAACGAATGTTTTTTCCTATGAGAATTATAAATTTTAAACCTATACCTAATGTTATGATAAATGAATAATGTTGCTTCAAGGTTTGGACGATGATACAGTAGTGCGATTCACGTAACTTTTTGACGCGCCGATCAAGTTGCGGTGCGGTTACAATTAAGTTTACGCTTTGGTACAAAATGGTATTCTTGTAAGTGTTTAGCTGCGCGTGAACTGCGCGTGAGCTGCGCGTCAACTGTACGTCAGACGTATGAAATTTGTTTGACTTTGACATATACGCGCAGCAGTAGAATACGCTAAAACGTTTGCGTGACGCGAACTTGACGCGAGCGTATTTGACAACGGTTGTCAAAATTACGAGAATACGAAAAGGGCTGTTTTGATCGAAACTTAACCGCAACTGCACTGCAGCTGAACTTATTATAATACGTGAATCGCCCTACTGTGCATAGAAGTAACGCATATTTTATAATAATATCGAATATGTTCTTGTTTTACTATTATAAATTGACAGCCTCTTGGCAGAGATTGAAACAGGTTCTTAATTCATAAATCACACACATGAAGTGTTATAATAATTATCCACAAATATAAAAAATGAGAAAAAGTAAAGTGATAACTAATATTGTAGAATGAATACTATAATAATGGCCGGGCTAATATGGCCGAGATAACGCCAGGTAGAAGAAGAAGAAGAATGCACACTATCACAACATACTATAGCTCCATAAAAATGTAGGGAAACATGTGTTGTCATCGACTATTTTATCGACAACCTTTTATTGATCGAACCTGTCAGTCAATCCCTAGCAGCTTTTGGTTGAAATTATTGTAAATTCACGTATTTGATATTATTTTTTATACGCAATGGATGCTTTCAGCGTATTTATATAATGAAATACTATATTCTTTTCTACCGATATGTATACACGGATTTCCATTTAATTATATAATATCGTCACAAAATAGTATTGTACAAAAGTGGCCGGTACCTGTGAAAACTTTAATTATTGCGGATTTTTACGCCTGCATGAACCACACCTTGGCACTGCACAATGCACTATAATAAACTATGTTTAATAAATATAACCAGCTACTGTAAAATTAAATAAATTATGAAAATAAGCGAATTTTGTTGCTCGCTTAGTTTGACATATTTTGACTCTGGGTCACTGCAGGCTACTTCTGTGTAAACGCATGGTCGCATCTTGCATCTCGCTTTAACATATGAATTAAATTATTCTATCTCTTTCACATTGCCGATCTATGTTTTATACTAAATCTATGATCGATATTTATTACTAATACTTTTTTGGACGATATATCGATAGTTCGATATTGAAATGTAAATATCAATACTCGATATTTTTTTATAACTTTTGTCACTCTCAGCGTTAATATTCTATAAATAGCTGATAAATAGGCAAGATCGTGTTTCGAGCACACGTCTTGTTCTTATTGTCTTTTTTTATATATTTCTACTTTGTATTGTATCAGCCCATATACGTCCCACTGCAGGGCACGGGCCTACTCTACAATCGAAAGTACGATTGAGAGTGGTTAGGCCATATAGTCCACCACGCTGGCCTAGTGCGGGTTGGCGGACTTACATACCATAGAAATTCTTATAAATCGCTATGGTATGCAGGTTTCCTCACGATGTTTTCCTTCACCGTTTTAGTGCATGGTGATTGACTGTTAATACACACATGACTCCGAAAAGTCAGAGGTGTGCCCTGGGATTTGAACCCGCGACCACCGTGAACATGTTGGCAGCCGCGTCTAGTCCGTTTACCAACAGGCCACCACGCACTTATTCTACTATACTGTTTCCATTCGTTTATTTTATTTTTGACAGTTCACGCCTATAAAGTACGACATTACAGTAGAACAATATTTTGAAATAAAAGTAGATACTTTCTTGACGGGTAACGCCCACTTAGGCTCAATTGCACAAACTAACTTTGCCAATACGTTTGCCCTTGAAACTGTCAATTCCATACATTCGCAAGGTCAAATACATCTCAAATGTATGGCGATGACATTTTCATAGGCAAAGGTATTGGCAAAGTTACTTGGTACAACTGAGCCTTAGAGTTGTGCCATTCGTAACGAATGACCACAGATAACAAAAACGATTTTGAATAGAATCAATCAATCGGAATCATTTGAAATAAAATTACATTAAAATGCTAATGAAAACAGTTAAGTAATATAGTACCCAATATTAGGATCGAATGTATTTGCTGCAAATTAATTAATATGAATAAAGGTATACGTATTGAAGTGACTTTTAATAAGAGTTTAATTTAAAATAATTACAATGATTACAACGAAAATAAATGTTTAGTACCTACTTGTAATAAACAGTTAAACCATGTTGGAATTCATAGTACTTTAAGGATTAAATAATTAAAACAACTAAAAGGTAATTTGTTAATATTTTTATTTATAAACAATCGTCTGTTTCGTCGGAATCGGCGTCGTCGTCACTCGTATCCCCAGTAACACTAATTATTAATGAGTGCATGGGTAAGTTGTCAAATGCGACATCGCGAACCCAATCAGACATTATTTCTTTCTTCGTCTTATCTACGACACTCGCCCAGTTATGAGGCGTCACATTTTCACACGCATTTTTAAGCAACTCCAGCATTTTGTTTGCGGTGAAAGGAGGAGTTGTATTTATTCTCGCAGCATATCCTTTCACTTGCGCCCATATTAGCTCTATGGCATTATACTGGCAATGATATGGAGGAATTCTAAGGACGGTGTGCCCATGTTCTGCAGCCATTTCATCTATAACGTATCGTTTAGGCTGCTTCCTCATTTTTAATATTTTAAGTAACTCTACTTTTAATAGGGACTCGTCCACCTCCTCGCCATTGTTACGGAGCCAGTTTATTATTTCATTTTTTTTACTGGCTTGCGTTGGCATTTTGTTAATTTGCCGAGAGTGATAGGACGCATTATCTATAAATATTGTTGATGGCTGTTCGAGTGACAATAACATTTCCCGAAACCATTTTTCATATACTTCGGAATTCATTTCTTCGTGGTAATCCCCTGTTTTCTTTGATTTAAAAGCTAACATAGCATCTTGCACAAATCCTTTTGCGGTTCCTGCATGACAAATTATAATTCTTTCACCTTTTCCCATTGGCACTGCGGTCGAGGAGCTAGCAGTGTTGTCAGTCCAAGTTTTTGATACCGTGTGATTCGCATTGAGCCAAGTTTCATCGGTGAAAACAACATTCGACCAGTCTTCTATTTTTTTAGCTTGTCTTAAAAATTCGCATCGATACAAAGCAACATCATTGCGTTCCATCAATATTTTTCTTTTGTCACATTTTTTGTATTGGAATCCAATCCTATTCAATACCTTCGCCAAAGAAGACTTTTGACCACGGAACAAGCCACTAGTTTTCAGAGATTGTACTAGGTTATGTAAAGTAGGAATCTCTTTTCTTTGGTAATAATCGTATATATGACGACGAATAGCATCACCATCAAAACTGTCAATTGCTGTCACTTTAAAGGGCTGACGTTTTTTCTTAGGTGTAGATGGCTTGTTTTGTTCCATGCCACTACTGCCGTAGCCTTCTTTAATTATTTTTGAAACTGTTGGAGCAGTAATACCTAATGCTGCTGAAACACGGTCTCTGATTTGAGTCACTGGTATAAGAGGTCCACCATTACGGCTTTCCCTTTCAAAGTACTCATGAAGTCGCAACACAAACTCCCTTGTTTGTCCTTTAAGCACCTTTCCTTTAGGCATTTTGAAAGTGATGAAGGCAGGTACGATGTTCTCAATTCAACCAAATGTAGGAATTCACGGGTAAAACAATACGGAGGAATATAAATACTCAACTCGACCTATGAAAAATGTGAATTAAAATTCAGCGAACGGAAAACACTAGCACGGGCGCGGGCGTCTCGTTGTGAGTGACCACAAAATGGCGGCGCGCGTCACCTGTCTGCCCAGTGTTGCCGTTTCACAATTTGTTTTTAACAACATTACTATTGCCGACGGAAGTGATAAGAATATTAACTTAACATGAGTAAATGGTTTATTTTAATATAATTATTAAATCAAGTAACTTAAATATCCCTGAAGTTTTATAAAACAATGCATGGAGCAAAAAATAAAATATGTATTAAATCGATTAAAACTTGTTCAAAAATAAAATCGTTTGTTATAAAAAATTGATTCGATAACGCATCAGGCCATCACTATTTGATTCAGTACTCGATGTGTCAAAAATAAAATAAACGAATGGAAACAGTATACCAGTGTCATTTTAAAAGAAAACAAAAAAGAGACTGCCTGAAGACAAATAACAAAGTAAACTTTTTCCTATTATAATTCCTAAAATTATAATTCCTTCCTTGTGGCTCTATAACTTTGCATCTCTACTTTATATGTTGATAATATGTTTATAATCTATGGTCTGCAATTAGCAATTCGTAATTATACAGGGTATATCAAGACTGCTACCGAAAACGAAGCCGGGTGGTAGTTTAAGCGACTTCAGGCACAATGCAACAGAAAAAGTTGCAAAAAAAGCGACAAATTTTTTTTGACATTTTTTCCTATGACCTTATTTAGTAAGTACATTTTTTCCTAAAATAATAGTGTATACCCTTTTATTTATAAATAACCTAAGGTATAAAAGAGTTTAAATTATTATTTTAGCATAAACTATGGATGTACCACCCAAAAATAACGATATTTAAAAAATCATAAAAAATAATTGTCGCGTTTCTTTGCGAAATTTTTAGTTGCATTGTATTTGTAATCACTAAAACTACCACCCGGCTTCATTTTTGGTAGTAGTCTTGAGATACCCAGTATGAGTTCAGTTGCGGTGCAGTAGCAGTTACGTTGCGATCAAAACAGCCCTTTTCGTATTCTCGTAATACGCTCGCGTCAAGTTCGCGTCACGCGAGCGCTTTAGTGTATTCTACTGTAGCGCGTTGATACAGAGCGCAATTTGATCGGTAAATTGTAATAAATTGACATGACATACGAATATATTTTTAAAACAGCCAATAAACTAAGAAAATATCGATATATCGAAATATCGATATTTTTTTCGATATATCAAACTCCGATATTGATATATTTGAAAATATCGATATATCGAAAATCCGATATTTAAAAAAATATCAACAGTCCTACTCACGACACACATTTTGTAAAATATACTTTATTCTAAAAGCTTAGAGTTTAAACATATAGAGGGAGCGCTGTCATACATTTGTGTTTTGAAAAACGTAGATATTTTCTTGGTCGTAATGTTGGTAGCATTGCTGCATTAGGGTTGCCGGTTAACATATTTTCCCCAACTGTATCAAAATTTAATTACGTTTTTTGGTCCCAATAACAATATCGATACATAATATTTTTAAAGAATGAAAAATTATGGTGACTATTTTAACACGTTTATCTACAGGGTGGACATGAAAACGGCGCACCTGCCAATATACATTATAGTATATGGTGAAGGCATCTTAATTAAGACGGATTTGCATGGCGCTAGCGAATATTAAGAAAGATGCCGAGAAAAAAAAAATGTAACGTTACACATGCTACCCCTTAACATGTTAAGCTGGTGATTGAACCTTACAACTGAACGGTAGACACTCAACAATAAATAAGCAGAGCTCATTATTTACTTATAAGTCGTGCGATTGTGTAGATCACGCTCAGGGTACATAAAAAAGACATTAAATTAATACTGCCAACAGTCACATACATGGGTACTAACTCCACACTAAGATACAAATCTTGTGTCGCGGGTATTATAAAAGTAATTATGGTTCACGGAAATTATTTATCTCGGGGCGGGAACCGAAACCGCGGTCTCTCATTTCACAGGCGGTTCTTACCAACTGCGCCACGGAGGCCGTCGGTGACTCATATGGGTTGGTTAGTTGTCATTAATGACCACTAAAATAGTTAATTGACCTTGTAATGTAAACCGTAATGACCTTGATAGGCAAGGCTGGAAGCGCAGTATCCGCTAAAACCCGCACGAAAACACTGTCACAGTTTGGTAGCACAAATCACTTTTTCTTTTACATTTCACATAACACAAGTTACACCAAAAGCTATCAAATTGGGTAATGTTCAAAGCATAGTGAAATTAATAAAATTTACTCAAAATAGACGAAAACGTATTTACAATAATATGCACACGCGATCGCAATCCGAATTCAACTAATAAAAAATAAATTATTATTTTGATTTTTGAAAGATAAAGGCCTGTTCACATTAGATACAAAGCTTTCCTATTTGAGTTCATAATAATTCATCTGAACAAATAGTATTAGTACTGTATCAGCCCATATACGTCCCACTGCATGGCACGGGGTCTCCAGTGCAGTAAATTAGTAGTTAGTGTTTATTGATTTCACTTATTTTATCTCACAGAAGTCTCATATGAAAATTCTATGCTATAATGGTAGACGACATTTCTCTAGGTATAAGAATTTAGAAGAAATTTTATCACTTTAAAGTAACATTATTTTCAAAATACATTAAAGTAATGTTAAATACAATAATAAGCAAAGTACATAGGCAATTTGTAACTGACTGGATCGGTTGATGACATAATTAAATAATATTATAAGCTCTTGAGCAAATAAGGACCATTCTATCAGTCCAATAAGATCTTTTTTTAACGTAACTTTTATATCGGAGTAGGTACTTAATCAAATTAAGTTATATCAAATGTGTAGTGTGAACACACCTCAAGATGTCGGGCTTCTTTTGCAAAATGCTAAAAGTTACCGACAAAGAAATTGCCGCCTTTCGGCTCGCACTCACAAACGGCGGCGGCAACCTCAAAGGAAGAATAATCGAGCCGCGTTGTATCCGACGAAGTACACTATGACCGGCGGCTTCCTTTGACTAATAGGGCCGAATTGGGCCATCATTTTAAAAATATTATTTCTTATTAATCAGTGTCATCAGATTATTTTTTCAATGAATATTTTTTATTTAGAAAATTTAAATGTTATGTAGGTATTACCAAAACATTTCTAATTATAATTAAATTCGCAATCTTACATGATTTAAGCGATGACCAGTGTGATTTCTTGGTATCTTTCAGTTTGGATTTGTGACACTAAGGAAAATAATGACAAACAAAATAGTCAATCCATATACGATGCAACTGCACCTAAAGTTATTATGTTGTTAATTTATTGACGCTTAAATCTAAGTACGTCCCTGTTTAACTGATTGATTTATTTGAAATGAAACAAAAAATATCCTTTTTTGAAGTTAGAGAAGGATAAATTATACAGCTAAGAGTTCATGACCTTACCCATTTGTAAGCAACGGTTAAAGCGAAGTCTAAGAAAGTTTTGATGCTGTTAAAAATGGTTTTCGTGGTATATTTCGTTAACCGTTCAATTAACGACGAAACGAAAAAATACGTATGTGTTTAAATCTTGTTCTTCATCCATTCCAACTGGTTTTATGCGAAAAAGTGGTGATTAAACTTAAAACTTTAAACGGTCATAACTTCAAAACGGATAGGTATTTTCCAAATATTATTTTTTTATTATGATATTAATATTATGCCCTTGTATCCAACTGAGCAAGTGCGCCATTTATTTGCGCTCCCTGTATAATTTAGAATACGTTTTCACTGCGAATACGAAGTAATTTTACCTGTGCGTAATACAATAGCATTGCAATATTGGAAATGCTTGGTGGTCAAATGGTAAATGTTTTAGTCCCTATGCTTCGAAAGACGAGCTTCGTTCGTATTCGGTATTGAAAATCGTGGCCGCCATTTTGAACTTCTTATTTATTGAACCAATTGCTCTCAAAATCAGCATCTGACGTTATGTCAACACCAATAAGCCAAGTACATAGTCAGATTTAAAAATACTGGCCGCCATTTTCAACTTTTTAGTCATTGAATCGATTGCTCTCAAAAACAACAACTGAGAGTATCTCAGCAGTCAGCACCAATAAACCAAATTTATAAGTAGATTAAAAAACTGTGGTCGCCATTTTGAACTTTTTATTTATTAAACCGATTGCTATTAAAATTAATATTTGAGGGTTTCTAGGTACCAATAAGTCACATTTATAGGTAAAGTATTGTGGCTGCCATTGCTCTCAGAATCAAAATCTAAGGTTCTCTCTCTGTCTCCCTCTCTCTCTCTCCAGCCATAAAAAGCCATAGGAAGTCCACTGCTGAACATAGGCCTCCCCAAGGATCTCCACATTGGCCTGTTGGAAGTGGCCTGCATCCAGCGACTTCCTGAAACCTTAACCAGGTCGACCGTCTACATTGTTGGTTCACTACGATTTAAAAGTTAAAAATGTATTCTCATCATATTAATTATAATAAAAATATTTTGTAGGTATCCAACTGTCTTTTAAACGACTCCTTATAATATATTTTTTTTTTAATGCATTGAATGGCGAGACGAGCATGCCGTTTGCCTGATGGTAAGCGATGCGACCGCTCATGAACAGTAGCAAAACCAAACAACACCTTGAATTACAAAGCAATGCTTGGCATTCCACTGCGCTCGCCATCCTGAGACATAAGATGTTAAGTCTCAATATGTCCAGTAGTTACGCTGGCTACAATGTCCTTCAATCCGAAACACAACAGTGCATTTAAACTGCTGTTTGACGGGAGAAATAGACATTGCGGTGGTACCCACCCAGGCAGCCTCTCACATATGAGAGACCTCCCACCAGTAAATATTAACGCCTTGGCGTCTTATTTTTCGATCCAGGGGTGTCCTAAAAAAACATTATATAGATTTGGTTCTTTACATATCTTTAACAGATAGATATTGATTTTGAGAGCAATCGGGTTAAAAACAAAAAAGTTCAAAATGATGGCCAAAATATGCAATCCTGACTATAAATTTATGTTATCCGTACCCAGGGACTGCCAGATATTAATTTTGAGAGCAATCGGGTTGATAGTTAGTTATTGGAAATGAAACTATCATAAACCCTACCGAAATCGCTACAGCTTTTAATGTTTTTTTCATAGAACAAACATATTCAAATACAACTTCGAAATCGATCTATAATAATTTAATAAATAAAAATGTCTCCTCAATATTTATATCACCTGTAAATGCACATGACCTCATAAAAATTATCAATAGCTTAAAAAATAAGAAGAGCACTGGCCCAGATGGTGTCTCAACAAAAATAATTAAAAGTGTCTCGGCAATAATAGCTCCACATATCAGCTTCATTATTAACCTTTGCATCAATAATGGCACATTCCCAGACATATTAAAATATACAATCATTAAACCTCTACACAAAAAAGAAGACAAAGTAACGCTAAAGAATTATAGACCTATTGCTCTTATATCAATATTTTCTAAAATCTTTGAGAAAGTTATTTATAATGCCCTTTATAATTTTTTCGATAAATTTAATATATTAAGTGAAGAACAAAAAGGATTTAGGAAAGATAAAAATATTGACAATGCCATTTTTGACTTTTTAAAAATTATTGTAAATAATGTTGACAATAGAATACCGGTATGCTCGATTTTTATGGACATGACTAAAGCCTTTGATTTTGTTAACCACCAGATTCTTCTCCATAAATTAAAAACATATGGTATACGAGGTAACGCTTTACAACTTATATTGTCATACTTAAGCAATAGAACTCAACATACCGAAGTAATAAAAATATGTACTAAAACCAAAATAGAAAACTCATACTCCTCTGATACACGGCAAATAGCGTGTGGCGTACCACAAGGTAGCGTACTTGGCCCCTTATTGTTTTTAATTTACATTAACGATTTACCATTAAATGTAACTGATCCATTATGCCTTTTTGCAGATGACAGTACAATAACAATTAAATGCAACAATATTACAACATATGAATCAGAAATAAATGACGCTTTAGATCAGATCATAAGATGGCTAGAAAACAATCAACTTAAGGTTAATTTAGAAAAAACTAAAATAATCCATTTTTCTCAAAGGGCTAAAAATAGTCATATTAATGTCAAATATAAAACTAGTACAATAGATGAAACAAACACCACCAAATTTCTAGGAGTGCATATTGATTATAAGCTAACATGGAAAAACCACACAGAAATAATATGTCAGAAGCTACACAAATATTCATATGTACTTTATGAACTTAGAAAAATAGTAAACCAAAACGCTGTCCTTGTCGCCTATCACGGTTATGTCGCCTCTAACCTTCGATTCGGCATAATCTTTTGGGGCAATTCCACTGAATACCAGTCAATATTTAAAGCACAAAAGAGGTGCATACGCGCTATATGTGGTATCACATCTAGAGATAGCTGTGTCCCGCACTTTAAGTCACTTAAACTTTTAACTGTTGCGTCTATTTATATTTATGAAGTAGCTTTATTTGTTAAAACTAATCCAAACTTATTTATAACGAACATCCAAAAACGAAACCGTAATTTAAGAGGAGATAATCTTCTTAGTACTGAAACATCCAAGACTACATTTAAGCTTAAGAGTATATACTGTACAGCCATTAAAATATATAATAAGCTACCCGACAGCATTAAAACCCTCGACATCAAACGCTTTAAAAAACACCTAAATACACTTCTTGCTGATAAATGTTACTACACAATACAAGATTATTTTCAAGACTCATTTATCACTACTACGAGCACTAAGTAATATGTTTTTATGAAAAAAAAGATGGTTATTTGTTTTTTAAATAATTATTACTTTAATAGATTTATTATACTAATTAAGCGTAGATTATAAGATTTTTTTTTTAATGTTTAGAATTTTAATTTTGTTATATAGATTTGATTGATTTCGTTTATTGATGTTTCTTTATGTTAACCAGTTAACCAGTTTTGTATTTCATATTATTGTATGCCAATTTGGCGGGCCATAGTGGTCCATACAAAACACAATTGTAACACCTTGTGTAAACCTATGTCCACAATAAAAGTTTTTGATTTGATTTGATTTGATTTTGATAATAAAAAAGTTCAAAATGGCGGCCAAAATATTCAATTCCGTCTATGAATTTATGTTACCGGTACACGGGGACGGCCGTTAAATATTAAATATACTGGGTATCTCAAGACTGCTACCGAAAACGAAGCCAGGGGGTAGTTTCAGTGACTACAAACACAATGCAACTAAAAATTTCGCAAAGAAAAGCGACAATTATTTTTTATGATTTTTTAAATATCGTCATTTTTGGGTGCTAAATCCATAGTTTTTGCTAAAATAATAATTTAAACTCTTTTATACCTTAGATTATTTATAAATATAAGTTTATACACTATTATTTTAGGAAAAGTTGTATTTACCACCCAAACATGGTCATACGAAATAAAAAAAAATTGACGCTTTTTTTTGCATTGTGTCTGAAGTTGCTAAAACTACCACCCGACTTCGTTTTCGGTAACAGTCTTGATATACCCTGTATACCTCCTACCAGAAGTCGCGCTAAGGCTCTAAAATTTAAATAGCGGCCAAAATTCATAATCCGGATTAAAGTCAGACAGATTTAAAAATTATGTCCAATTATATAAGATCAGAGAATTACAGAATATTTATATTACAAGTTATATTTAGTCACAAACTTAGTAAATTTTAACTCATTGTCATATTAAATAAATGGTGGCAATAATTTTATTTTGTCTGTTTAATATAACGTCAAATTGTTTTTAGTCCGGTCAATTTAGACCAAAAAATGAGAGTGAAGTTACATAAAGTCCCAACAAGCTGAAAATCAGTGAAATTATTCAAAACATAATTATAAACAATGTTTAAAAGTTCCTCATCATTGCCGTGTATGGAAAAAAATTTATTCAAGGTAAAAGGCAAAAAAATGAGTTTTTCGCGATTTTCAGCAAAACGGTAAGTTTTATCATAAAAGTACCTCAGACAAAAATTGTAGATCATAAAATTTTCTATAAAAAATGTATCAATACTTTTTTTTCTTACGAGCCACCGTTTCTGAGATATAACGATTCAAAAAGTTATAAAAGTTGTTATCGTCATAATATGCACACGTTTTTTTAACGTAGTTTCCCCAGTAGGCCTACTCCACGGGTCAGTTGTGATCCTGTTTAATGTATTGATATAAAACATTTACCATTTCACCACCAAGCATTTCCAATATTGCAATGCTATTTTATAATAACGCACGGGTAAAATTACTTCATATTAGCAGTGAAAACGTATTCGGAATTATAGATAAACGTGTTAAAATAGTCGCCACAATTTTTCATTCTTTAAAAATATTATGTATCGATATTATTATTGGGACCAAAAAACGTAATTAAATTTTGATACAGTTGGCAAAAATATGTTAACCGGCAACCCTAATGCAGCAATGCTACCAACATTACGACCAAGAAATTATATACGTTTTTCAAAACACAAATGTATGACAGCCTGTGATGACAGCGCTCCCTCTTATCGTTCATGTAAGAAAGAGACGCAGGCCCTTGTATTCTGCCCTTATCGGCGTAACCGCTTGACTCCAGGAAATTTGACGTTTTGGAGTCAAATATTTACAATATTTGGGGTGGCCAGCGGTCCAAAAGATATTAATAGATTTAAATTACATATTAAAAAACAAACCTTAATGATTATCACACTTTCAAACTTTTTCCTTATATGTATTGTACTATATATGGTTGCGCAGTAGATATTGTTTTTGAAATAAAACTATTATTTACGGATTTTATCGCGGATTTGGTTTAAATTTTGCTTTTTTTAACTTCCGCACACGACGCGACGTTTCGATTACTTTACAACTTTCGTGGAGACGGGGCGGACTAGATATTGTTTTGTTATTAGTATATTACAATAGTTTTTATTTTCAGAACTAACTATTTACTTAAATTATGTTTATGTTGGCCGAATTATATTAATTAATTAATCTATTTAGGACCTGAAGTTCAACTTCGAGAGAGAGGTCAATCGTCGAATCCAACTCGGTTAGGCAGCGTTCGGGAAACTTCGCGACGTCTCCTCGTCCAAAATACCTCAGTACCTAAAATCGAAAGTCTTCGATAGTTGTGTGTTACCAGTGATGACATACGGCACCTAGACGAGGCCTCTCACTGTAGGCCTCATTAAAAGGCTCAGTCACTCAACGAGCCATGGAGAGGGCTTTGCTCGGTGTTTCCCAACGAGATCGTATCAAAAATGAGGAGATCCGTAGGAGAACGAAGGTTACCGACATAGCCCATAGGATTGGCAAGTAATTAATTAATTACTATATTGTTGAACCGATGCAATGGCCGTTGGGGCCGAAAGATTCTTGAGTGGAGGCCACGTACAGGCAAGTGAAATGTCGCACGCCCGCCTACAAGGTGGACGGACGATCTGGCTAAGGTTGCAGGAAGTTGCTGGATGCAGGTCGCTTCCAACAGGTCATTGTGGAGATCCTTGGGGGAGGCCTATGTTCAGCAGTGGACTTCCTGTGGCTGATATGATGATGATGTTTATGTTATACAGTGTTTTTATTAGTTCTCGGTGATGGCTGGCGACCCAGGTATATATGTGCATTGTAGTTCCACTCAAAGTTAAAATCGATATTTTAGAAATTATCTATATATATAAAAGAAAGTCGTGTTAGTTACTCCACTTATAACTCAAGAACGGCTAAACTGACTTGGCTGAAAATTGGTGGGGAGGTAGCTTAGAACCAGGAGAAGGACATAGGATACTTTTTATCACGTTCCCGGTTTCCCGAGTTTCTATTAGCTTATTAACATTTTCTTATACAAAATGTTCTTGGGTTTGTAACTGTCAAACATTTAATGTTCATCCCGTCGATACGGTAAACTCTTCCCTCAATTTAAAAAACTTATTTAAATAAAGGTTTCGAATCGACAACATATATCCACAATATTCGATTAAAGGCGTATTTTAGATTTTAAAGATGTACCGTAAAATGTGGTAATTAGGGATCAAAGGGAGATTAGGGACAAAACTGAGAAAACATTTTAAGGTTGAAATGTGAGCCATTAGTTGCACATTATTTATTATAAACTAATTGTAACAATAGAAGACTATATATAGTCCCTAGTGCAATAATCAGTAACAATTAATTTGAGTTGCTAAATGTTTTATGTCTTTTGAAAATAGCCTCTCGATATGCAGTAAAAATACACTGAAACGAACTTGGGTCTACAATAAAAACTACGCCATTTATGAAGGAGATATTGTTAAACACACGAAGTATAAGTATTGGACTATCGAATTCATAAAAGGGTAGTCTCAATTTCTCGTTTAATATATGTTTTTTTGATCATTTAAAAAGCAAATAACAAAATATGATATTTTGGGGGGAATAGAGGTGACTTGGGGGTGATTAATAACGAGACTAAGGTTTATAGAGACGTGAAAAGGTACAATTGGGACGAAAAAGGGTGTATAGGTACAGGTGTGTAGGGTTGTCGCAACAGTTTTTTTTTGTTGTAAAATATTTTGTCGTTCTTAATTAACTTTGTCTGTTAATTATATTTATTTTTAATGCTGTAAGTTACATTGAAAGTACTTCCACTTAAAATAAATAAAATTTTGCTTCAGTTCTGGTCACAATGGTTGAGATATTATATGTAGAAACTGCAGTAAGAAAATTCTTCATAACAACTATTCCTTTTTGATAGATAGATCTAGTACTGTGCGATGCATGGAGTATTTCTTTAAACATAGAAAAAACTGATTCGCCATTTTCCTCTTTCTAATAAGTAGTACACATTAATTTGGGCAAACCGCTAAACAGCAGTGTAAATGCTCTGTTGTGTTTCGTTGTGAAGGACATTGTAGCCAGAGTCACTACTGGACATATTGAGACTTAACATCTATGTCTCAGGATGGCGAGCGCAGGCCTAGCTTTGCTTTGTAATTCAAGGTATTGTTTGGTATTGCTACTGTTTATGAGCGGTCATATCACTTACCATCAGGCGAACAGAATGATCGCCTCGTCAGTGCATTAATAAAAAAAAGCATTACGCACTTAAGACATTTCGTGTGTTATTTTGCCTATCAATTTTCTTCGTACTTTGTTTTGTTAGCGTATCTCATAATTTAGCATATTATAAGTAAGAAACCATTAGCTGATTCCAAACTACACATAATATTCTACGTATTACTTCTTAGAAGAATAATAAGACTGCAATAAAGAATATCTAATATGTTGATTTTTAAATTTTTGAAACTATAATAATATCTTATTGAAATGTGTCATTTGATTTGATAAATATCATTTAAGACAGCTGTAATCTATAATTATTTCATTTGTGTCAAAGCAAATTATTACGATAAATAATTCAGAATATTTAGATATGTCGGTTAAAAAGTAATTAATAAGAAACAATTCAGTGCCAACCCTTGTTAATTTCCCCATTGAACTCGATCCCGCCTCTGTTACCCCCAAAATCCCTATTAACCCCAAACCCATATTTTGTGCCCTTTTTTTCTTATTTTCGAAGGGATCTAAAAAATGTATAGTTAATAGTCAAGACGCAACTAAGACTTAATGAAATATGCTATAACACAAGAATATTTCTGTATAATACTACCAGAAAATTCGTCGTGAAGTTGAAAATTGTCCCTATCCACCTCGTTGTACGGTACTATCTGTAGCTTTTTATTCGCCAGAAAGGGACAGATGCCCTGCATAACCTGTCATACTAGGAACGTTTTCCCCAGGCCCGTTCAACTCAGTACAAAAAAAGTTACACGTTAAGGATGATATGCTATCCCACTTTTTTAAATGGATGGCATGGTAGTTTCTCCGTTTACTTAAATTAGTGTGTGTGTCGTAGTAAATTTGCAATTGCTAGTTGTCAAACTGTTGTTGCGTCATAGCGTATAGCTGCCATTTTGTATTGTTCCGTGATTAAACCATAATACGGCGATTAAAATATTATTATAATCATTATTATTCCCACCGTAGATTTTGGTGCAACAGTTTGTTTTGAAGGCAGATTTTTCCTTTATTTGTTAATTTCGTTTGCTACTGTTTACGTAAAAGATAAAATAGCCTTTGGAAACCTTAGTGCTAACCGGCTCGAACGAGTAAGAGTTTAACTAATTTGTGTTAAAATACTTTATATTTTTGTGATAATAGTGTGATACTAATGGTTAATATGTGTATTGTACTTGGGTGCAGCATTCATACAGGACTGAAACATACATATTTTTCTGTTACCTTCAGAAACTAAGCAAGGTAGGAAATGTGGACACTGGTAAGGAGTTTAATTACTTATTTACAAAAGATTGCGTTTATTAAACGCAACGATATTCGTTTTTGTCATAAATGATTTTTTTCGAAAGATATAAATACGAAAAACTTAGAATTAACCTTTGTGCAATTCTGTTCATAAACTTACATACGATTTTTAAGAAAAGTTTAGATAAATGCGCAGTAATAGCTTCACAGAATCTTATATTTTTAGCAGTTGCCTTGTGTGATAGAGTAGATCAACCAACTATAGACTAAACTCATGTTTTAAAGAATATTATTAAAAATATAATTTTAGAAGTTTTTTGATCTTGTTTCATATTTAGAGCTACAATTAGTGATAAAAGCTCTGCTAATGTTGCTAATTGCTGTTCAGTCATTAATATCCAATTCCTAACTGAACATATTAAATATTGCACTAATGATATCTGTTTCAAAATTGTGTTCGAGCAAATACATGTATCAAATTAATAATGTACCTCATTTATTAAAATGATATGGTAATAATTTTTCAGAACAATATTCTTCTTGCTGGCTATTGAAGGGCAAAGTGGGAATGTATTGAAAACATATACAAAAAGGATGGCGTTGTTGGAGCTTGAAGCACTAAACTTCTTGAGAAACACATAAATCCATTTTATTACAAAATGAAGGTAATGTCATAATTAATGTATATTATTTCTAAGGAAAGTCTGTTTTAAAGTTATCAATAGTTGTTCAACATGTCGAAACGGAGTGATATTTACTTAATATGCTATTTAATTTATACCATGTGTTCCTAACCACACCAGGGTTACATTTTGCCAAATTTGAAAAATAATTTGAACAACCCCTACATGTATGAGACTCTACCGCTCAGATAAGTTTCCCAATTGAACCAAAGTTCAGCTAAGTGGTGAAAACTAAAAGCACTATTTTTGATATAAAATAATCTTTGTTTTTGTTTTCAATTCTTGAATATCAACTAGAGGGATGAGAAATATAGGGGTTGAATCAGATACCATATGTCCATATCTATAGATTTGATATTTTTTATTGTTACATAATAATAATTAGAATGTATGTACATTCCAGGTCATACTTGCAGCCTAAGTTTTTAGCCGGCAAGTGGCTATATCACTATACAAGTTTATAAGGACGGCTGACATTCTACAACTCCAAGACCATGATTATTCAAGGATTAAAATGTGAATTTTGATAATAGTTTTTTCACAGCAGAAATATTTTTGTTTATAAATGATTTGCTTGATAGTTTAATTGGTTTTGGCCGGATCGGTAATAAGTTGACACATGCTATGTCCTTTGATTCTGAACATATTTAATTCTGGAATGTATGTGTAATAAATATTATCAATCTGACTTGACTCTCCCAATCAAAGGAAAGCAAAACCTCTGTTGTTGAAGAATTTTGTGCCTAATATGAATTCAATAACATATATGTGTCAGACTTGCGCTTAAAAATGGTGTACAAGTTTTTAATTATTATATAGGAATTGTTCCAATGATGATGACAAAATATTAGGTATATTATACAATTTTAATAATTTAATTTAACAACAAAAATTTGGTTCCTTCCCTGAACATCTTTATTCTGAAGAAAGTGAGTTTACAGAAAACTAAATCCCTCATGAAAATGTATGTTAGTAAATATATATCTATTTGTCTAATTCGATATAATATATTTATTAAAGAGAAATATTGACACTACTAGCTTTATTGTATTGTATAATAGTTACTATCATTATTTTAATAGCATAATTTTTGATACTTGAAATTGAAACATTGTCTTAAAATTAAAATTGTTGAGATGAAATTTGAATGTGGCCACTCAAGTCTCCTTTCAGGGTGAAAATCAAAGTAAACCTATGTTGATAAACATTCTCCTACACCCTGAAATTTACGTACTTGATGTTTGTCAAGTAAAGAACATTTTTGCTTTAAATTGTATGACAGTTATTTTAAAATTATTGATTTGCAGTATCCTGTTATGGCCATTTATTTATTGTCTATTTGTCTTTAGCATGCATCTGATATTATTATATTTAACTTTGAAGTGTGTATTTATATGATATAACCAAATACATATATTATTATGCATGGAATGCCTCACATGTCGCAATATGTAAAAAATGTGTATTCTATTCATGAGTACTGTTTCATTGTATCTAAATTGAACCAAATAGAACATGTTCATGACAGTCTCCGTGGCGCAGGCGGTTAGACGCCGCCTGTGAAACGAGAGGCCGCGGGTTCGATCCCCGCACCGAGAGAAATGTTTGTGCGGCCCACAAATATTTCTCTCGGGTCTGGGTGTTTGTGAGACCGAAAAGTCTCTCGTAGTTCCTGATACCCACGACACAAGACTCGATCTTAATGTGGGGTCAGGACTATGTATGTGACTGTTGGGTGTTATTTATTTATTTATTTATTTATTTATGTCTTAACTGTTTACATCACAACTAAAGTCATCAATGATGTATTGAATTATATAATTATTTGTTTTCTATTTATAAAAATAGTAGATATATGTGTAAGCATTGTACACAATTACACTAAATTGTAAATAATCATGGAAACAATAAAAAATATATGAGATCCATGCATGGTTAAAACTAAATGTGAGAAGGACGAAATGTGTAATGTATATTTTTTAAAATTATGTAATAATAAATTATGAAATAAAATTTACTTTTCCTGACAATGATTTAATTTTTTAAAATACCTTATTAGATTTGATGTATGAGTGCAACCATATTAACCGGTATCAAAAACCGGTAAATTTGAAGGAGCGATGTAAACCAGACATTTGGGACATCCCTAATTATTTAAAGATCGGTACTGCGGAAAAGTATCGATTTCCAGCACTAGTATCCATGTATTTATATAGATATAATCTGTATGCGAAAGAGACAAATCCATGCGTTAAGAAAATGTGCACAGGATAAAAAGAAACGACCGATTAAGACATGAATGAAATATAAACACGATATAGATATAAATTACATGTGAGTGCTTTGGTTGTGTGAGTTTTCTTAACGTGTAAAATTATTTGTATGAAATTAGCGGTCTGTCTTGTTTAATAGTCTGTGGTTTTCCCTTCTTGAAATATTTAAACATATTTCAACCTAATTACTTTTGGAATAAAGTATATTTTACAACGAGTAATATTGTGTCGTGGGCATTCCCTGTTAGTTTAGTTTCCTTGACTGTGGCTACCCCTGTCCGTCAAATTATCGTAATATTTGTAGGTACTTCTTGGTCTGTGTAATATTTGTAATTTGACAGGCGCTACTTACACTATATAGTTCAAACTAGGTTTTTGAATAGGAAAATAGTAAATACCAAATATGCCAAGTATTACGATAAATTGTTGGTATGGAATATTTCACGACGCATACACTTATTCCACTAATTATTTGCTTTTTAGTCTCACTGTTGTCGTTACTTCTGTTTTACTATTATGGATTTATGAAAGGCCTCGTTTTTACAAGGTAATGTATTTATGTTATTTATAAAAAGTGAGATATAATTAAAACTTTATTACTTACCTGATATATATCGCTTGCTGTCGTAGTTAATATTCAAAAGAAGCAAACATTCGAATATTTTAAGTCCAATACCGAGCAACGAGGAGACTGAACCTAACTTTCAACAAATATATCCGAATTCTGACATACCTGTTCATAAAGTAGCTGCTGAGGAAGTCAAAGATGATTTAGAACCTGGAAAAGATATTTTTTTCTGCAAGTAACCTATCCAATGGTAAAACTTTATTTCTCCATTTGGCACAGTGAAAAACAATTTATTGTTATGAATTTATTTTACTGTACAGATTCATAAGTTATTGTAGTATTTGTAACCATGTAGAATTTAACAAATTTGAGAGTAAAACTATTGTTAAACTGAAAAAAAAAACTATGTACAATTACATTTAATATGCTTTTAATATTGTGGCTATTTAGATATTTAATCATATTAATTTAGATTAAATTTAATTTCACTAAAGGAAAACATGCAAGCAGAAATTTCACATGAAATGTTTAGTGAAAGACCATTATAACTCATAGCTGTCATGAACCATACAGTTTGAATGATTTCTATAATATAATTTCAATGAAATCATATTTATTGTGTATTCCTTATAATGCTATTAAATAAAATTGTCATTTTACCAAAAAAATTGGCCCTATAAAAAAGGAAAATAAAGACACTGGTTTTAGATTGTCACCATTTTCTTCTAAGAAAAATCTATCATAGTTTCTTACTTACATCTCATGTAATTTTCTTCATAAATGTCAATATAAAATAATATGGATATTTTAAAATAAATAACACACCATAATATTTTTTTTTTTTTGCAAAAGCAAACTCTTCAATTGCCATCATATCTATTGTGGACTATATTCATGTGAACACAATTGGTATTTTTGAACTGATAAACCATTAAAATAACTGTTAATAAATTAGACTAATGCCCAAGTACTCTAATGCCACTCAAATATTAAGCCATAGCCAAGACCCACTTAAATGTACTTATTAAGTGGGACATGCAAAAGCTATGACCAACTTATTATTTAATTACCGCCTGAGTATTTGGGTGTAAGTAGCATGGATATTATTATCTCTATTTATTTCCTTGACCTCGATAGCACAATATTGTGAACACTGCATCCATTTGTTATGTAATACTTTGAAGTGGAAAACTTGATGAACAATATTATTAACCATAGAATTACTACCTAAAATAAAAACTATCAGCTTGGAAGTTTTAGGACTATTTGTTTTTACAAATACCTACTTAATACACACTCAGATAATTAAAATATTTTAAACATCAGATGTGAGAAGTTTAAAATTCTGTATGCTAAAACAGATTCGAGTGTAGAGTAAGGTGTTTTATAACAGTTAATGCATTTTAATATAAGTGCAAATTGTTTATATTTAATGGTAATATGTAATAACTCAATCATGAAGACTATACTACTTTGTCTTTTATGAAATATTCTTATTTAGTATACAGAAAATGCATAATAATGCTTTATACATTTTTATTGGCGACTGTCAAAAAGCAGTGTCTTAAAAAGTAAGACTGTATGAAATAACACTATAAAATAAAAGTAACATGTAATATCAACATGGCTTTATATAGATATGCAGCGTGGAGCATTGTTAGGATGCTAGCTGTAACAAGAGATGTTTAAACCCACAGTACTGAATCTCAGCACATTTGCTGATCTCAGTAGAAATCTGAAATAAACTTATTTAAAAATTAAAACCAACATTGATCCAAAATCTAAGAATGTAAATGTTAAAGCTGTTCCAATGTCAACTTTCCACTCTGCACTTACTCATGATTATAATTTTTGATTTCATTGCATTCCTTTATAATCACAATATAAATTTTAATTACCAAAAACTAACACATTTCATAATATTTTTTGTGCACTATCTGAAATCACTGTATGTAAATAGATACAATGTTTTATAATATTTAACATGATTGACTACAATACAACACCCCAAATATTGTCCAGCATATCAATGCTGCAGTAGGGTGTTTCTAAAGTAATATACATACATTTCATACACAATTCCACAGCTCACATTGCGCACCATTAGAAAAATAAATTATAGATGCTCCTAACCTAAGTTTTTTTCATTTATCTTGGCATATGTTCACTGCACATCTGCAATAAAAACATTATATATTTTGGGACTGCAAATTATTTCTATTGATTATCGTAAAAATAAATCATTTAGAAAAGCACCATATTCCTTTAGCCTGAGCAAATATTAGATATCCTAATAACAGCACTAGCTTTATATTTTGATGCATATATTGGTTGAAATAAAGTAAAATACTAAAAACAAAATATTTATTTTGGTATGACTTAAATTAATAAACATATACTAATAATGACTAGAATGATTTATACTGTATTTTGGTTTTCAATAAAGAATTATTGTATTGTAATTCAGGTATTTCCATATCAACCCATATACAATCAATGGCAGACCATAGGCCTCTTTTAAATTCGAGAATATGATTGAAAGGGGGCCATTCAGATTTTTATTCTATATATTCAGGTAAATTCACAATAATAAAATTATCTTTGAGGTAAAAACAAGAGGGGTAGAATGTCTCGGATACTCTTATAATAATGGCGCATCAACATCATATTTTGTGGGACAACATTTTGCAAATATGTTATCAATTGTTACCATGTGTTAGACATTGTTACATAAAATATATCGACATAGCAAAATGTACTCCCAAAAGGCAATAACATTTTTTTATCAGATGTATAACATTTGGAAACATACAAAGTAACTGCGGTGTGGTTGCACCATTAGGATTATCATATTTTGTATGAATTATAGCTTTATTCAGATATTTTCAAAACCTATTTTACTTATCAAATGTTTGTCTCTCAAACAACTATTAATTCAGTTTGAGTGAGGAAGAGAAAATTTTTCATAACTAAAAAGGGCTAAATTAAAACTGTCTATGAATAAGGTCATAATACTGGGACTAATTAAAATTTTGTTATTTTAATAATAAGCATGTAGTATATATGTATATTTGGTGACTTAATATTTCATTCTAGAAAATCATTACTTACTGCAGTTGAGCAGGAAATTGGTGTATAATTTGTCTGAGAGTTTGGAGAGCTTGGGAAAATATTCATCTGAACATGTGGTGGCGGCGGAGGCGGAGGATGTGTGGCGAGAGGAGACACCGGAGGAGCAGCGCCGCTGCCACACGGTCCACTTGTGTTACTCGGACTGCCTGTTGTAGATAGACGTGAAAATGCGGCCAGTGCATCAGGAAAATTTGGTGGTGTAGCTGGAGTATTGCATGGTGTCATTAATTGCTGAAATAAATCAAATAGTATTAAAATCACATTGAATTAAATATTAAATTATATGATTCTTTACTGAATTCACAATCCCATGTGAAGCTCTGATTAGGCTTTTAGTTTTTTTCTATGTAGTTTGCATATTAAATCCCTGGATATCTTAATAAATAAAATATAAAACAAAACCTTACAGTAGTACTATTTTGTTTACATTTTACAGACTACAACATTTAAGCATATTTGGATGAAACATAGAATGTAATAAATCAACCAATTTATGGCTGAAAAATAGTGATTATATTTATCTGCTATTGAGAAAACACAATTTGTTCTAGTATACAATAAAATAAATTGGTTATTGGGGAAATAAATCAACAAAAATTTGGTAAGCATAAAAGCCTATTTTAGGTCACAGCAAAGATTAGTCATATCAATGAGAGTATGCAATGAAATTGGTTTATTGATCATGTAGATAATCAAATAGATCTTATGACAAGTCAATACATAGTACTATCAAAATAATTGTACAATTGGATATAATAGATAACAAATAACTTGGGCCCTACTATATTCATCCGAAACGAAATTCGAAACTTCGGTTAATCGAAGTTTATATACGATACGAATGTACCTACATATACTTATGGTCGTTATTGACTTATGGTCGTAACCATAGACTTATGGTTACGATGTACGTTATACACATTCGAACTTTTACAGAGTAGATACATTTGTATCGTATATAAAACTTTGATCGTCCGAAGTTTCGAACTTCGGTTCGGATGAATATAGTAGGGCCCCTAATTAAATTGTAGTCACAGTGGCCTGATCTGGAAGAGTGTAATACAGAGTTTTAATTTACCTGTCTATATTGGGGTGCTGCTATGCCATTTGCTCCAGCAGGTATGGCAACCTCTTGAAAAAATATAGATAGTGCAGTCTGAAAATAAAAAAATACTATTTCAAACAGTACGGATAAATTTAAAAAATATTAATCATGTGTATTATTGGTGTAAAAATGTTTTATTTAATGTATTTTCTTTAATACAGACAACAAAATTGTTTCCTTATGAGTTAAGTAAGACATTAAATTTAATGCAAGTTCTATTATTTTTTAACATAATATTAAGGTATCAAGTTACACACAAAATATTGCAGGTTAATGACTTTATACATTTTTCTTTACTCAAGTAATGGATACATTGCAGCTGGAACTCAGATTATAATTATAAGTGTGCAAGTTTCACTTAATTGAATCCATTTATTTATCTAGTGGTAACTATACATTCATGAGTTTTTAATGTTTTATCGGTGTAATTATTAATAATTTTACAACCATTTGAATTTAAACTTTTGTAATTTAAAAGGCTCTTTGAAACAGTAATTTGTGTTTGCAAAAGTATGTGAATTATTATTATTCCATAACAAAATACTTTCTTACTATCTACACTAAAAATGCCACTTACGAAATACAGAGACTAATAAACTGCAATTATATTTGATTATATTTTCATGAAAGTATATAAATATCTTATGTACTATTTGAGGATTTGACAGTGTTTCACATTGTTAACCTAAAGCCAATGGTGCTTAAAAATGTAATACAGTTTATAGGAGTCAATTTTCCCATCTATGACTTATAATCACATGATTTCTTATATTCATACAGATGGATGTAAATAAAGATAATTTTGCATTGAGAAGATAATAAAAATAGATTGTTTATAATGTGGCACTCACGCACACCAACTCGTGTGCAATGTATATAATGATACATATTCATAATCTATTGAACTTGTCAGTGTATGTTTGCTTATTGCGTATTATTCCGCCTATACCAACATGTCAATAAATTCTCATCTCCTGTAACGTAATCACTCAATAACGCCAAGTAAATAACACTATTTACTATAGAAGTGCGCTTTTACATAATTCCATTCAGGAAATAGGTTAATTTCAGAATGTCATGACGATTAAATTCAATGATTGTTGTGTGACAACGTTTGAAGGCTATTTGTAAAACAAAATAGCAGCCATTTCATGATTACCTACTGTTTGTTTACATAAATTATGAAATTTACCTCAAATTGCCAATGAGCAGCTTGTAATAATTGTTTAGCTTGTTCCTGGGCACATCCTGCGGCTAATACGAATTGATTTATCATAACTTGTTCACGTAAAGTTGAATCCATTTTAATTAAATGAACTAAAACTACAAAATTCGCCGTCCTGTGAGACTGTGCAAGAAATAACAAGTAAGGCGATCGAATAAAAAATCACAAAGAATGCGCGTTCACTTTGTCAACGAGCGCTAGCAGACATTGCTTTTAAATATGAGTGAAAGAGAGATCCGAAGTTTACGCAACTGTCAATGGTACGTTCATGTTTTGTCAAACTATGTCCACCATACGGTCCACCATAGATTTAGTATAAAACATAGATCGGCAATGTGAAAGAGAGAATAATTTAACTCATATGTTAAAGCGAGATGCATGATGCGACCATACGTTTACACAGGAGTAGCCTGCAGTGACCCAGAGTCAAAATATGTCAAACTAAGCGAGCAACAAAATTCGCTTATTTTCATAATTTATTTAATTTTACAGTACTTGGTTATATTTATTAAACGTAGTTTATTATAGTGAATTGTACAGTGCCAAGGTGTGGTTCATGCAGGCGTAAAAATCCGAAATAATCACAGTTTTTACAGGTACCGGTCACTTTTGCACAATACTATTTTGTGACGATATTATAGAATTAAATGGAAATCCGTGTATCCATATCGCTAGAAAATAATATAGTATTTCATTATATAAATGTGCTGAAAGCATCCATTGCGTATAAAAAATAATATCAAATACGTGAATTTACAATAATTTCAACCAAAAGTTGCTAGAGATTGACTGACAGGTTCGATCAATAAAAGGTTGTCGATAAAATAGTCGATGACAACACATGTTTCCTTACATTTTTATAGAACTATAGTATGTTGTGATAGTGTGCATTCTACTTCTACCTGGCGTTATCCCGGCCATATTTATTATAGTATTCATTCTACAATATTAGTTATTACTTTACTTTTTCTCATTTTTTATATTTGTAGAATAATTACTATGACACTTCATGTGTGTGATTTTTGAATTTAGAGCCTATTTCAATGTCTGCCAAGAGGCTGCCAATTTATAATAGTAAAACAAGAACATATTAGATATTATTATAAAATATGCGATACTTCTATGCACAATATAATTGTCCAAACCTTGAAGCAAAATTATTCATTTATTATAACATTAGGTATAAGTTTAAAATTTAAAATGCTCATCATCGTGCTGGCAACCCCGGTTCGATCGGTCGTCAAAATCTTAGCTCGTAATTTTAATTAAAATAAAATTTATTAAGTGCCTAATAATTGTTTTAAATAAGTTTAGTACATAAATCAGTGCATTAATATTGTAATTAAATCATATTTATGTAAAATAAAACAAGAAATTTCAAACGTTGAGGTTGTACATCTGTTAACTGTCACCGCAAAGGAGAATTTTGAACATTATCGAATAAAACGGCGAGTACTATTGTGTTTATTAACTAATCACATACACAACACAATACTGTACATTGTTTCACTACTGTGAGCCACGTCCATCACTCACTGGCAACGTTCAAGTCTCAACTTGCTTGACAAATAGTGGAAGCAATCTTGACGACGAACACTATTTGCCCCAGACAATTCAACTCATCTCAATCGTAACAACAATACGACACTTTAGTACGCTTTTATTAAATACTAATTAGACAACTCATTAATATCAAAATTCTTTGCCAATTGATTATATTTCATATTAATATTAATAAGAATACCTACCCTCTGGTCCACTAAAAGTAAAATTAATTTATAAGGATGAGATATACTTGCAAAATTAAATACCAGGGCTTCTAAGTACGAGTACGTAAAAATACTAGGGTTCAAAACCAGGTTCTAAAATACTTAAAAGTATTTTGTTAGTATGAGTCGGCAACCCTTCGCGTCCCAGCCGCGGCGCAGCGTCTATAAAATACTTGCATAGGAATTCAATCCGTATTCCGTAACAAATAAGGAGCAACAATGCATAAATGAAAAAAATACTTTGAAGTATTTTCTATTCACGCATACGATTGTGATTCTTATTTATATGAAGTTAAGGATAGTTTTTCTATGGAAGTATTTTTATGTATAGTGTTCCAAGTTCTTCGCGCACCGACGTATCGCGGCGCCTAAATTTGAAAATACTTGCATAGGAATTCAACCCGTATTTGATGGTATATAAAGAGCAAAATAGTATGAATAAAAAATACTTTGAAGTTCAAAGTATTTGTTATTGACAGATACGATTGTGGTTCTTATCTATATTAAGTTATGAATCGTTTTCCTATGCAAGTATTTCCATGTATAGTTTTCAGGGCTCTGTGCATATCGACGTATGGCAATACTTTCATACTTGTAAGTATTTTCTGCTCGTACCAGGGCGCCGTACTTCGAAGTGAATACCTGGTTTTAAAACCTGGTATCGTAAATACGTCTCATCTTTATTAATTTACTAAATTCGTATTATATATACAGTTTTACTGCCCACTCCCTTTTTCTTACTTTTTCAGTCCATCCACACTTTTTCCATCATGCAAACCCGCAAAGCTGCTGCCCAAGAGGCTGAGTTCAGGTTGAGCAAAGCGCTAAAGGAACTCAAGGCATACAAAGACCAATGCAAGCAGCTCCTGCAGGAGAGGGAGGAAAGTGAGGATGAAGTAAAAAATATTGTAGACAAGAACTCAGCACTCAAACGTGAGATGGCTGCATTGCACCATAACTACCTACTGGTTGCTGAGGAACGGGACAAGCTCCAAGCGGTGACAGAGTCATTTGTGCACTGTAGCTCCCTGTATGAGGAGTCCCTCTGCAGGGTTAGGGACCTTGAGCTGGATCTAAATGTAGCAAATAATACTATTATAAAGTTAGAGAAAGAAATTGAACTTTCACAATCAGCGGCAAATAAAAGTTTATTTAATGAACTAATTGATGTATGTTCAGAGTATACTCCTGTTGAGGCTACTGATATTATAGACCTAACAGGGGGTGACTCACCAAAGTGCCAGCCAAGTATAAACCTACTTAGCAATAAAAAAGTCAAAAAATATATCAAAATCAATAAATTATTAAAAAAATTAAAATCAAAAAATATTAATAAAAACACCATTTTGGAACTTAGGAAAGAACGTAGGGCCCTGGTAGCTAAACTTCAAAATTATGAAATAAAGCTAGAGGACAGCAAAAATATATATGAAATAGACACTCAACGATTGCTGTCTGATATCAGTACTTTAGAAGAGCAATTGAGTTTGACCTACAGCAAATATTTGACTCAACAAACTGAAGTTCAAACATTGCTCAAAGCTTGCGAACAAAAACAAAATGACTATGCTGATAATAAATCTTTAATGTCATCTGAACTGTCCTACTCTCCAAGATATAACCAATCGATTAATGTAGGATGTGAATCATCAATAATAATTGATGACATAAATAATCCAAAAACTTGTACTGTCCCACTTACGCCCAAAAATAGTAAGAATGTTCCAAATCACAAATATAATACTATAATGTATTCTGACAATGTAGGAAAAGGTATTGGAATATTAATAAATAAAAGTAGTAGTCATCCCCTAGTAAACTACTGTATGCCAGGGATGCCTTATAAACATATTGTTAATACTCTGTCGCAAAAAGTTTATAATGACAACATTTGTATAACAGTCTGCATTGGAGATTGTCAAGGTCTAAAAAAGCGGGACATTACTGAGAGTTTTGAAATATTATTGAAACTCAAATGTCCCAAAATCATATTGTGTGCCTTCCCATATTTAAATAATGTGTCAGATAATGTAAATAACCACACTCATGTGTTAAATAGGCACATGCAATTTTTAATAAGTCACTATAGTGACAAATTTTTATTTTTTGACACCAATATATTTATTGGTAAATATTTTAAACAGACTAGGGATACATTGTATCTACCAAATAAATATTTACATTTACTTGCTACACCTGTAGCTAATTTTTTAAACACAGTCATAAGTAATATGACGAAGACCACAGGCACTACCACTTTTAGTAATGTTACTAAAATAAATGTGGTAAATAATAATTTAAACTTTTAACTTTGACAAAAGGAAGCGGTGAAAATTATATAGTATTATCTCATCAGAATATAAACCGCTTTTCTGGCAAAATTTTAGAGATTGAACTTTTTATTGACACATTTAACATTAGTATATTATGTTTCACAGAGACCTGGTTGAAGGCGCACCTTATGAATTTCAATGTGAATGGTTTCAGGGTCGCCAGCTCGTTTAACAGGATTTCGGCGGAAGGTGGAGGTTCCTTAATTCTAGTTCGTGATCATATCACATTTAGGGAAAGAAAGGATATCTCTTGCCTCTCGGTTGAACGAGTGTGTGAGGTCGCATGTGCGGAAACAAATTCCTATGTCATATTGTGTGTCTATAGACCTCCTTCATCAAATATTTCGCTATTTTTATCAACAATGGAGGATATTTTAAATAAAATTAAAAGTAATAAAAAAGTTCTAGTCTGTGGGGACTTTAATATTAATTTACTAGTTGATTCGGTTGATAAGTGTAGGTTTGTGTCTTTATTCGGCTCATTTAATTTTACATGTTTGTTCTCGGAGCCTACTAGAATTACGTCTGAAACTTCGAGTTGTATTGACAATATCATAACAAACTTCGAAGTACTTGAAAAAGGTATAAAGATAGGGGTTAGATCTGACCATAAATGCCAATTAGTGAAATTAGAACATGCTGTAGACAAAACCAGTAGATTAATAACTTTTAGGCCGTTATCTAAGAAAATCCTCGGTCAATTTAACAGTAATGTACAATCAAAAATAGATACTTTTACACTTGATGGCAGTCCAAACGACATGTACTCATCATTATTTAAAATTATACGTAAAGAGTTTGACCAAGTATGTAAAATTAAAACTATTAAAATTAACTCTAAAATAAAATTTAGTGCTTGGGCCACTAAAGGCATTAGACGTAGTAGGGAAATTTTGTATGAGTTATATGACAAAAGGTCCTATACACCTGATGTCAACTTTAAAAAATATGTCGGATTATATTCAAAATTATTTAAAAAAGTATGTATGCAGGCTAAATCAAATTATATAAGTGAAAAGCTTAGATTGTCAGATAATAAAATAAAAACTACCTGGCAAATTATTAATACTGAAACTGGGAAAAATAAAAAAAATGACAACAAAATTGCTCTCCGCATAAATGACGACCTTATTTCAGATAAATCTACTATTGCCAATTATCTTGATAATTTTTTCACTAACATACCATTAGACTTAACTAAACATTTAGATTCATCAGTAGATTTAGCGGAATCTTTTTTAAAGGAAAATGTTCCTGGAAATATGTCTAAGTTTAACTTTCAAAAGGTAACCAGTTGTCAAATAATAAAGGCTTTCAAGCAAATTAAAATAAAAACTACAGAAGATATATGGGGACTGTCTGTTAAAGCTATAGAAGCTATTATTGTTAACATTGCACCGTTATTAGCTACTATTTTTAATTCCTGCCTAAGTGACGGTATCTTTCCCGACTTAATGAAAATTAGTAAAGTCGTACCCATTTTTAAGTCAGGATGTTCGAACAATCCGTCGAATTATAGACCCATTTCTGTACTACCGGCTCTTAGCAAAATCTTCGAAAAGCTTTTACTTAATCAAATGCTAGCACATTTTGATGAAAATAAGTTAATACATAGGAATCAATTTGGTTTCACAAAGGGTCGCTCAACTCAAGATGCCGGGACATCACTAATCACGTCGGTTTTAGAAGCCTGGGAGGCATCTCAAGATGCTCTAGGAGTTTTTTGTGATCTCTCCAAGGCTTTCGACTGTGTTGACCACCAAACACTTATTATGAAGCTAAGGTACTACGGAATCAGTGATACGTCACTTGATCTCGTAATGTCTTACTTGTCGGGTCGTGAACAAAAGGTTTCTTTGGACGGGCTCACTTCGGTAGGATCAAAAGTTAAAATTGGGGTTCCGCAGGGCTCCATTCTGGGCCCCTTTTTATTCTTAGTCTACATAAATGATCTTCCTTGCATGGTTCAGAAGTGGTCAGACATAGTTTTATTCGCTGACGACACCTCTATAATATTTAAAGTTAATCGGAAAGACGATAATCTAGATACACCTAACAATATTCTTAATTTAATTTCGGATTGGTTTTCTGCTAATAATCTACTATTAAATGCTAGTAAGACTAAATGCGTCCGTTTTGCTTTACCGAACGTGGCAAGCGTAAACACGCGTATCGAATTAAATTCAGAAATTCTAAATTTAGCTAATTCCACAATTTTTTTAGGGATCACTCTAGATAAAAAATTACAATGGGGTCCACAAATTGAGAGATTATCAGCTAAACTTAGCAGCGCAGCGTTCGCGGTCCGAAAAATAAGACAACTAACTGACGTTGCAACGGCTAGATTGGTATATTTTGCTTATTTTCATAGTATAATGTCATACGGCATTATTTTATGGGGATCAGCGGCTGATATCGAATCGATATTCATCTTACAAAAAAGAGCAGTCCGTGCTATTTATAATCTAGGAAGCCGCGATTCTTTGCGATCTGTTTTTAAAGAAAGCAATATACTAACCGTGTCATCTGAATACATCTTTCAGAATATAATGCACGTTCGTAAAAATATTAATAAGTTTTATAAGGTCAGTGACACCCACACCATTAATACGCGGAATAAAAATAAACTAGCAATACCCTCGTTTAGACTAGAAAAGTCAAAAAAATCTTTCTTGGGTAGTTGTATTAAATTTTATAATAAACTTCCCAATAGGATAACGCAGCTACCGGACAAACTATTTAGGGTCCATATTAAAAACAAACTTATGACTAGGGGTTATTATAATATTAAGGAATATATTGAGGATAAAAAAGCCTGGGATTAGGTGTTCTCTTGCACATTGCGACCTCCTGGGGCCCTGAACTATTCGCTTATTACACCACCTAATTTAAATAATTAAAAATATCTAAAATTGTGAACTCAAAAATTAAGCTATATACAATCAAATAAATCAATTAAATTATATGACGACCGATCGAAAAAATCATATAAAAATAATAATTAATATGGCAAATCCTTGTAAGACAAGTCACAAATACTTATTTTAGTAAATTGACCAAAACCAAGCCCACTGAGTTTGACTCGCTGGATCTACTCAGAAATGGGTCGCGCCGCGTAGTATCCAGTGGTAAAGTAAAGCCCGCTGAGTTTGTTCGCCGGGTCTTCTCAGTCAGGGCCGCGTTGGATCCGGCAGTAAGCCTAAACATACGGGACGTATCGGAAATACTTATGGTCGTTGTCTTAAGTTGGACCCAAAACAAGCCCACTGAGTCTTAGTCGCTGGATATACTCAGGACTGGGTCGCGTCGCGTAGTTCCAGTGGTAGTGTAAGCCCACTGAGTTTGTTTCGCCGGGTCTTCTCAGGAAGGGCCGCGTTGGATCCGGTGGTAACTATAAACCGCTACGCACCGTTGTAATATTTATGGTCCACAAATAATATAATTTAATTTGACTAACGTAAATAATGTATTTCTTTGACAAATAAATTACTATAAAGTAAAAACTAATACTTTAAATAAAATATGAATAAAAACTAAATAAATTAAAAAAAACTAATCATAAATTATAAATAAAAATAAAATTAATTTAAAAATAAATAAAATTAATAAATAAATTGATAAAAGCAAGAAATTAAAATAAGTAATAATAAGCATAGGAAATATATTGTAAATAGAGATTAAGTTCTATGTGTATTGACTTGTCATAAGAGCTCCTTAATTGCCTACGTGATCAATAAATACATTTCATTTCATTTCATTTCATTTCATTTCATTTCATAGGAAAAACATTAATTTAGGTGACGTGATTGAAAAAAGCTTCATAGTTTATTGAACTTTCTCTTTCTTCAGTCTCTGCATCCAACGACTTCCTACAAGCTTAACCAGGTCCTCCGTCCACCTTCAACGCGGCTTAGCAGGCGTCCAACACTTCCTAATGTGTTAGATTAAATTGACTTAAATAAGCATATTTGTTTAACTCTAGTGTACATATAGTAAAAATGTGTTTCTTAGATTTACGCGAATGTTACTCATTGAAAAAAACTAATAATCACGGATTTTGTTGCAGACTGAGTCCACCCTGTGACTACGAAAGCTGTAAAGTAATCGAAACTTCGCGACGGGAAGTTAAAAATGAAAAAATTAAACCGAAAACGCTATAACTTTGTAAATAATAGTTTTATTTCATAAATGTGTTTTTTGTTCCCAGTTTAATTAGGTGTATGTACTATGTATACATCACAACGAAAAAATAATTTTGATCAGGGGAACGTAAACGTAAAGACCCATACAAAACATCTCAAACAAAATGTTTTATAATAATATGACAATTTATCTTTATTTATTTGTGTGTTTATGTATCTGTATTGAAATAAACACACCAATAAGTTTCTGTTAATATATAATAAAATGTCGCATATGAAATATTATTTCACTACTACAGGCCAACAGCTATATCGATATCGATACGACGGTATCGAAAGTGCATGGTACACCATTATATGTCAAGCACACATGTAAACTTCACGCACACAATCGTAAATCAGTTTTGGTCACGCTGGTCTGTGGTCACGCTCAAAATGACACATTGCCGATCTATGTTCTATACTACATCTATGCGGTCCACCATTTATTTTGTTGTTTGTGGAACACTGTTCTCAAATTTTACAACATGAGAATGTCAAAATTTTCTATCACATGCTATCTCTTTCATTTTTATTTGTTTACGATCCGTGTTTACGACCCCTTTAATGAAAACTTTCAAATTTTCGAAAATAAATTAGTTTGCTTGTAATAATAAACAAATAAATACACCCAACAGTCACACACATAGTTCTGACCTCACACTAAGATGGAGTCTTGTGTCGTGGGTATCAGGAAGTACGAGAGACTTTTCGGTCTCACAAACACCCATACCCTTAGATTATATACTCGTCTAGATTGAGCAACGTCAACAAACGATGCGCTAAAAGTGTCCTCACCAAAGAATAGACCTGGACCACTAGGTCCTCACTTTCGTTGATATGTGTGAGTACCGGTCGTGTAATTATTGTAATCCAACTGTCAAGGTGTGTGTGTTTAGGGATGCCTACTCCAGATTATTAACTTAACTTTTCCCCATTATTTGATATACAAAATAGGTTAAATAAAATATTTTTTCTTTATTTAAAGTAATCATACTATAGGTCTACCAGAATCTCATGGCATAAAATTAAAAAAAAAAACAATGATTCTTATGTGGCAATACCATCGGTCAACAGCTGATTCAAAACTTGAGTTATGTCATTCGATGTGAATATTTTAAGATTTCTATCCGTTCTTAGCGAAAATGTACAAATTAGTTCTACAATCACAAGTGCGACACATTGTTTACAAAGTTTATCGCCAGATCCGTGAATAATTTGGTCAAATTTAAACAAAATCGTCGATTTTAAAATCGACGTCGCTTTAACATGTAAGTCGGAGTGAATAGTTTTGATACTTCATTTTTTTTGGTTAGTGTTAGATATGTGCATGTGTTTTATCGTATATACTTTGATATCATTTTTTGAAACTAAACAGTAATGCATTAAATACTTATTTACAGGAATTTCTGGAGATTTTAGATAAGGAACGGTTTATTATTATTTCTTTATCTTCATCGTCTTCATCAGAAGATGTACAGGAAGAGTATTTAGAAGTAAGCTTTGACTAAAGTGTTAATGAAATAAAGAAGACTGAAAATAAATTATACGTTTTTATTTTACATCTTGCATCTTTCGTATAACATTTATCGAATCTAATAATTATTTAAATAAAACCGACTCATAATCAAACTACTTACAATTTGGAAATTGAAAGTTGTTTGATTAAGTGAAAACTAATAAGAAGAGAGAATTAAAACGAAACTGGTGGCTCCGTACCACCATTTTTATCTACATCTACGTTTTGAAAGTACCAGCGCTCCCTCTATATTATAAATACTCGTAAGACACGTATGTATATTATAATTTAAAACTGAAAAAATCTTATTTGCCTATTTTAATTGGCTATTAATCTAAAAGTACAATTGTGAAGTAATTTTAATGTTTAAATTACCTATACATTTTACTTAAAACATTATGTACTTTATTTACATAGTTGTACTAAAAAAATAATGTCAAATTGAAATTATAATTAATTACAATTATTGAAAGTATCAAAATATGTTAATCCGATTACCCCAGTGTTGCAATGCGTAAATTCAAATTTCCCAAAATGCCATGAGATTCTGGTAGACCTATATTAGTTATTTTTTTAACGCATTTTAGTAAAAACAATAAAGATCTAAACCTATCTCCTAGTGTTTGTTTCCGAATAGAATTAACTCTTTGGATTTATTGCCTGTAGTGCGATTCACGTATTTTAATAAGTTCAGCTGCAGTGCAGTTGCGGTTAAGTTTCGATCAAATCAGCCCTTTTCGTATTCTCGTAATTTTGACAACCGCTGTCAAATACGCTCGCGTGAAGTTCGCGTCACGCAAACGTTTTAGCGTATTCTACTGCTGCGCGTATATGTCAATCTCAAACAAATTTCATACATCTGACGTACAGTTACGCGCAGCTCACGCGCAGTTCACGCGCAGCTAAACACTTACAAGAATACCATTTTGTACCAAAGCGTAAACTTAATTGTAACCGCACCGCAACTTGATCGGCGCGTCAAAAAGTTACGTGAATCGCACTGCTGGGCTGTTATCTGATTTCTGTATTTATGTAAAATATAAATCATCATAAGTAAAATGTTCGGAACACACAACTGAAGTCATGTGAGGCTACGAATGGTCTTCTTTTCGTTTCCGCTGTGTAATGTCTCTCCAGCAATTTGCTAGTACGGAATCCGTAGTCTAAAAATATTATTAGGACCTTGAATAAGTTCTCGCTGTTTCTTCAAAGATGACAATAGCAGTACCACGTTTGTGAAATTTTGAATGGTAATACACATGCAAAGCAAAGAATTAATAAAATTACTATGAAGTGCATGTCGTCGTGGGTTTCATTAATATCGTGTAGGTAAGTATTATTTACTCATTAAATAAATAATGCCATTCTTCTTGTTGTTATTCTGATCGAAATATTATGTAATGATATTTGTGTTTTATAGTTTCTCCCATAGTTTCAACAAATCTTCCTAGTAATAAATTGACAACACTGGCCAATGAAACTCATCTTCAAAATAATGAATTAAAAGTTCATGTTTTCTTCAAATAATAGTGGTTTAACAATAATGTTACCGATAGAAAGTGATATTTGTATTATTATACAGTTTTCCCACACAATTGCAATACAATTCGACAGCACAAACCGGCATAATTAATTATTTTTCGGGAGCACGTTATCCATATGTAGTTCAAATGACACTGACGTACGTGAGAAGCGAGTCTACCAAATTTGGTAGACTTTTTTTGAGCCGTGCGGTGAGGTGTGATGTGTCATCTAGACGAGTATATAATCTAAGACCCATACCCGAAATAAATACATGCGGTTCACACATATATTTGTTTCGGTGCGGCGCGGGGATCGAACCCGCGAAAATTGCGTCACGGAAGCTGTCTTAACGGCGGCACGGTAGAGTCCAAATTCAGGGCGGGGATCGTTACCTAGTTCCGTAGGTACCTAACTTATTCCATAAGGACTAAGGAATCGGCTAAGGTCAAAACACAAATACTATGCTTCAGCTTCGGCACTCGGCAGATTGCAATAGGCAATTCATATTTTTAAATCCACAGTGTGGTGTAATCTCAGATTTACACTACTTACGACGTAGGTATACACTATTTGTAAGTAAAAACCGCGGTCAAAACTGTCGAAGTTGTTTCGTTAGTTTTATTTCATCTTCATGTACCTAGTTGAATCTGTATCTGTCTGTATCAGCCCATAAACGTGCTACTGCAGGGCACGGGCCTCTTTTACAATCGAGAGTACGATTGAGAGTGGACCTAGTCGAATATCATGAAGAAATTCAATTTATTTTTTAGATAAATACATATTCGGTATTAAATTCATTTTCGAATTGAACTGAATGTAGTGAAAAGTAAACAAAGGAATGGATATAAAGGTGTTTCAAAGATTTACTTTTGTCCTTTACTAGATAATAGGCCATTCCATTAGCTTTTAAGTTCGATAAAAGTTATACCCGAAGGCCCCATTCGCACGGGCGCTATTTCAACGCTCGCTCGTTGAAAAAACGTTGCAATGAAACAAATGTAAATCCATTAGTTTGTTCACACGAAGGCGATTTTAAAATGTGTCCCTTTTTATTATCGGGCGCTGTCGGATTTTTGACGTTAACGCGTTGGAAGCAATGATAAAAGAATTATAACGGATCACGCACAAAAGTAGCTATATATGTCAAGTTATAGTTATGTTAAGAATATCGACGCGGAATGTACATTTATGTATCTGTCTCATTTACACAAAGCTGACTTGTCCCTTAATGAAAGAGACAAATAATAATTCCTTTGTTTCGAATATGGCAATATTTTGTTCACTAGCCACACTGGGACCGCCCATAGACCAAAATGACGCCATTTTAGTTATGCTTTCGAAACCACAGACTATTAAACCAAAAACTGCATGAAATGTCAAACTGTGGCGTTATCTGTCAATCGGAGTAAACAAATCTGCACAGTCAAAGAATTTCGGATTATTCATTGGTTAATCTCGTTTGTTAAGTTTGTTTAGTTTGCTTATTAGTTTAGTTGTTAAGTTTTTAAAATGCCTCAGTGTTGTGTTAAAGGATTCGAGTCGAGTTCAAGCAAAAAGGACCCTAACATTTCTTTTCATAGGTTAGTAACTGTTTTTACGAAATACTAACAAATATGTGCTAAATTTATTTTTATCATTTATAAATGTATTTGGATCTTGTTGATTAAGTTTTAGACTCTTCTAGGCGTTATTTATACAAGTAGTGTAAATAACAACCTCATTGTTTGTTTACACACAAGTTTAGAGATGAGTGGATTCGATACGAAATTATTCATATCGATATTATCATTTTTAAATATTTTGATCTTTATTTTTCAAAAAAAGAAAAAAATAGTTTATATTTAAATATACAACATGTAACAGATTTAAATGTAAAAGCGGAAAGTAGTACGTTCAGAATCAGCTACTGAACCGATATCAACATTTTTTTTGGTAGGTAATTTTTTTCAAAATAATTAGTTAAGACCAAGTAAATTACAGACACTCTTTCATTTACTACTCCGAACAAACGAAATTGAAACGTAACTCCAAGACATAAGATCATTTTTCAATGAATCACTAAACGAATATTGTAATAAACTAAATAATGAACAAAAATGAACTTTATTTCGATAGTCATAAAGTTTATTTAAGCAATCTATCATTAATCAAACGCACACAACGATAGGCCTCAATAAACGTAATAAGCTACCAAAATAAATAACTATCATATTCTCTTTTCCGCACATTTAACTACAACTAGATAGAGCAGGATGCAGCTATTGTTTAATGCAATTTGACCCATCCGACAAACGATGGCGCGCGCGGCGCGGCGCGGCGGTACATCAAAAGGTTTGGCAAACGGTATAGGGATGTGCCGCGAAAAAAATTACTCCCGGTATTTGCAAGACCGGGCGATCCAAATCCCGCGCAATACATGCACTTCAATGAAACAAATTAAATTGTAACAAAATCACTATGAAATGAATCAACAAGTAGGTATTTCTATGAAAAATAATTTCGCGGAACGTTAAATGATGATTGAATTCGGTTTGTAATTTTGCTTCAATGTACGCGGAATCCCGGTGGCTCGGATATCCCGTTATTGCAATCCCTAAATGGGCACCGACTATGTGAAAAAATCTAGTCGTGCGCCGCAGTTATCTGTGACTACTTGTGTTAAGTGATTAATAGATATTTCGATAACTTTCGCGCGCGATGTCTTTTCGGTATTCAAATATTGAATACACTGAAATGGTGAGAACTTTGGCACTGTGTGGTGATAATGTATCATTGGCATGCAGGACATTTAATAACAGGCACGGCACCAATGTAGATCGTAGGACTATGTTGGCAGCCACTCAGCGTCTCCGAGATCATGGTACTTTTCAGCCCAATACGGCTATCGACAGGGGAGATAATGTACGCAGACGTACTCGTCTTCAAACAGAGATACTAACTCATTTTGAAGAGAATCCTCATAGTAGTACCCGAGAAGCAAGCCCACATTTTAATGTTAGCCACATGTACGTGTGGCGAACGCTTCATGGTGACTGCGAGCGTCCTTTCCACCTGAGACGCTGTCAGGACCTCACTCCCCGTGATTACGCACCACGATTAGAATTCTGCCAGTGGTTATTTGAAAATTGGCAGCGCAACATTTTATGGACGGATGAGAGCACTTTTACGCGTGCAGGCATGTTCAACCAACACAATAGCCATTTGTGGAGCCATGAAAATCCTCACGCATTCAGGGTGGATTCATACCAGCATCGTTTCTCTGTAAATGTTTGGGCGGGCATCTTAGGTACACATTTACTGGGTCCGGTTTTTTTAGACAGATTAACTGGAGAAAGCTACTTAATATTCTTACAAGAAGTTTTACCGGCCCTTCTTGACGACATACCGCTGGCCAATTTACGGGAGTTATTCTTCCAACAAGATGGTGCCCCAGCACATTTCACCTGGAGTGTCCGACACTATCTCGATGCTGAGTACGGAGAGCGCTGGATAGGTCGCGGCGGACCTGTTCAATGGCCTCCTAGGTCACCTGACTTGACGCCTCTTGACTTTTTCTTGTGGGGACGTATTAAATCTCTTGTATACTTCAGTGAAAGTACTAATGTGGAGGAACTAAAAAGTAGGATAGTGGCAGCCTTCCTAAAAGTGAAAAGTGACACTGAAGTTTTACACAAACTACGTGAACAATTACGCAAACGTGCATCAAAGTGTATTGAGCACGGTGGTGGACATTTCGAACATATTTTAAAAAGAAATCGCCGCATGAGTGCCATGTAACACGTAAGTTATTTTGTTGTTTTTATTTTAGTGTTATTATTCCCAATCTTGTTTTCGTTGTTAGATATTGCGTTATCTTATTATCTTATTTATTAGTGATGCAAAATGACGCCCGTATCCTGCCCGTCTGTAGGAACTAAGTTTAGCGGAAGTTAAATTAATAATATTTAATAACCGATTCATGCAAAATATTGTCCTATGTTGGGTTCGTACGCATTATATCTAGTAAGTAAAATATTTAGATTTTATAGCTAAAACACAAACGTTATGCTTACAGAGTAAATTAATAATAATTTGTTTACCAAACCACCCGGTAATCAGTTACGTACGTAATTTGTATTTCGTTTATTGTCAGCTGTTTCTGCCGGCGCGGCGCGGCGAAGCGTTCGCGTTAGGTACTCGTGTGAATGCTTTGTGTACATGTGTGCGTGTCCGCGAGCGTGTGTAGTAGTACACTCTTATTTGTAACTCGTTAGGTGACCATGTTAAGTGCCTACATTTGGTATAACTAATTTCATAAATAAAATAATTTGTAATTATGGTAGTACAATTTCAAAGCATAAACTATGATTACAATAATATTTTAAAGTTGGGGTGTCTGAGGTTGTGAATTAATCCTGTTACACGTTGTATATTCAGACCGACAAACAAAGTGAAATTAAAAATATTTTTTAGATTCCCTATAAACATACGAAGTGCGTGGTGGCCTGTTGGTAAACGGACCAGACGCGGCTGCCAACATGTTCACGGTGGTCGCGGGTTCAAATCCCAGGGCACACCTCTGACTTTTCGGAGTCATGTGTGTATTGATAGTCAATCACCACGCACTAAAACGGTGAAGGAAAACATCGTGAGGAAACCTGCATACCATAGCGATTCATAAGAATTTATATGGTATGTAAGTCCGCCAACCCGCACTAGGCCAGCGTGGTGGACTATATGGCCTAACCACTCTCAATCGTACTCTCGATTGTAGAGTAGGCCCGTGCCCTGCAGTGGGACGTATATGGGCTGATCCAGATAAACATACAAACCAGGACAAAATGGATACAAAAAATTGGAAGCTATTGGAACCCTGCAATAAATACATTTATTTGTTCATTACATTTTGAAAAAGAAAACAGCTTTCCAACAATATTCCCGGTAAGTGAAATTGTAGTAATTATGATATTTTACCTAATAATCCTATTAATAATACAACTGTTAATCAATAACAAAGGTGACATGCAAGATAATTTGGACAATTGGTAGTCTATTGTCTAATGTTCTGGAGAACCTTTTAATGAACAGAAATAGTTTTATATTTTATTATTAATTATTATAATTGTTTATCTTAACCAACACTTTCATATTCGTTGATTGAATTCTAAGTGAGACATAATGATTTTCCTCAGTCAAATAATAGCAATAAAAATCTACCTATGTTATTTTATTTTATTTGGTTGTATTAAATATCCTGATAGGTATTTTTGATTTTAGCAAAGAATGGTGCAACGTAATAGTGAACGAAATGTATTAGATGCAACTGGGTGTTTGTTTCGACAGGTATAACCTTGTAACGGTTGTAACATGTAAATTAGTATTAGTTGGTCATATGTTTACATTATGGCGACTAAAAAAGTAACGATAATTGTAAAGTATAAGTATATTTTTAGGAATATCAAGAAATAATTACCTCCAACCGTCACATACATAGTCTGACCCCACACTAAGATCAAAATGTTTAATACATCATATTACTATTGTTTATGTAGCAGTTGCATTTTTATTAGTTTTGTTACAAATAAATTTATCATAATATTAATATTTATACATACATAAACTCACGCCCTTTTCCCAGAATGGGTAGGCAGAGGTGCAACCAGGACACCCACATTTCAACCTCCGTGGCGCAGGCGGTAAGACGCCGTTCGTGAATAGAGAGACCGCGGGTTCGATCCCCGCACCGAGAGAAATGTTTGTGCGGCCCACAAATATTTCTCTCGGGTCTGTGTGTTTGTGAGACCGAAAAGTCTCTCGTAGTTCCTGATACCCACGACACAAGACTCGATCTTAATGTGGGGTCAGGACTATGTATGTGACTGTTGGGTGTTATTTATTTATTTCGCCTTGTATGTTCCGTCCTACGATGTTGTGGGTGGCGAGCCTATCGCAATATCGGGCACAAATTCCTGACTGTGCTGATAATGAATAGAAAAATCCGATATCACTTTGCGCGACCCGGGATTGGAACTTGAGACCTCAGCTTTGTAACCGTACCATAATACAACTACGCCACTGAGGCAGTCAATATTTATACATAAATTAAAATCTATAGTCCACATTATTCACCGCTTGTATGTTTATGTATGTATGTACCTTATGTTTTTTTTGTTTGATTGAATTATTCGAAAAATATTTTTATTCTAGTGCTGATTTCCTGCCTTCGTTCGCGATGTCCGCTACAATTCCTTTATTCAAAATCAAAATCAAAATATTGTTTATAATTTAAGTTCATTTCATTTGGCGATCTAGTTTTGTTACATAGTTTATTAAGTCTTTTAATTATTATTTTTTTTTGAGTTTCTTATTTTTTTATATAAAGCAGCTGTTAAATAAATAATTGTCGAAAGAGACTGACTTCTGTTATACAGGGCTTCCTAGTTCAGGAGTCAGGGTGTTATTATGTTGTAAACATGTTGTAATGAAATAAAGATTAATTATTATTATTATTATTTATTCAAATAGTCTTTCAAAAGATCTTTTGGATTGTTCATTTCTGCTACCACCGCTTCGGAACGTGTTGTAGCTGTGAAGAAGAAGTGGCGCAAGAAACTTCGTCAGCAACACGAACTGTCTTCTTTTTTCTTTTTTTTATATCGCCATTTAAAATTACAATGGTTCATGTCACAGAACACAATAATGTCAGTTTATTTAGTTAATTGTGTTTATTTAGTTAATTGTTTAATTTCTATTTTTACATTTTAATTGTTAATTTTGTGTAGATATTTTATTTCTATTTATATATTTAAGTTGTTAGTTTAGTGTACATATTTTCATAGTTGTTTGCTAAATGTCTGTTTTTTTTAGATTTTAGTTATAATTTGGCAAAAGAAATATTGACATGGTGAAAATTGGTGCTTAAGGAAAAAAGTGTGGTATATTCGAAGTCGCAACCAAATTCTAGCTATTAATAAAGTTGTATTTTATCTCACGTGTGTATTATTTGACAAATCTAATCCAATCATCAGGTAAAACTTACCCATCAAATAAATCATAGCATGAAAAAAATATCTAACATTGACCTATTATTATCGGATTTAATTTTTAAAGACTTGACTGTCAAGCCCTAAAATCCCCTGTTTATACTCAATTGAGATGTAAAGCAAAAATTAAAAATGTTATATTAATGTTAGTTGTATGCCACTGTTGATGATCGATATCGATAAAAAATTTGGTACTAGCGTATCACTATTTTTAGGGGCGGAGCCGCCGCCATGTTTGTGAATCAAAGTGGTACGCGTCACGTGACCTTATGCTTTATCCCCTCTATTCTTTAATCATTGCATTTAAGATAAAATCATTGTTCTGAGTCTATGGTTCTGAGCATTGATGTCAATTGATGTAGACCAAAATGTAGACATAAGAGATTCGCGCGGGAACCTTCGAAGTGAAAGGCGCCAAAACCAAAATTGCCTTAAGCTACTTGCAATTTTCTTTGTATTTTAATAGTATTTCTTATAACATAACTAATTATTTGTAATTTCGCAAAGTGACAATATTGTTTGAAGAAGATGGGAGGCACGAAAAGGCGGAAAAAAGTTCCTCCCGATGGGCTGCCTTCATCGACTTCATCGGACTCCGATGATGACTCCACGAGCAAATTTGAAATCTATAAGGTACCGGGATACTTTAGGAAGTATCCCGAAAATAGCAATAAAAAAGAATTTGTAGTATTTTTAAACCATAAAGAGCAAAAGATGTTCACCGATAAAGACAGACTGTCTATTTCCCGCGCTTTACGCAGATATTGCGTCACAGGTGTACTACATCTTAAATCTATTAATAGATTTAAAATAGGAATAACATTTGATTTGTCCAATAACGCAAATGTATTTTTCAAAATAAAAAATTACTGGAGGAACTCGAGCTAAAAGCATCTATACCTGCTGGTGACACAGAGGCGACTGGCGTACTTACTTCTGTCCCTCTAGAGATGTCGAATAAAAGAATATTCTCTCTTATTGGTAGTTCCCGTAATGTTATTCAAGTGAGGCGCTTCATGCGAAGAGTACGGGATGATAGTGGTCAAATAAAATACCAGCCTACGCAGACTGTGGCGGTAACTTTTGCCTCCACAGAACTACCTGAATATGTTTACTTGGACTCCTGGAGGCATGAGGTTAAAACGTACATCCCTCCGGTTAAGCAATGCCTCCGCTGCATGAAATTCGGACATATTGCAAAATTCTGCAAAAATGGAGAAGTGTGTTCTATCTGTAGTCAGGAACATAGTTTTAAAAAATGCACTGTAGATAGTAAAAACGCGAAATGCGCTAACTGTGGTGGCAACCACATAGCGATATCCAACTCCTGCCCTCAAAAAAAACTTAAATTAGAAGAAAATAAAATAAAAACAAGAAATACTCAATACGCAGGGCTATTTAATGAAAAATCATTCCCACAATTAACTGCATCTAACATAGAAACTCAACTTCAAAATTTAACAAAATCAGATTTTTTCATGAACTTATTGACTCGAGCATTAACTAAAATAATCATCAATCAGAAGGACAATCCTATAAATTCAGCATCGATAAAAGATATACTACATCAAACGCTCCGAAACAGTTCCTTATTGAAAAATGGACCTTAATGTCATGCAGTGGAATGCTCAGAGTATTTTAAGTAATAAGATCTTACTAACTCAATTTTTATATGAGAAGCAAATCCACTTGGCAATCATATCGGAAACTTGGTTGACACCCAAAAAAATATTTGCAATAAGAGGTTACAATGTAGAAAGAAATGATGTTGGCAATGAACATAATGGCGTAGCTATTTTAATTCGTAATAATATTGATTACAAAAGAATTAATACTTATTGTGATAATTCATTGCAAAATATTTGTATAAGAATTAATCTAAATAATAGAGAAATTAGTATCGTTAGCTTTTATTGTCCTACAAATTGTTCTCCATCTTTTGATAAAAATAAATTTGACTCTTTAATAAAGTCTGTCCCGGAACCTATGATATTTGCTGGCGATTTTAATGCCCATCACACCCTGTGGGGTTGTAACTCTGTTAATGCACGAGGTAGAGATATTTTGGATGTCATTGACGGCAATAACTTGATTTTGTTAAATTCTGGTGAAGTAACTACAGTTGGTTCTTTGACGTGGCGTCCAAATGCTCTAGATTTAACTTTGGTCTCTCCATCACTTGCTCTTTCTTCGGACTGGTCTGTACATAATGATCCTCTCGGTAGTTATCATCTTCCTGTAATTATTAAAGTTTTAGTAAATAATAATATACATAGTTGTGCTGCAAATAATAATGGTAGTGTGCATTTGCCCATCTACCCCAATTATAACATGGTGGATTGGAAAATGTATACACTAAATGTAGATTTGGAATTGTCAAATTTTCAAACTCAAAGTTGCATTGAAACTCCATTGAAAATGTACACATTATTTTGTGAATTGTTGCATTCTGCGATCAATAAATCCCTTCCATATTGTAATCAACACATGATATTTCCTACAAATACACCTAATATTAACTCCCCGAGCAGGAAATTTATTAAACATCCTCCTCTTCCTTGGTGGAATAAAAAATGTTCTGAAGCAGTTCAAAATTCAAGGTATGCTTATCTCAATTTTAAAAATAATCCCTCAGATGAAAGCTATGTTGAGTTTAAAAGGTTACAAGCTCAAAAAAAACTTATTTTGAAAACAGAAAGATCAAATAGTTGGGTCCAATTATGCAGTTCTTTTAATCGGTGTACTCCTCTTTCAAAGATCTGGAAATATATGCGGAAATTTAACAAAACATTTTCTTGTAATACTAATGATGATAGTTGGGTTAATGATTTCTTACGAAAGTTTACTCCAGATTATGTAAATAATCATCCTAATTTATCTTCTGATTCTGCAACAAATTCTGTAAATAGTTTTTTAATCAAACCTTTTTCAATACAAGAGCTAATATCTTCCATTTATTCTAGAAAGGATAGTGCTTTTGGTTTGGATGGAGTTTCTTATATAATGTTGAAACGACTAAGTCGCAAAGCTCTCTGCATTTTACTTCAAATATTCAATAACCTTTGGTTAAACAATGACATACCTCAGTCATGGAAATCTGATTGCTTAGTACCAATTTTAAAACCAGATAAACCTCGAATGAGTTCTGACTCATATAGACCCATTGCTCTTACATCATGTGTAGGCAAGGTATTTGAGCAATTACTCAAACAAAGGCTTGAATATTTTGTTGAGCATAATAATATTCTTCCAGCTAATCAATTTGGGTTCCAAAAGGGAGTGTCGGCCCGTGAAAGCATAGGACTGCTTCAATTGGATGTTCATAATAGTCTTGTTAATAAGGAGTTATTGTTGTCAGTGTTTTTTGATGTTGCTGGAGCTTTTAATAGTGTTAATATTAATGTACTTTGTTCCGAATTACTTTCAATTGGAATGCCAAACAAAATAGTTCACTGGATTAAGAATTTTTTAACAGAAAGAGAAGTCTATGCAAAGTACAATGGTAAATATTATGGACCAAGACTTTCATCTGTTGGAGTATGTCAGGGGGGAATACTCTCTCCACTAATTTTTATCTTGTATATACGTCGTTTGAATCTTGTTTTGGGCACTGAAGTAAAAAATCTTCAATTTGCTGATGATTTAGTTGTTTACACCACTGGGAACAATTTGGATAATGTTACAAACATTCTCAACAAGTCTTTGGCATCTCTGTGTGCATATTTCTCTTATTTAAATCTGGACATAAATCCATCTAAATCAAAATTGGTTGTTTTTGGTAAAAGTAGATCTGTAAGTCCCTCTATGTATTTTAATAATGTCTCTATTCCAGTTTCCTATGATGCAAAGTTTTTGGGTGTGACATTTACCCATAATCTTTCCTGGAGAAGGTATATTGAGTTAATAAGTGCTAGAGCTAATAGAGCCTTTAATATTATGAAAACTTTATGCAGAACATCTTGGGGTGCTGATCCCAAAATATTGTTGTTGCTTTATAAATCTCTAATTCGTAGCCACTTTGAGTATGGGTTCCTGTCTTTTGCTGGTGATAAGAGATTGGTAGACATCTTAGATAATATACAAAACAAAGGCTTGAGGTTAATAACTGGAGCATTTAAAAGCACCCCTATTAACATAATGCAAGTTGAGTGCAATCTTGCCCCATTAAGTATAAGATTTGGTTATTTGAAAGAAAAGTTTTTATTAAAATTATACAGCAAAACAAATAATCACCTATTTTTAAATTTGAAACATACTGCTCAATCTTCTGCTTGTAGCTCCCTATATATTCTCCAAGGCTTCTCACAATATGTAAATTTTCTTGAAAATCTGCATATCCATAAATCTTCCTCTCTTCCATGTTATCAGGGAGATTTTAATAGTAAATTTCCTGAAATTGACATCATTATTGATCACAATTTATTCTCTAAAGAAGATGTATACTGTAAATTTTCTAAATTTACCAATTATAGATTTGTTTATTCTGATGGGTCCAAAACAGAGTCTGCTGTATCAATTGCTATTTATGATGGATATTTGAATTCTGGCGTTGGTCATAAAATAGACCCTCATGCAAGCATATTCACTGCTGAGGCTGTAGCTATTCTTGCTGCTTTAAGGCATATAAAACATAGTAATGATGGTTGTTATGAATGGGTAATAGTCAGTGACAGCATGAGTGTTCTTGAAAATCTTAAAAACAGTAGCTTCAATGCTGACACTAACTATTTAATTCCCCGTATCAGGGAGACTTGTATGGATTTGTTCTTTAATAATATTAAGCTTGTATTTATGTGGGTTCCTTCTCATATGGGAGTGTTGGGAAATGAGAAGGCTGATTTTCTGGCCAGAACTATTACACATTTTTCAACAACTGTTCCTGACTCCAGTAGAAATCTAAATTTTTTTGTACCACACACAGATGTGGTCCCTATCCTTAAAAGAAGATCAATCGACTTGTGGACGAGGCATTGGAAACAAACAGTTGAGATTCAAAATAAAGGTCTATGGTATGCTACTTACAATGTCGCCATTGGCTCAACACCTTGGTTCTGCAAAAGTCGTTTTTATAAAAGTCGAAAATTTTACACTACCGTTTTGCGGCTTCGTTTTGGACACTGTCGTTTAAACTATCATCTATTTCGTTTGAAATTGGTGCAAAGTCCTTACTGTGACCATTGTAATGTTCAGGTTGAGCAATCTCTGTCTCATTTATTCTTTCATTGCTCATCCTTTGGCATTCAGCGCCTTGTGCTGATGGGTGCGCTGATTAAAATTTATAAAAAAACGGACTTAATTCCGCGCTCCATCCAGGCTCTTCTTGAAAATGGTTCAACGTACACAGCGTTGTTTGACTTTATTGTTGGTACTGTTGGGCAAATTTAATTGTTCGTAAATATTGAGGTTTGTAAATAGTTTCGTCTTAATGTACATAAGATCTTGGGTTTTTAATTTGATTTCTCTATTTTTATTCTCAATTATTTTATAAATTAAGAAACCACTGTAGATGATTAATAACTTATTACATATTATTAATGCACTCTGAGTATATACTTTGTAACGTTAGAATTTTGAATATTTGCACTCTTGGTTACTGTTGTGGTTACTGTCTTGTGATTTGAACTTTCGTATTCACATTTTATATAGGTACTAGCTCAGACTAAATACTCTCTAGACGTAGCCATCACAGACTAATAAACAAGACAGACAGCCGAGTCCATACAACATTTTTAACACCATAAGGGAACTCACACAGTGAAAGCCCAAACATGTACTTTATGTCTATATTATGTTATACAATTCATTCATAATTAATCGTCCATCTCTTTCTATCCAGTACATATTTTGACAGAGTGTTCTTCTTTACTTTTCGTTCGGTGGTTATATACATGTGTAGCAGTGCTGTGACAATCGGTACTTTATCGAGATACCGATCTTTAATTTAATTAGGGATAGCTTTATTTTCCGGTTGACATCTGTGCCTCAAACTTACCGGTTTTTTTTTACCGATTTAGGTAGTTGTATATTCATATATTGGTTTTAAAGAAATTAATAAAATAAACTTCAAAAATAAATAACTTTATTTATAAACAATGAAAATTAAATTAATTTGTTATTCTGAAAATACCATAAACAATCACTCAATAGATTGTCACTTTTTTTCTCTACCACCCGGTTCGCAAGGCTATCTTCGCTAGAGAAGAACGGGCAAGAAACTCTAGCGTTGCTCTTTTATAATATATTTACAATACAGTGATTATGCATTAGTTAAATTCAGAAAAGTTCACAATTCATGTATAAAAATCAATTGATCACAATATTACAGGTCATTTTATACAGCTGAGATACGTGAAGTCAACCAGAACGCACAATTGGTCTACACTGTTCCGGTAAAGCAATGATTGGCAATGGCAATAGTAGTTTCAAAGTAATTAAAAGTTATGATATTATAAATACATTAGGTTTCGTTCATTTTACCTTCTGATTGACCCTAACATACATATTTTAAAATTCGTTATGAGGTTTTTGTTTGTTAAATCGGGATAATCTTAGGAAACTACCACTAAGATAAGAAAAAATCTGCGTTTGATAGCGATTCATGACAATTTAGAATATTTCTCTTCTCAATCAAGAGATGTAAGGTTGTATGGAAGTAAATAATGTGATATGGAAGTAAATAATGTGAAAGTAAGAAGCACAACAAATTATTTATCACATTTACCTGTTTCTGAAAAGAAAAAATGTTACATATGTTACTTATAAATCTTATTATCACATATTTTACTTCTAAGACCCCTCGTAACTAGAAATTTTACAATTAACGCCCAACGCTCTATAAGATATAAGCATAATATTAATATCTTAAGCCTTATGAATGTTAAGTTATGTTAGCAACTACAGTTACAGTTTCTTTATGTTAGTAACTACAGGGTTGGCATTCATAGAAAATGCAATGAAACTACCGTAGAAATATTAAGGTGTTGGATCATAGTAGTTGGCGATATAAATTTACCCAAATTAGTTCAAGTAGTCCCAACGCCGAGTGTCGGGCGGCGGCAAACTAACCCGACAAATCAGACTAAATCCGGTCTGACCTGTGCAGATAGGAAATGATCTCCACAAACCGTTACCTCGTGGTCATGTCTCGCGAGGCCGGTATCCTTGGCTTCACTGCCCGGCTTAAGAGGTAGACAGCCTCAATAAAAATTTACCCCAATCCTACGGTGGGATACGTGCCAAAAGGATGCATGACTGGTGGGAGACCAGTCTTTAGCGCCATCTTTAGAGGACCTGGCTCACTCTGAAGTACTGTGCCTTCATACGGGAATGGGCGTAACCTCGTATGTGACCTGTTTCATTCGACCCTACTCGTGGGAACCCAATGAATAAAGATAGAATAAACCCTCCTCTCATCAATAAAACCCCTGAAAATAAAAGGCTAACGCAACAGATCTTCCATCCTGCTCTTTTTAATCGACCAAGATCACACTCTCTTTCTGACGATTGTCGTGGCAACCACTCTGCTACTGCCATTGCTGATAACTCCAACGTGACAATGCAATCAAATCTGAACATTGAAGAGGACTCATGGTCTGAAGTACCAAACAAAAAAAGACAACGAGACAGCCCTGGAAAAGATAGAACAGTCAAGCAACCAAAACCCAACAATTACTGGCTAAGCCAACCCGTATCAACATCTAACTCATTTGCTGTATTGGAAAACAGTCAAGAGGACTCTACTCAAATCCAACCGAGTGAGAGACAACCTAAACCACCTCCGCTATTTGTTGATAATGTAACCAATATACGACCTCTAACTAATCTTCTGAATGATAAAGTGAAAGGACTGTTTGAACTAAAAGTTCTTCGCAACAACAAAGTAAAAATACAACCAACATCCAGTGACGCGTACAAAATAATTACGAAAGAACTAGATGAAAAGAATACGGAGTATTATACCTACAAACCTAAGCAAGAACGAAACTTTAAAGTCATACTAAGACACATGCATCCCTCAACTGATACAGAAGACATTAAAGCAGCACTCTCAGCATTAGGCCATACAGTCTCTAATATATGGAACATAAAACAAGCCCGAACCAAGAATCCTTTGGATATGTTTGTTATTGAACTGCAACCAAGTTCCAATGATAAAGAAATATATGACATTGTAGCTCTAATTAATTGTCGTATAAAATTCGAACCACCGAGACCGAAACGCAGTATACCACAATGCTCCAACTGCATGGACTACGGACACACTAAAAGGTACTGCCGCCGTAAACCAAGATGCATCAAATGCGCCGGCTATCATGCCTCTAGTGAATGCACCCGCAAAGGGCGTTCTGTAGATGTCAAGTGCGCTTTATGCAACGGAAACCATCCCGCTAATTACAAAGGCTGCACCGTCTACAAAGAGCTCCAAAAACAAAAATATCCATCAGTACCCAATATAAAAACTTTTTTACCTAACAAACAAAGAAATCTGCAGCCGCCACCTATACCACATAGAGAAACAAAAGCGTATGCTGAGGCAACAACTTCAAACTTAAGTCGCACTCCAACAAATACGACTCAATACAATAAAGACACAACAAATCAACATCGGATCCAACACACAACGAAAAGTCCATTCGATTTTGAACAAACGCTAGATATGCTTAAACAAATGATCGAACAAATGACAAAACTCACCACACTGCTAATGAACATCATGTCCAAATTGCAACCACATTCAAGCCATTAAAAGTCGCTTTATGGAATGCCAATGGGCTATCAAATCATACTCTCGAAGTAAAAATGTTCCTGTACACACACAATATTGACATTATGTTGATATCTGAGACTCACTTCACTGCCAAAAGTTATTTTAAAGTGAAGAAATATTCAACTTACTACACGAACCATCCTGACGGGACGGCTCACGCAGGTTCAGCGGTTTTGATCAAAGACAACATTAAACACTGCGTAACAAATTCTTATCAGAGCTATGCCATTCAAGCTACTTCCATAAAATAGAGTGCTGCGATGGACCTTTAACAATCTCCGCTTTGTACATACCCCCGAAATATAACCTCAAAAGTGAAGACTATACATACTTCTTCGAAACTTTGGGCCATAAATTTATAGCAGGCGGCGACTACAACGCAAAAAATACCGATTGGGGATCTAGAATATCCACTCCCAAAGGACGCGAGCTTAGCAAATCTATATACCAACTAAAATTGAAAGTTTTCTCCACTGGCGAACCAACCTACTGGCCTAGTGATATCAAAAAGAAACCTGATCTGGTGGACTTCTTTGTCACTAAAGGAATTCCTGCTTCGTCTTTGTCTTGTATATCTAGCTTCGACCTATCGTCAGATCACACCGCAATTATAGCTGAACTGTCAAATGATCCAGTAAAAATAACAACATCCTGCAAATTGCACAGTAAAAAAACGGATTGGAACCAATTTCGTAAAACTTTAATAGATACTATGGACACCCATGTTGCGCTAAAGACTGACAGTGATATAATGGAAGCAGTAGAAACCTTTAATAACTGTGTTCAGTCAGCAGCTTGGACCGCTACTCCGGCAGGTTCCCTACATAGAACTGAGTTTATACCTACATACCCACAAATAGTCAAGGACCTCGTACAAGAAAAGAGACAAGCCAGGAAAAAATGGCAAGAAACCAAATATCCTTTGCACAAATGTGCCTACAACAGGTTGGTCAAGAAATTAAAATACATCCTGGGGAAAATCAGGGATGAAAACTTAGGAAACTACATAAAAAATCTAGATGCCACCCCTGCCACTGATTACTCCCTGTGGAAAGTCACAAAACGTATTAAAACACCAATAGCATTTCAATCACCGCTACGCAAAGACGACGGGAGTTGGGCTAAAAGCGATGCCGACAAAGCTAAACTTTTCGCAGAACACCTGGCTCGGATCTTTACACCAAATCCAGACTTAGGATCTTCAAAAATAAACGAAGTAATGGAGAATATCTCTGGAAATCTACAGCTATCACCCCAACTCACGTTGTTCACCAAAAACGAAGTTCGCCAGGCGATACAAAAATTAAATATTAAGAAAGCACCAGGATACGACCTCATAACTGCAAAACTACTGAAAGAACTTCCTGACATTTGTCTCGTATTCCTAACTCAACTCTACAATGCTATCTTGAGACGCAAATTTATTCCCGAACAGTGGAAAACGGCTGAAATAATTCTGATTCTCAAGCCCGGAAAAGAGCCTGATAAGGTATCCTCTTACCGTCCTATAAGTTTACTGCCTATACCATCTAAAGTACTAGAAATCCTCATATTAAAAAGACTATTACCAGATATCTCAAAGGCACAAATTTTGCCTTCGCACCAATTTGGCTTTCGTGAAGCGCATGGGACCATTGAACAGGTACATCGAATTGTTAGTGCAATCAACAATGCATTTGAACACAAAAAATATTGCTCAGCTGCTTTTCTCGATATATCACAAGCCTTTGACAGGGTATGGCATGAAGGTCTACTATAAAAAATACTTAAAACTCTTCCTCCGTGTTATCACTTACTAATTCGATCCTATTTGAATCAGCGCCACTTCTATGTGAAACATGGTAATGAAAGATCCGCCTTACAAGATATAAAAGCAGGAGTCCCCCAAGGAAGCGTTTTGGGACCAGTATTGTACCTCTTATTCACATATGATCTCCCAATAACAGAAAACGTTCTCATTGGCACTTTTGCAGACGATACAGCTGTAATAGGTATCCATGAAAACTTAGAATCCGCCTCGGCAATGCTACAAAAAAGCCTGAACCAAATATCCAACTGGCTGCGCGATTGGCGCATCAGAGCAAATGAGGCCAAATCAGTACACGTAACCTTTACACTTAGGCACGGCACATGCCCTCCAGTCGAATTAAATGGAATTCAAATACCTCATCAAAACGAAGTGCGGTATCTGGGAATTTACTTAGACAGAAGACTTACTTGGAAAAAACATATTTTTACTAAAAGAAAAGCACTAAGTTTACAACTCAGGAAGATGTATTGGCTTATGTCTCGAAAATCTTCTCTTTCGCTGGAGAATAAACTTCTTATTTACAAATGTATAATGAAGCCCATATGGTCATACGGTGTTGAGTTGTGGGGAACTGCTGCAAACTCAAATCTTGAAATACTTCAGCGTTTCCAGTCGAAAATGCTGCGCATAATAACTGACGCACCATGGTATATAACAAATAAGCAACTACACCATGACCTGATGATACCAATGGTGACTCAGGTCATAAAGGATAAACTCAAATCTTATGCTAAGCGTATTAAGACTCATCCAAATATACTCGCTTGTAATCTGATGGACAAAACTACCTGCACTTTCCATCGATTGAAAAGAAAAGCTCCGCAAGACCTCTTATGATGCCTACAATATGCAATATTATACATTAATGGAATAGTCGCTGGACTATTGCCATGCAAGACATTTCTGCAATATAGTTCTAAATCTAGCCAAATGCCTAAATAGGCAGATAGCCAGAAATAGAAAGAAAGGATAAAAAAAAAAAATAGTTCAGGCTTCTAGTAAATTAATGAAATGTTTTCATTATGGTTAACTTTAGATACATTAAAGGAATAGCGTGCTAAAAACTTAATAGTGTAAATTTACAAATTATTACACCATGGAAGCCATTCCATGTGTAACATTACAAATGTATTATTAAATCGAATACAAAATAAGTTAAATACAAGTCTGAATACAATATAATGTTAGTATCTTGAAACCATATATGTATATGGATTAAACATATTTTTTAATCACGAAGATAGTTTCTTAAAAATTCTGCATAAAAAAACGAAAATGTTGGATTCAATAATTTGAGGAAATTCAATAATTTATATTTATCCATACACTCCTATACGTGGGCCTCCTCAATAAACGATTGAGATTGAGATAGGTCATGGTCCACAAGTTCATCATTTAAAGATATGATCGAAATTGCTCTTCCATTACATTGCAAATCAATAAAGGTGCAAAAGCATGATTCATATAAACAGTTTAAAACAACATATTATGCTTTTTAATTAGCAAAATGATAAAATATTGAAGATTACTTTGTTTTTAAACCATGTAAGGAGAGTAGAGATACAATAGTCAAACTATTATATGATTCTACTATGCAATATTTCAAAGCATAAAATTAATTACATTTTCCGGCAAAGTATTGCTATGGACATGATTACAATGAAGAGTATTGCGAAAAATGTCTACTTACAAATATACTATTTGTATTAATTAAAAACAAGTCATTATGAAATTTAATACATCATTGCAGACTTTCATTCTAATGTACTGAAATAATACATTTCAAATTGGTTAATATAAAATACAATTAAACAATACAACCTTTGTATACAATATAAATAAAACTGCAAAATAAGTTTACAATATTGCAACATGTGAGACATTCCATGCATAATATAATTGGTAATATCATATAAAGGCACATTTACAAGCAAAATGAATATAAAAATTCCTATGAAGGTGTAAGAGAATGTTTGACAACATAGGTCTATTTTCCAGAAAACCTTGAATTGAAACTAAAATTATTGTACACCCTGAAAGGAGACTTGAGCATCAACAATCAAATTTTATCAAATAATTTTAAATTTAATACAATATTTAAATCAATTAACAAAAGTTATTACAAATATTGCAACATGTGAAGCATTCCATGCATAATAATATAATTGGTAATACCATATAAAGGCGCATTTACATATATAATGATTATGAAAATACTGGATGCAAGATGATTAAGAAACAAACAAATTTCTATTTCAGGATTCTACATTTCAATCATATAAAATAATTGACATTCAGTTTAATATATATAAATATTTTGACAATGATCAGGCAGGTTCATATTAAGGTGTAAGAAAATGTTTGGCAACATAGGTCCATTTTAAAGAAAACCTTGAATTGAAACTAAAATTATTTTACACCCTGAAAGTAGACTTGAGCGACAACACTCAAATTTAATCTAAGTATTTTAAATTTAAGAAAATATTTAAATCAATTAACAAATTTATTCTATATAACAAAAAGCTAAGGATTGAGTTTGACAGAATACAGTTGGGACTGCTGTGAGCTGAGGATGATCATGACTATAATTAGGTATTATTATGTACTACGCTTCCTTATCTATATTCCTTATCTTGATCTATAACTCAATGCTTTTGTAACTTTTCATGGATTAGAGTTTCCATTTCTACATCTTTAGGCCTGTGATCGACATTATTAATTCTCTTATTATTAAAATTACAACACCATTGTTTAACCTGCATTCTAATTGCGTACAACCAAAAAGACTTCATGAAAGACTCTTTATGATTATTACAATTATACCATGTAGTATCAATATTTTTCTTTAATGAACTTACTATTTCGGAATAAACGTAAAAACTGCAAATGGTTGGTAAAATCTTATCATAATATACCGGGTATCTCAAGACTGCTACCGAAAACGAAGCCGGGTGGTAGTTTTAGTGACTACAAACACAATGCAACTAAAAATTTTGCTAAGAAAAGCGACAATTTTTTTATCATTTTTTAAATATCGTCATTTTTGAGGGGTAAATCTAAAGTTTATGCTAAAATAATAATTTAGACTCTTTTAGACCTTAGAGTCTTTATAAATAAAAGGGTATAGACTATATTTTACGAAAAAATGTATTTACCACCCAAATACGACCATCATCCATCCATCAGCCAAAGGAAGTCCACTGCTGAACATAGGCCTCCCCCAATGATTTCCACAGAGACCTGTTGGAGGCAGCCTGCATCCAGCGACGTCCCGCGACCTTTACCAGGTCGTCGGACCATCGTGTGGGTGGACGTCTTACGCTGCACTTTCCGCTGCGCGGCCTCCATTCGAGCACTTTCCGACCCCATCAGTCATCAGATCTCCGCGCTATGTGCCCTGCCCATTGCCACTTCAACTTGCTAATCCGGTGGGCTATGTCGGTTATTTTAGTTCTCCTACGGATCTCCTCATTTCTGATTCGATCTCGTAGGGAAACCCCGAGCATAGCCCTCTCCATAATACTCTCCAAATACGACCATATAAAAAAAATAACAAAAAAAATTGTCGCTTTTTTTTCCAACATTTTCTGTTGCATTGTGTTTGAAGTCGCTTAAACTACCACCCCGCTTCGTTTTCGGTAGTAGTCTTGATATACCCTGTATATACTCTGCCATACAATTTTACTCCAGTTCTTGGAAGGATAATACAACCTGTCTAAATCAGTGCTATACTCTCTTAAACGAATTAATTGGTGAGATGACTCACATTTACTTAATCGGGAGTTTATACAGTTACTACAATCATTACATTTTAAATTTGACATTAAAGAGCGACAAATTGCGCCAGCAATATATGGTATAGATTTGTGTTGATTATATATCTTTTCATTAGGGATGGAGTTTTCTATAAGATTACTTTCCTCAGAATTAAGATGTTCAAAGTATATGCACGACACGAAATAACTAGTTAAAAATAAATAATTATTCCTGAAGTGGTTTCATTTTCCCAAACCTCACACTATGTGCCTACTGCGCATGCGCGGTGCGGCTCCCGAGGGGGTGAGAGGGCTGGGGGGGCGCCTCGGTCACGTGGTACAAGCGGGGCGGGGTGACGTCGAACAAAAACTCTCCGCACCCAAAACCCAGCCGCATTCACGCCCCGGGAGTCCTTAGGGATGGGCGCATGGTGTGAGGGGTTGCGCGGGGATGAGCCCCACATTGTTGTGTGGAAATTAAGATGATTGTAAGGAAAATGTAAAAATAAGTGAGAAATAAAGATTATGACGGGTGCTGAAGGGTGAGGGGCTAGGGGGGGTGAGCGTGGACCGAGAAAGAATATAAAAGAGGGGCGGTTTGGCCGTATCGGCAGCTTCGCGCCGGGCCCCGCCAGAAGAGGACCTCTCCAAAGGAAGACAAGAAACGAACCGCTGCTCCACGCTCGCCCGCCCCTCGCTCGCTCGCCCGCAGGCCCGTCAGCCGTTGAAGAGAATTGGTGTTTTGAAAATTGAACCAAAATCCCTAGGAAAATCTATCACGCACATTCGTTGGTCCTTCGCATCCGGATTATGAAGAAAAAGCAATCGTTGATCATTCGCAGACGAATTTGAAGAGGAAATATCAAGATTGAAGACTCAACCCACGCATATCGCCGGTGACTTGGACAACATTGAAGAAATTTCGACGAATCTGATTGGTCGAGAAATCGTTCGAAGTCTCGGAACTTATGCCTGGTGCAAGATTCATTTGGAAGTTTCTAACAGTTTGAAGACTTGGTTCCTGGAAGATTGTTTGAACATTTTAAAGCCACAGCGCGGAGAAGTCGTTCGAAGTCTCGGAACTTATGCCTGGTGCAAGATTCATTTGGAAGTTTCTAACAGTTTGAAGACTTGGTTCCTGGAAGATTGTTTGAACATTTTTAAGCCACAGTGCGGGATTTGTATTTTTTCAGAACCGCAAGAAGGAAAAAGATGCCTGTTACTCGCTCGAAGAAGGGAAGTGTGATCGACGCGTCCGAAAGATTGAGCCCGGCCGTAAGGGGTGCCCCGTACCGAGGGTGGTCCGTCCAGTGCACCACAAGTAATCACTCAAAGCACTGCGGCGGCCGCCCGAGGCGCGGGTGCCACGCCCACAGGGAATGCTGGCCCATCCGTGAAGACAACTGCAACCTCTGCAAGAACGACGACGACCTCTGAGGATACCGCGACTACTTCAGAGACAGCATACACGGAAACAACGGCGAGTTCGAACACGGCGACCACGCAGGCAGAGAAGGACGACGGCGACACCCTGAAGCCATCCAAAGGCGCCAAATCACAGTGATCGCAGCGCAAGAAGCTTGCTGAGCTCGAGGCACAGGAAAAGATAGCACAACTAAAGCTGGAAGAGGTGCGCGCCTCGCTTGCGTTGGCCCAAGCGAAGTTGGAAAAGGAACGCGCCGCAATCAGCGACGATGAAGAGGACTCTGTGGAGTCTGGAGATGAGCACGACCGATCCAGTCGTGTACAGGAATGGTTGGAGGGTCAAGAGGAACCACCAACAAAGAAGCAGGACTCACCAGACGAGGATGATTCGAAAGGACAAGGACAGGGAGCTCGCAAGAACAGGAATGCGAGCACCGGGAGCGCAAAGATGAGCCCCGGCCTGCGCGTCAGCCACCGAACGTGGACGTCACCTCACTGGCGACAGCTCTCACCAAAGCTGTGAAGATGTCGAGAGACGCACCGAGATACCTGCAGGAGCTGCCCATGTTCGATGGGCGAAGCAGCGGCTGGCTCGCTTTCGAAGCTGCCTACTATGAGACTGAAGCTGTATTCTCAAGAACTGAAAACGTTTCACGATTGAGGAAGTGCGTCAGGGGGGCGGCGAGCGAAGCGATTAGCGGTTTACTGATTAGCCAACCGGAGCCGGAGACGATTATGAAAGCTTTGAAGAGAAGATTCGGTCGTCCCGACGCGCTAGCCATGCACGAGCTGCAAAAGATGAAGACACTTGGGAAGTTGACCGACAGCCCAAGAGATTTGTGTATATTTGCTGACAAAGTGGCAAATACTGTGGCCGCTATTGAAGCATTGAAGAGGATCCATTACTTGTATAATCCAGAAACAGTCAAGACGACTATAGAAAAGTTCACGCCCACGCTGAGAAGCAAATGGTACGATTACGCCGCCGCATGCAAGGATGTACCCGACCTGAAGAGGCTGGCAACTTTTCTCAGCGAGGAGGCCGACAAGTGTGGAGCGTACGCACCACTCGAGGACGTCCCTGTGGAAAGGCGTGGAAGAAAGAACATCGAACGCACTTTCGTCGCGGACGACAACTTGGAAGAGTGCCCGCTGTGCAAGCAGAAGCATCAGTTACCTGAATGCAAGCAGTTCAGAGACGCCAACGTAGGGGACCGGTGGGAGATTGCGAAGCGGTTTCGAATATGCTTCCGATGCCTGAGGAGCACGCACCGACGAGGAAACTGCAGAGCCAAGAAGTGCGGCCGGGAGGGTTGCCTGATGGCTCACCACCGCTTCTTGCACAAGAACACGGGGAGGACGCCGTCAGCACCTCCCGGGCAGTCCGTGCAGGAGGAAGTGGTCACGTCCGCGGAGCTCGTCACACAGACCGATCGTGGAGGAAACCGGCAAGCATTTCTCAAGATCGCACCTGTCACACTCACCGGACAAGGCGGAGCACGCGTGCACACCTACGCGCTCATGGATGACGGCAGTACCGTCACGCTCGTCGAGGAAGGGCTGGCAGAATTGCTAGGCTTGCAAGGTCCGCGCGACGAAATGTGGGTGCAAGGTCTCAACGGAACGATGAAACACGCAGATAGCCGCAGAGTCGACGTCAAAATACGCGGACGCTACAGTGACGAAGAATATATGATACGCAACGCACGCACTGTATCACACCTGATGTCCACCAGACAAAGCGTCGACAAGAGGGACATTCAACACTGTGCACACCTTCAGGGTATACAAGAGCGATTGATCTATAAGAACGCCAATCCAAAGATACTGATTGGGCAAGACAACTGGGAGTTCTTGGTGGCGCTCGAGATGCGGACCGGGAGCAGAAGCCAGCCTGTCGCGTCTCGCACGAAGCTGGGATGGGTTCTGCACGGGTATAAGTCAGCACTTCAGAACATCAATGCCTTCTGCGGACACACAGTCACTTTGGATGAGCACATGGAAGAAATGATGAAAAGATTCTTTCGACTTAGAGTCGCTCGGAGTGGAGCCTAGAAAGCCGAAAAGTGATCCCGAAGAGCGCGCTTTGCAAATCCTGCAAGAAAGAAGTCGAAGGATGCCAGATGGACGTTTCGAAACTGGACTCCTCTGGAAACGGGACGACTGCACGATTCCCAACAATTACGATTATGCCTTCAAAAGATTGAGAAATTTAGAAAAGAAGCTCGACCGTGATGAGGACCTGAAGATGAAGTATGAAGAGAGGATAAATAACCTCCTCGTCTAGGATACGCGGTCCCGACTACTTCGCCAGCACCACAAGGAAAAAACCTGGTACCTTCCGCACTTTGCGTGTGTAACTCAGCGAAGCCAAAGATAAGGGTGGTGCATGACGCAGCGGCAAGATCACACGGAGTCAGTCTGAACGATCTGCTCCTGTCGGGTCCTGACCTCCTGCAATCCCTGCCCGGAATCATGATGAGATTCCGACAACACCCCTTTGCAGTCTCGGCGGACATAAAAGAAATGTTCATGCAGATCAAAGTCAGACGCGAAGACAGAGACGCCCTGAGGTTTCTGTGGAGAGGGCGGGAGAGAGGAGACACGAAGCCTACGGAATATCAGATGACTTCGGTGATATTCGGAGCGACGTCGTCACCATGCACGGCACTCTACATAAAGAACAGGAACGCGGAAGAGTTCCAGGAACAATTTCCCGAGGCAGTGAGGAAATTAAGCGAATCATTACATGGACGAGTTTATCACCAGCTTCGTGAGCAAAGAAAAGGCCACGGAGGTGACAAAAATAGTGGACCATATTCACCGACAAGCAGGCTTTACCCTGAGAGGATGGGTGTCGAACGAGCCCATCGTAGTGCGCCAGTTCAGCACGCGCGGGCAGGACGCCGCCGTGCGCATAGGAGGAACGGCCGAGAGAAAACGCTGGGTCTGTTGTGGCGGTGGCAAGAGGACTGCATTGGGTTTCGCGTCAATGAAGGAAGAACCCCACCGGAGGTGTTGCGCAATGAACGGCCACCAACGAAAAGGGAAGCCTTGAGTGTCATAATGTCGCTTTTCGACCCTCCTCGGCTTGGTGTCACCAATAACGACCCCGGCGAAAAGGCTGATGCAGGAAACATGGCGACACGGGATCGGATGGGATGACCACATCCCAGAAGAACTACGAATTCGCTGGGTCGAATGGCTGAGCAAACCTGCGCGCGCCTTAAAGGGATCTGCGCATACCGCGATGTTACGACATAGGACCGCCGGTGGTGGAAAGAGAGCTACACACGTTCGTGGACGCCAGCGAAGAAGCATACTCGGCAGCGGTGTACATACGAATGCGGCGCGTGGACGACACAATTCACGTCGCGCTAGCCGCAGCCAAGAGCCGTGTGGCGCCGCTGAAGCCCACGTCTATTCCACGACTGGAACTACAAGGGGCCCTGCTCGGCGCGCGACTCGCGACCAAGACATGTGAAGAGCACAACTTCGAGTTCAAGAAAAAAATATAACTGGAGCGATTCCCGAACAGTCCTCGCATGGATAAGGGCGGAACCTCGCGCTTTCAAGTCTTTCGTCGCTCATCGTCTAGCCGAAATCGAAGAATTAACGAAAGTAACGAGTGGCGCTGGGTGCCGTCGCGCGACAATGTGGCGGACGATGCCACAAGAGACACGCCGGCAGGATTTGAAGCACATCACCGATGGTTCCGGGGACCGGAGTTCCTGCGCCAACCGGCGGGAGAGTGGCCGGTGAGAGTGAAAGTGCCGACCGACAAAACGAATGAAGAAAAGTGTCTAAGTGTCAGAGAAGAAAAGGCTTACACCTGTTTGCCCGATCTGTGTCGATTCGCGAAGTGGAGGTAGTGTAGTGCGAAACCGTGGCGCGAGTGTTGCAATTCCTGGACTTGTGCAGGCGGAGAACACACGTTACGATGGCCGCAAGACGAAAGCGCACAAAAGGCAACGCTCAGCAGGACCCCACGTGGAGCGCCTACCAGAAAAGTGATAGCAAATCGAGACCGGAGCTTAAGGTACAACAGAAAAAGTTCATGAGTCTAGACGCGTGTTACCTAAGGCGCGCCGAAGAATTGTGGCTAAGAAAAGTGCAAGATGACAGCTATGCGAGTGAAAGATTGCGCGTCATAAGCGGAAGCCCACCCTCGCCGACAGATCGACTCGCCTCCCTACGTGTGTTCGTGGGAGAGGACGGCTTATTGCGTTTGCGCGGAAGAATAACAGCGGCGAAAAGTGTAAGCGAAGACACAACAAATCCAGTCCGTTAGACGGACAACATGAATACACGAAGATGTACGTGCAACATGTGCACGAAAGGATGTTCCATGGAGGAGTGGAAATGGTGGTAAATGAAACTAAGACAAAGGTTCTGGATAACTAGAATACGGCCGACCGTGAAAGGAGTATTGAGAATTGCCCACCATGCAAAATAAGGAAAGCGAAGCCCACTATCCCAGCCACAGGAGATCTTCCCGCGGCACGACTGGCGCACAACACACGGCCCTTCTCCTACACGGGACTAGACTACTTCGGTCCGCTGGAAGTGACCGTCGGAAGACATCGGGAGAAAACGATGGGTTGCCCTATTCACCTGCATGACCATAAGGGCGATGCATCTGGAAGTGGTCGCATCACTGAGCGCGGACTCTGCCGTGTCAGCACTCAGGCGACTCATCGCGCGCAGACGCCAACCGACGGAGCTATGGTCAGACAACGCGACGTGTTTCAAGGCTGCGGATAAGGAGTTGAAGGAGGCGTGGGAAGCAACAGGAAGAGAGGCAAATGCACGCTGTATCAACTGGCGTCGCATTCCCCCCCGCCGCACCCTTCATGGGCGGAGCATGGGAAAGACTGATACGCAGCGTTAACAATCCTGCGAGTGATACTAACAGAGAAATACCCGAGTGACGAGAATTGCACACAAGTTAGCGGAGATAGAAAAAATTGTGAACTCACGAACACTCCACTCATGTGGGCCGTTGACAACCGACGAGCGAGGCGTTAACCCAACACATATTTGTTGGGGCATAATACGGTCGTGGAAGCCGCCAGGCGAATTCGAGGACGTCGAAATTATGGACGCGCCAGATGATGGA